>VBSM01003215.1:36014887-36031683 GCA_008086735.1 Cheirogaleus medius | reverse complement strand
GAGCTCAAGCAATCCTCCCACCTTGGCCTCCCAGAGTGCTAGGATTACAGGCGTAAGCCACTGCACCCGGCCTTTAACTGTGTTATTTTGACATATGGATATACCCATGTAATCCATATCCTCTCCTAAGGTTTTGTATATACCCTTTATCAGATTTAATAATTTTCCTTCTATTTCTACTTTGCTATAAAGAATTATTATTATTATTGGGTATTACATTTTTACCAATCCATTTTTTTCAGATTGCTTAAAAACACCTTGCCACCTTTAGAGGATTTATCTAGAAGTGTGCCTGAGAATTTTTCCAACTGCTATGATGTACACACAACCTCATTCTCTTTTTCCATGGAGTTACATAGTTTTGAATTGAGTTTAAAAGTTTAAAAGTCAATATGGCCATGATGTAATATATCCATACAATGGGATATTATTCAGCCTTAGAAAGGAAGGAATTTGTGACACATGCCACAACATGGATGAACCTCGAGGATGTTATACTCAGTGAAATAAGCCAGACACAAAAAGATAAACACTGTGTAATTCTACTTATACGGGTAGGCAAATTCATAAAGACAGAAAGTAGAACAACATGGTTGCCAGGGGCTGGAGAAAGGGGAGTGAGGAGTTACTGTTTAATGGGTATAGAGCTTCAGGTGGGAAAGATGAAAAAGGTCTGGAGGCCTTGCATGGTGGCTCATGTCTATAATCCTAGCACTCTGGGAGGCAGAGGCAGAAGGATCACTTGAGGTCAGGAGTTCAAGACTAGGCTGAGCAAGAGCAAGACCCTGACTCTACAAAAAATAGAAAAATTTGGCCAGGCGTGGTGGCTCACACCTATAATCCTAGCACTCTAGGAAGCTGAGGTGGGAGGATCACTTGAGGTCAGGAGTTTGAGATCAGCCTGAGCAAGAGCAAGACCCTGACTCCACTAAAAATAGAAAAAATTAGGCAGACGTGGTGGCGAATGCCTGTAGTCCCAGCCACTTGGGAGGCTGAGGCAGGAGGATCTTTTGAGCCCAGGAGTTTGAGGTTGCAGTGAACTATGATGACACTACTGCACTCTAGTGTGGGTGAGAGAGAGACCTTATCTCAAAAAAAAAAAAAAAGGGCCTGGAGGTGACAGTGCTGTTGGTTGCATAGCAGTGTGCTCCTACTTACTGCCACTGAACTGTACACTTAAAAATGGCTAAATGATAAATTTTACGTCATGTATATTTTACCACAATTTTTAAAAAGTCAATATAGTATATAAAAATAATACAAAGGAAAAGAAAATAACTTAATAGACATGCAATATATTGCTCAAAGTATTTCAGACTCCACAATGTAATAGCTCTAGAAGGGGCTTTTGAGAGTATCTGCTTCAGTGCTCTTATTTAAACATGAGGAAACTGAGCCCAGAGCAGGGAAGCAACTGTTTGCGACCACAGAGACCATTAACAACAGCGTGGGGACTGGACCCCTTTCCCTGGTCTCCTCTTCCCTACACCACACTGCTGCTTTCCCTATGGTAAGTCTGGGCGAATGGATTCCATTTCTACTGTATGCTCATTCATAAGACAACCACAGCCATAAGACTAATTAATGACCCTGCAAATCCCACAAGATTCTCTGAAAATTACAAACTGGCAAGAAGCATTACAAATACCGGTATGGTTCAGTTCCTTGTGCCCTTGCAATTGCTCAAGAGGACTCTGGGGCCCAGAGATAAATAACTCACTTTATATAGTAATCAGGGGCAGAAGAAAGAGCAGGAAAATGTCTCCTTCCCCATTTTAGCATAAGCATTAAAGCATAACCTAAATTTAGGATCTAGCACCTTTGTGGCAAAGCAGACACAGCTGAGATTAGGCTAAATTTTAGCTTTGAATTTCACAGCTTTTGTTAAAGCTTGGACTACAGCCATTCCATGACTTGAGACAAAATCTGTTTCAGTCTCTGAACTTCTCTTTGTTAACTTCTTGATTCTGATGGCTCTGCTGCCTGAGGGAACATGCCTGCAGCTACACGTTTGGGTTTCAAAGGCCCATATACTCAGGGCAAGCATGGACCCAGCTAAACCTGAACTTCATGTGAGAATCCTGTAAGGACCACACTGCCCTATAGTTCCTACCCTATCCATGCCCTCTCTGGGCTAGGCCTGTAGCAATCCACACTCTCAACTCCTACCCTGTTTCTCCGAAAATAAGACCTACCCATAAAATAAGC
This sequence comes from Cheirogaleus medius, assembly GCA_008086735.1. Lineage (NCBI taxonomy): Eukaryota > Metazoa > Chordata > Mammalia > Primates > Cheirogaleidae > Cheirogaleus > Cheirogaleus medius. The sequence goes on along the minus strand of VBSM01003215.1, from coordinate 36,029,475 downwards.
CCTAGCAGGATTTCTAAGCATTTGCGCAATATAAGCCCTACCCCGAAAATAAGACCTAGTGATGGGCGTGGCTACGCAGCGTATCTGCACAACCCATGCATTTCGTCGCGGAGCGGTAAAGACGACGAGCAGCCCTTCTCATCTGCCCCATCGTGACAGCTACTATCCCAGAGGTGACCGGAAAGGTGCGGGCAGCCCCACCAACAAGGTCGGCTCCCCGTGTCAGGTCCCGGCCATCCTGTGCGTGCTGCAAGCTGAGGCTTTGAGGAGAAAATAACACACACCCTGAAAATAAGCCCTAGGGTGTCTTCTTGAGGGAAAATAAATATAAGACCCTGTCTTATTTTCGGGGAAACACGGTATTTGCCTGGGGTCTGATTGAGTAAAACTCTAGTTCCAGCAGATGCTTTTCTCATCCACATCTCAAAGTGGGAGTTAACACTGGTCAAATTGGTATTTCTATGAAGGTATTGGTTTTGGGTCTGAGCTGATTAGTCTAATATTCTTTTAAAGAAGAGAGAATCTTGTTTAATTTTTTTTATATATATAAAAAAAGAAGAGAGAATCTTAAGAAAATAGATATGACATTAGATTTATGTGACAAAATAAAAACGCCACGGTTATTAGGTGCTCAATCAGTTAGCAAGGCCTGGGCAAAGCTGCAGAGTCATGAAAATATGTTCCTAATGAGTCAACTTTGTGTTCCAGTGGCTTCATCGTCTAGAGTCAGAAACATAGTAACTAAGAACTCTGTAGCTTCTCCCAGATACACAGATCTTAATCATTCCACATCCTCTCTGATTACACACAACAATGAGGTGAACAGAATGAATTCCCAGTAAACATGTGCTGATGAAACAAGTTAGGGCATTATTCTGTTTCTAATGGAGGGAATTAGTTCTGTGCTTATGACATACAAGGGTCAAGAATTTCAAAACACTGAAATGCTACCATCAGGCACAGTCCATGTTTGAATCCACACAATCGCCCAGGAAGTTCTGAGAACACTTTGACTCTGGCTAGAGCTGGTTGGTCAGCCAGCCAGTGGCAAGCCCTGACGAGACGGTTCTGTGCAGGCTGCATGTAGGGAGATATTAGGGAAGATGGGCAATGAAAACAGAAGCAAAGTCATGTCCCTGGTCTTAAAAAGCTTAGAATTACTAAGAGCTGGCATGTATTGAGGACTTAACGTGAGCCACACTTGTGCCAAGCATTGTATGTGCCTTGTCCTGTTTAATCCTCACAACTGCGACTGTCCCCATTTCACAGGCGAGAAAACTAAAGCATAGAACTTGTCTAAGGACAAACTGTTGCTAGGTTGCAGAGACAGGACTCAGCTCTGTGATTCCAGAGCCCGTGACCTTAATGCTCAGCCCATATGCCTTTTTTACACATCTTAGGAAGGCCACTCGCTTACAAAACAAGGATTGAAAACACACTGCACTTATCAGATTCAAGACATCTTGCTATTCACAGGTACTATACAACTGACCCTATGTATCTATGGGTTCTACATCCATGGATTTGATCAACCCCAGATCAAAACTATTTGGGAAAAAAATTGTGTTTGTACTGAACATGTATAGACCTTTTTCTTTTCTTTTAAATATGAAGGGGCGGGGGGTTGTGAGGTGGAGTGCTCAGTTGCCTTGTTTGTTATTGTTGAGACAAAGTCTCTCTCTGTTGTCCTGGGTAGAGTGCAGTAGCGTCATTGTAGCTCACTGCAACCTCCAACTCCTGGGCTCAAGCTATCCCTTCTGCCTCAGCCTCCTGGGTAGCTGGTACTAAAGGCACCTGCCATAACGCCCAACTGGGGTTTCTTTCCCTTTCTTTTTGGTAGAGATGGGGTCTCGCTCTTGCTCAGGCTGGTCTCAAACTGCTGAGCTCAAGCAATCCTCCCAACTCGGCCTCCCAGAGTGCTAGGATTACAGGCGTGAGCTACCGTGCCTGGCCCAGACTATTTTTTTATCATTACTTAACAATACAGTTAAACAACTATTTACATAGCATTTATATTGTATTAGGCATTACAAATAACCTAGAGATGATTTAAAGTATATAGTAGGATGTGTGTAGGTTACATGCAAATGCTACACCATTTTATATCAGGGACTTGAGCATTGGTAGATTTTGGCATCCAAGGGGGTCCTAGAACCTATTAATAGATGGGTACCGAGGGATGACCATATATCCTGCTTTGACTCTTCATGAGAGACCTGTGGCACACGCTAACTTGCCACCTTGCTGAGGCATGACTCACACCAGCACAGGAGGGGCCGGCGTGGGGGCAGAGCCCTGAGCTGGGAGACAGCTGAGCCTCTACCAAGTTGCCCCATTTGGTGGAAGAGCAAGATTTGTGGAAATGTCTTGAATTATATAATCATCTTACTTAAAAATGTAGTTTGAGTTCTTTCAAATGTAAAAAGTAACAGAAACATGTTTTCTAAGCATTGATAGACTGAGGTCTAGAGAGGATTTATTTTAATGAATATTTGAGAATCATGTTTGATGGGCACATTAACTGTCTGCATCAAAGTGGGTGTTTTGAAAGAATCAGCGGCTGAATATTATTGTTTGCTTCTGCTTAAAGTAGTTTAAACTGCTCTCTTAACTCACGCTGCTCAAATTTCAGATAGTATGAATAGGCAGTAGCTGAAAAGAGACGACTTTGCTTCAGTGCTAAGGTGACACACACTATGAGGAGATGTCCTGAAGCATAGGATTCCAGTGAACAGAGTGGGAATAATCCAGAAGGCTCCTTGGGTAAGGTGAACAGAGCTTGTCAGTACCCAGTAATAAGCCTTTCCTTGCTTGCTCTTAAGTGGTCTCTGCCCCAGCCATCGTGGGATCCAAGGTCATCAGAGTCTTTGCTGCCCCCTTTGCCTGGAACATTTCCTCCTGGTCCTCTCAAGCTCCGGCTCTAGGAGAAGCCTTCTCTGACCATCCAGTCTAAAGCTGTGACTCCCTCATGTGCCTGGGACCTAGCTTTCCAACCTTCAGCTTACTTATATGAAGTTGAAACTGTCTACTCACTAACTTGTTAGCTTGTGTAATATCTGTCTCTGCCTACTGGAGTGTGAGCGTCATGAAGAAGAGACCTATTCTGTCGTGCTCACTGTGGTAGACCATGCACCCAGAACAACACATGGCACTTAGCAGGTGCTCAAATAAAATTTTTAAAAATAAACAGATGAATGAATGAAGAAAGTTGCCAGGTCATCAATACTATCCAGAGCAGATCTGTCCTAGAAGGATGTGTTTGATCTATGACAAAAACTGTAAGGCCTAGGCTCTATGCTAATTTCATCTCACCTGTTCTGCTCCCACCATGCTAATTGGCTTGCACTTGAAGAGGTGAGTGATGAATTTGGGAATGAAGGAGCTGTGGATAAAAAAGAAGTGACAAATTAGGCTTATTCTCTCTCTATTCTGTAAAGAACTGCAGAAACTTTTTTAAAGGTTCCACTTATTTCCATAAGAAAACTGAGAATCAAGGCAGACACTATTGTTGTCCACCAGCATCCATTGCCTTCTTTTTCCTTACAACCGAAGCATTGGTTTTGTTTAGGTATACGCACCTTGATATGCCAAGGAAAAGTTGATCCCATCCTGAACTACAGAGATAAATTCTAACTACTATCAGCCAGTTAGAGCATGGCATTCCCTTGGCGACTGTTGTTGGTCCTGGGAGGGGGACATTATCTACGCTGGCCCAGTCAGACTGGAGGGGAGGACTTTCATTGTGAGGCCGGGGCAAGACTCTCTCTTCTTCCACAGGGTGTTGCTGCATTTGGATATAACATCTAGAGCTGCCATAGGACCACCATTCTGAGGATAAAGCCAGCCCCAAGGATAGCAGGGTAAATTATCTGGGTCTTAATGACATCACTGAACCACCCAATCAACCATTCTCAGATCTGTCCTACCTCTGGATTTCCAGTTACATGAAATAAAAAATTCACATACCGTTGAAGTCAGGGCTTCTAATACTAATAGCTGAAAACATCCAAACAGATATAAGAACAGAATATACAGGAGGTAGGTATGGGGTCATAAATGTAAAAACAGGAAATAATTGCTAAGGGAGTAACTGTCAGATCAAGAGACAAAATACATGATCCTCTAAAAATTAACTGGGGACTGAAGGATAACCTGGACCACGTGGGCTGATGATGCTGGTCTAGGGCAAGGGAGGTGAAATTGGAATAGGTCAGGAGGGCTTTTTAGAAAAAAACCAAACTGCAGAGGCCTGAGCCAAGACAGCTGGTGGAGAACACAGATGTAGAAACTGGGAACGCCTATCATCAAGGCAAGATCCAGAGTGAGCTGACCAGGCGTGTCACGAGGGCCCACGACCCAGGGAGAGACGACGGAAACGAAGCAGCATTTGTAGGTTTAGATCAAGGCTGCCCAGCACCTCTCTCCTCACTCTTCAAATGCTGCTCTCAGGCTGGTAACCTCTATCTTCTTCAGTTTCTCAGTATCTTTTCCTGTACACTTGTACTCATTCTAATATCTAATGACTCACTGGACATCTTTTTTTTTTTTTTTTTTGAGACAGAGTCTCACTCTGTTGCCTGGGCTACAGTGCCATGGCATCAGTCTAGCTCACAGCAACCTCAAACGCCTGGGCTCAAGCGACCCTCCTGCCTCAGCTTCCCAAGTAGCTGGGACTACAGGCATGTGCCACCATGCCCGGCTAATTTTTTATATATATTTTTAGTTGTCCAGATAATTTCTATTTTTAGTAGAGACAGGGTCTCGCTTTTGCTTAGACTGGTCTCGAACTCCTGAGCTCAAACGATCCGCCCGCCTCGGCCTCCCAGAGTGCTAGGATTATAGGCGTGCTCACTGGACATCCTAATGGAATGGCTGCTAGCACCTGAACCCAGCACATCCAAGCTCAGCCCCACCTGGAATCCAGGTCAGGGGACTGGGTCTCATCTACCCAGTCACTCAAGAAAGAAACCGGCAGCTAGCCAAGGCTGCTCCCTCACCTTCAACCCCCCAAATATAATTAGTCACCAACTCTTTTCCTGAACCCCTACATCTACCCTGCCTGCCTGTCCCCCCTGCTACTGCCCTCATCACTTCTCCCATGAACTCTTCCAAGCGTTCCTTAACTGCTCTCCCTACCTTCAGCCTCACCCCTTCTAACCCAGCTGCTGCCAAAGGCATTTATTTCAAATGCAAACCTGATCAAGTCCCTTCCCTGACTAGAATCCTCACAATGGCTGCAGACAGCCATAAGGGGGCTTGATGGCCTCCTCGATTCTCGATTTTCTGTCTTCAGCCTCATCACGCCAGGCCTTGGCACCCTGTGCCTCAACCCGGCTGGGCTGCCTGCAGACCCCGGGATTCAGCTGGCTACTTAATGCCTCTGTGCCTTTCCTTACACTGCTCCCTCGGCCTGCAGCGCCCTTTCCTAGGGCCCTGTGGGTCACACACACACCTCTCGGACCCTGCTCCTCTTCTAGGATGCCTTTCCTCAGCCACCTCCACCACATCCTACGTGGAGTCCACAGGCCTCCCCCAACATCTAACCTACTTTATTATACTTATTTGCACATGTGTCTATTTCTCTTCACTTGACTGTTAAGGCAAATGAAGGCTGGGCTGCGTCTATTAAGCCAAAGCACTTAACTCATGTGTGGCACACAGGAAGTGCTCAAGTGAATGCATGTTGAATAAATAATAGTTTTAATAATATTAATAGTAGCAGCTATCACTTTTTGAATGTCAGCTTGGTACCAGCACTTCACCCAGAAGTTTACATGTCATCCTATCCTCCCAACCACTATTCATAGATTTGTCTTAGAATTTCCTTTACTGAACAGAAGAGAATCAGCTTAGTGGACGAGGGAAGTTGTTGCGGTTCAGAGTTGTTGCAGTTTTGACCAGGGTGGATCTTGATGTCCCAATAGGAAAGGCCGCTCTTGCTTCAGACACCGAATGAAGGCCAAAGGAACTATCTACGGCTGAGCAATGGTGGGGAAGGAAAGGAACTTCAGGTCCAGAGATCAGGTCTAGGGGGAAGGTCTGCTGATCAGGAGGAAGTGCAAACAAGGGACTATTTGGAAGGGATTCTTCTGTGCTGTAAAGCAGGGCCAAACAAGTAGTGTGAAACTGAATTCATGACTAATTGCAGCTGCACACACAGTTTGCACCCTAAGCTACTTCACACTGGAGTAAGCTTTGGTGTGCCCTTGAACTGGCTCTATGTACTAGTCTGGGGGAGGGGGGAAGATACAGGGACTAGATACACATCTTTGGGGGAGAAGTCCCCATGATGTGATCGTTAACTGCCAAGGGCTTCTCCAGGCCATCAGGGGGGTGGTGGCTATTGCCCTTGGCTGGGGAAGGGACTCTTCACAACCCCCACCTCTGAGGTTTCTAGCCTTAGGCTGGGATTTCACAAGGATGAGAGGGTACCATGGATTAAAACAGAAAACTACTTTCTAGATCAGAAGAGGTTGAAGCTTTTCCAGATGTGAGAAATGGGCATCCTAGTCCCAGATCACTCAATATGAACTTAGTAATAAAACTAAAGGGCCCTGAGGGCTTTGCGAGAAAGTGAGGCTGATGCTGGGACGAGCTAAGTCAGTGGGCTTCTTATTCATGGTAACGTAAGCTCAATCAGACCCCTGTGCAACCACACTGGAGATTTTCAGTCATAGTAAAGTTTTACAGAGACTCTACCTCCACCAGCCATTATGCAGAGTGTCACCATGTGATTTATCAGCAACGCTTTCAACACACAGTAATAAGCACCCGGAGAGTGAAGGGAGTTTCAACTCCTGGTCCATCTGTCGTACTGCAAACATTAACGCCTCCCTGGAGAGTCCACTCTATCCTTTCTTGACAAACTAGAAACTAAAGCGAAAAGCAACTGCATAATTGTTGCTCCTTAGGGATTTATTTGTGAGGGAGAGGGAAAGCCCTAATTGAATACAAACTGGGAGAGATTTGGGGAAGACAGAAACTTGGAGTCCTGAATCACCATTTGGGACCTGGATGAGAATAACCCAAATACAGTAGCTTGGACTGGGCTGAACTTCCTGAAGCCCTTCGCTGAGCAGGTTGCCAAAGTGCTCATTTGATAATTGGTCAGAGGAGACACTGACCCTCTACATCGCCTGGTCTCATGGGAACTGGTGCTACAGCCAGATGCTAACTGGCAAAAGATCAAAACTATTTCCTTGCTTCAAAACACAAGCCAGACCCGGCCACACACGAGGATGTGGCAGGAAGACATGCAGTCCAGCGTGCACTCCACCTCCTGTGGCAGTGGCGCTCCCCGACTTGCTCAGCCCAATTTATAGTTCCTTCCCTGGACCCAAGAATGTCCACAAGTGGATAAATTCTAGCAGCCACATAATATGTACTATGAGGAGGGAGGAAGAGAAGGCTCAGAAGAGACAGAACTGATGGTTCCTACCCTTAAAAAGCTTATAATCAAGTCAGAGACAACCTGCATATATGAAATCAATGAAGAATAATTCTAATTATCCAAACCTGGGCAAGGGGTGGTTAGGTCTACATAATTCAAAATGACAGGACCCCCCTACTAATTTTTGTTTGCCTTGACATGGCCGATGATTATATTGCTGCTACTGTTATCTGTGACTTCAATGAGCAGATTTAGTTTTATTATTATACTTCTTTTGGTGTTTTTTTTTTTTTTTTTTGAGACAGAGTCTCACTCTGTTGCCCGGGCTAGAGTGCCGTGGCGTCGGCCTCGCTCACAGCAACCTCAAACTCCTGGGCTCAGGCGATCCTCCTGCCTCAGCCTCCCAAGTAGCTGGGACTACAGGCATTCGCCACCATGCCCGGCTAATTTTTTCTATATTTTAGTTGGCCAATTAATTTCTTTCTATTTTTTTAGTAGAGATGGGGTCTCGCTCTTGCTCAGGCTGGTTTCGAACTCCTGAGCTCAAATGATCCGCCCACCTTGGCCTCCCAGAGTGCTAGGATTACAGGCGTGAGCCACTGCGCCCGGCCTATTATACTTTTTTTGGGTACAAATTAAAATTAGTTTGCCTGCAGGCACCAGAATGAGCCCCAGCTGGAAGGTGGGGACACCTGAATTGTGAGCATGCTGCAGGGAAGGTATGGTATTAAAAATAACCGAGTTGAGTATGATATTAAAATGGCAGACACATATCGTTATATATCTGTCCAAATCCATAGGTCATATAACACCAAGCATGAGCCTTACTGTAAATGGTGACTCTGGGGGATTAATGATGTGTCAATGTAGATTTATCAACTGTAACAAATGTACCATTCTGGTGGGGGGTGTTGACAATGGTAAAACTGTGTGTGTGTTGGGGGGGACAGGTGTATATGGGATATCTTTGTGCCTTCTGCTCAATTTGGCTGTGAACCTAAAACTGCTCTAAAAAATAAAGTCTATTAAAAAAAAAACAACAACTATTCAGTGATGAGGAATGCTCCGGGACTTACTTTGCAAATTTAATGCAGAACTGAGTGAAGTATTTCCTTGTAGAAGCCAGGTTGTCACGGATGATGGGGACGTTCTGTTTAATGTGAAGAATGACGGAGGTGACGTAGGGGCTCTGGTCACCAACATGCTCCACGTTCTGCCACTGCATCTGAAATGGAAACAGGACAAAGCTATAGATCCTTTGTGGGAGAACAGTGTCACCTGTTTTGGGGGAAGGGGCAGGTTGGAGTAGGAATCAGGTCATAGCTTGGTATCACAGGAATTGGTCCCTTTTGTCTTGGAGAATTTGTCCTACTCATTCTGTAGTAGCTGTCCATGAATAAAAACAAGTGTGCCCACCTTATTCTTACCAGTGAAGTATAACCTAGGCCCTTTCCTTTTCCTACCTGTCCCCATCATGCCTTCCTTTCCCAGCTAAGCTGCCATCTGGTAAGGGAACCCTCACCCAGCAGATGAGCAAGGATCTTATTTTTCTGTCAACTGTTCCATTAGCAGAGGACCGCAGCAGAACAGAAGAGGGACGTCTACTTCCAAGCAGATGGGGAGCTTGGGAGATCTGAGAGGTGGTTGGGCTAAACGAAATGAAACTTGGAGGAGAATTAACATATACCTTTCTCTCAAATAAATTAGGAGGAGTTTGGGATTCTTTAAAAAGCAAAGTAGAAATGGTATGATGTGTGAGATTTGCTTCAAAATAATCTAGGGCTGGGGGGAGTGGAGGAGGGTGTCAATGAAGCTGGGCGATAGGTTCATAGGGGTCCATCATACTGTTTTCTCTACTTAGAATATATTTGAAATTTTCCATAACAAAACATTTAAAAAGGTGTGCATGTAGAATCTTACCCTCCCCAAACCTTTGGGATTATGTCGGGATTTCAGTAAAGGGAAGGGAAAGGGGATCTCTGGCAAACTCTAGGGGCAGACCAGAGGGTAAGACAGTGGGTGACATGGTGGCCAGGGCAGGAAAGAGGCGAAGGGACTGTTGGGTGACAGGCACAGGGGGAGATGGACGTCATTGAGAGCACCAATGTGGTCCCTGACCAGGCTGTGAATAAAAAATCAGAGACCCCTTTAGCTCAAGCTCCAACACCCTGATGAAAACTGGGGACATGCTCTGGAAAACATCTACAGGAAACTGGCTGAACTTCTTGGAATAAGTGACACTTAGCAGTACTGGACCCTAGAGAACAGAAAGAAGCCACCTTGCAGCATCTCTTCCCCTATGGGAACCCACAGGAACCCACATGGGAATAGGGCCGCGCCAGCCCCAGCCTTCCGGGACTGGTGGGGGAGGGGCGCTCTAACCCTGGGAAGGGCTGGAAGGTGCTGGAGGAGTTCTGCTGAGTCAGCCTCTCTGAGTGGGGCTGGCCCGTCTGTTAAAAAGATCCTAAGCCAAACACAAACCATATAATACGTTCACAGAAGGAGGTCAGTAGTTCTGAGGCCTTGATGTCTCTGGCAAGAAAACACTATTTTTACAGAGCTCTTGGGGAAAGGAAAAATTCAATACTGAGAAAACTTGTTTAAAAGAATCATATTGTACATGGATGATTCCCCAGCCCTGGGAAGCTCACATGACTCCATGTTTTTGTCCTAATGTTTCTTCAAATCATCAGATATTTGTATTCTAAAAGCTTTAGGGATATATAAGCACAGGACCACAGAAAAGCAGGAAGGGACCTCCATCTTCATTTCATAGATAAGAAGACTGAGATCCTGAGGCATTACAAGTCTCACACAAGACTTCAGTATCTGGCTGCAGATAGGAAAAGGTCCATATTTTTTTTTTAACTGGGAAAAAATAGAAACAAACAATGGACAAACAGTAGAAAGGTCTAATATGAACTGACTTTATATTCTAATGCTTTGGTTATGTGTAACACTTTCCTCATTATCTTTTATCTTACTTCTTTTTCCATCTGATTTTAAAGATTTGACCCATCCAAACACGAGCACCCTAGGTGATTTTAGTTATTTGTTTGTTTGCCAGGGTCTTGCTCTGTCATTCAGGCTGGAATGCAGTGGTGCGATCATAGCTCACTGTAACCTCAAGCTCCTGGGCTTGAGTGATCCTCCTGCTGCAGACCCCTGAGTAGCTAGGACTACAGGTGGGCGCCACCATACTGATAGCCAATTTTTAAATTTTTTGTAGAGTTGGGTTCTTCCTACATTGCCCAGGCTGGTCTTGCACTCCTGGCCTCAAGTGATCCTCCCTCCTTGGTTCCCAAAGCGCTGGGATTACAGGTGTGAGCCATTGTGCCCGGCCTTCCTTGGTGATTTTAAATGAGCTCATAGGGTGAGGCCAAAATTGACAGGTGCTTCTAAGTCATCTTCCTTTCTCCACCTCTGCAGTAAGACTTGGAGCAGAATGCTCTGGCTAAACACAGTGAACTATGGAGGGCTTGATGTCTCCACTGCCAGTCAACATTAAGCCTTTCCACAGTAATGACTACAGTTTTCCAAGTTAGCAGCATTGTATATTTCAAAATCTCAAAACAGTTTATAAGCAATTATCTAAACATCACAGTTCTCCATTAACAGAAGATCATAAAAGGAGGTGGTGACATGCTGTGTCGATAGTTACAAAGTAACTCTGAAGCAAGACCGAGCACGGGACAATGAGTCTCTTTGAGCTTCTGCTGGTTAGTCTGTACAGACATCATCTCGCCCCTCTTGATAACCACTGGCCACGTCAGTATATGTCCATGTTTGAACAAGTTAAAAGAAATATTAGCAAAGGCCAAGTGGATTCATGATTTTAAATTTAAATCAACTTAATGAAGGCAGAAAATGATTTAAAGTACTGGAAAACAACGAAAGTTGACATTGTTTCTACTATTTTTAAAAAATGTGCAAAATAGGCCGGATGTGGTGGCTCACGCCTGTAATCCTAGCACTCTGGGAGGCCGAGGCGGGTGGATTGCTCAAGGTCAGGAGTTCGAAACCAGCCTGAGATCCTGTCTCTACCAAAAATAGAAATGAATTGGCCAACTAAAAATATATAGAAAAAATTAGCCGGGCATGGTGGTGCATGCCTGTAGTCTCAGCTATTTGGGAGGCTGAGGCAGGAGGATCGCCTGAGCCCAGGAATTTGAGGTTGCTGTGAGCTAGGCTGATGCCACGGCACTCTAGCTTGGGCAACAGAGTGAGACTCTGTCTCAACAACAACAACAACAACAAAAAAGTGCAAAATAGAGTTAGCAGTCACTCTGAATAGTCATTGTTCACCTCAGGTGGCTGATGCTTGCCATCACCTATCCCAGATAATGGAATGTTTGGGCTGTAACCTGAATTGCACAAGATAGCTATGTTAGGACCTACCACGTGCAGGTCACTTTGCCTGGCCCTATACATAGACCATCTCAATGGTCTGTGCTGTGTCGCTAGTTACAGTTGTCGCTTTACAATTCATACATGATTTCATTTAGTTCTCACAACAATCTTGTGGATGAGGAAACCCACAAAGCTCAGAGAGATTAGGTTACTTGCCCAAAGTTATACAGCTGGTAAATGACAGAGTTGGGACAGCCAGGTATGTCTAAAGTCGGAGCACTATACCAGGCTGCTTGCTAGACATTTGTCAAAAAGAAGAGAAAAGCACAAAAGCACTTAACTGGGCCTTAGTTCAAGGTAAGCCCTGTTTCTCAAGGAGAAGCTAATGAAATATACAGTGATCAAGCACAGGTCTCTTTGAAAGAAGGAAACGGTAGCTTGCATTGGAAGAACAAACATAATGAAAAGTCATCAGAAGAAATAAGACTTCAACTTTTCGAGGTAAACTTTGCATTTGACATTTAGAAGTCACCCCTCTATACTGACAAGTTTTTTCTTTTGTGCTTTTTGTTTTGGGGTGGTGGGGGTGGGGATGAATACCAGGTAGTGTGTAACTGGTACTATATAAATAATAAGAAATAGTTTGCAAAGGACTAGTAACTAAGATGCAGGGTTGCAGAAAAAGCAAAGAAATGACAGTATGAAGATAGTAATGGTCAGAGCCTCAGGGACCCCACATTTACCCACAAGGAGAGACTGCGGGGTCCAGAGCATCCCCCGTGCTCTGCTTCTGCTGCCTGAGGAGGGAGTGCGTGGTCTGTGCCAACGCTTCACAGGGAAGGCTGGGAGGGCATCCCTCTTCCCAGAAAGAGCCCGCTGTCTCAGAGAATTCCAACCAATTCGTTGATCACAGAACAGAGCTCCACAATGACCTTGCTATGGAACTTGTTTTTTCCTATTGCTATAAGAAACCTTGAAAGAGGTCATCTCCCAAGAAACTAATTTTCCTCAATGGAAAATTAAAGTTCCAAGCTATTCATTTTGATCACTGGATTAGAAAGATGCATAGCATAAACTCAGACATTTAGACTCTGGGACAGGCAATTGGAATCTAGTGTTATGGTTTAGGCTGCTGTTGGCCCCAAGCAATGGACTTTTCTCAGGCGTGCATGTAACAAACTGACTCTCTCACTCATTCTAATGCTTGTCTGGGCTACTTTTACTCCTACAACAAGTATCTGCTATATTTCCAGGTACCCTCTGCATGCACAGCACTGGACCAAGCATTGTGTTGGGAACATAGAGGGAGAAGGAACATTTACCAAGTGCCTACTATGCACCAGACACTGTGATTGACATTTTCACATGAACTTACTGCTTACAATGCTGCAGTGAAGGAGGTATTATTATTAATATTCCTGCTTTACAAATGATGAGACAGGCTTGAAGACAGTGAGGGATCCACCTAATGAAGTGGAACTAGCAGGACTGAAATCTACACATTGGTTTGTTTAACTCCAAAGTCCATGTTCTTTCCATTTAACCATGTTACTTTCCAAAAGAAGAGTTACCAACGTAAATGAACTTGATATTAGCTGGGGCAACTGGGACAAGCAAAGTCTTTGTCCAGAATGAGGTTATAGATATATGGATGACTCGGCAGTGGTGATGGTGCTGCAGAGGAGGAAGAAAAGCCTCCTCCCACTTTTTTGCTCAGGTATACATGTTCCTTAACTCCAAGGGGAAAATCAAGATGATCCAGAATAGAAAGTAGAATAACAAAGGGTTGAATATATATATAAGATACAGATACATACATATATACATATCTATGTAAGATATCTATCTACTATCTATATATATATTTCCCATTCACTGCTGAGCCAATGGGAGGGTGAATTCATATAACCTTTATTAAAACCAATTTGAAAATATCTATCAAAAATCTTGGCATTTACATAGGCTTTGATCTCTGCAATTCCCTTTAAGGCAACTAATCTAAAGTTAATAGTTATGAATGTTCAGAAAGTAAAAATACACACACACAAAAGAGGCTGCCTAGCCAGACTATTTATAAATGTTAAAAACTGGAAATAGGGCTGCTTCTGGGAGAGGAATCGGGTGGCTGAGGGGCTTACCTTGCATTTATTTTGTAGAATTTAAAAAAGAAAGAAGAAAAAATAAAGACAAGAGGAAAAGAGGAGGAAAGGAAAGAAAATGTAATAAAAGCCTCTCCCTCAAAAAACCTGGAAATAACCTAAATAGACAGCAAAAGCAAATGGATTAAATGCATTTTAAGGGAAGTAATAGATTATAGTACTTAGGATGATGAAATGTGGAGTCAGCCAGTCTGAGTTCTAACATTGTGCAGCCTTCTAAGTGTGTGACTTGGGCAAGTTACCTAACCTCTCTGAACCTCAGTTTTCTCATCTATAAAACTGGGATGATACTATCTACAATCTATTATTGAGAGATAATATATGGAATGCTATTAATATAGTGCCTCACACATATTAATTCCACAGCAAATGTTAGCTATTGTTACAATTTTAACAATGAACACTTTGTATTATGGAATACAATGCAATCACTAAAAACACTGTAGCCCTAGATTAAATGATACAGAAAACTATTAAAACCTACTATGTGAGGAAAACAGGTTGTCAGTGTGTAAAGTATAAACTTATTTTTATTTGCGAATATATCAGCATTTTAAAAAGGACTGAAAGAAATATAACTGTTAATTGATATTATGGATGATTGAAATTTTTTTCTTTAAAAATCTGTATTTTCTGGCGGGGCACAGTGGCTCATGCCTGTAATCCTAGCACTCTGGGAGGCTGAGGCG
>VBSM01003215.1:35985461-36013398 GCA_008086735.1 Cheirogaleus medius | reverse complement strand
AAAAAAAAAATAACTACAAAGCTACAATAATCAAAACAGTGTGTTACTAGCCTAAGGACAGACACATATAGATCAATAGAATAGAGTGAGAGTCCAGAAACAACCCATACATCAATGGTTAACTGATTTTTGGCAAGGGTGTCCAGCCCATCTAGTGGGAAAAGAATCATCTTTTTAACAAATGGTGCTGGAGAAGCTGAATATCTACATGCAAAAGAATGGAGTTGAATCCTAAGCTCACACCATATACAAAATTAATTCAAAATGGATTGACAACTTAAATGTAAGAGCTAAAAGTATAAAACTATAAAACTCTTAGCAGAAAGCACAGAGTAAATCTTTATGATTTTGGACTAGGTAAGGTGTCTCAGACACGACATCAAAAGCACAAGCACCAAAAAAAAAAAAAAAAGATAAATCTGAGTACAGAAAATCAAAGGACATTATCAAGAAAGTGAAAAGACAACCCACAGAAAATATCTGCAAATCTCATATCTGACAAGGAGTCTAGTATCCAGACTTTGAAAAGAACTTTTGCAACTCAACAACAGAAAGACAAATAACCCAATTTTAACATAGGCAAAGAATTTAATTGACATTTCTTCAAAGAAGATATACAAACTGCCAATGAACACATGAAAAGATGCTCAAGACCTTAGTCATCAGGGAAATGTAAATTGAAACCACAATGAGATACCACTTCATTCTCACAGGAGTGGCTATAATTTTAAAAAATGGAAAATACATGTTGGTGAAGATGTGGAGAAATGAGAACCCTCATACTTTGCTGGTGAGAATATAAAACGAATGGCACAGTCACTTTGGAAAACAGTTTGGCATTTCCTCAAAATGTGAAATTTAAAGTTACCCATATGACTGAGCAGTCCCATTCCTAGGTATATACTGAAGAGAACTGAAAATACATGTCCACCCAAAAATTATACACAAATGTACATAAAAGTAGAAATAACTCAAATATCCATCAACTGATGAATGGATAAACAAAATGTGGTATATTCATGTAATGGAATATTATCCAGCCATAAAAAGGTATGAAGTACTGATATGTGACATACATGGATGAACCTTGAAAATATTATGTTAAGTGAAGGAATTCAGGCCCAAAAGGCCACATATTGTATGAAATGTGAATGTCCAGAATAGGCAAATCCTTAGAGACAGAAAGTAGATTAATGGTTGTGAAGGGAGTGGGGAATGACTGCTAATATGTATAGAGTTTCTTTTTGGGGTGATAAAGATGTTCTGGAATTAGATTGTGGTAGTGGCTGCACAACCTTGTGAATACACTGAAAACCACTAAATTGTACACTTGGAAAGGGTTAATTCTGTGGTATGCAAATTATACCTCAATTTTTAAAAAGAGGGGCAGACATTTGAACTGGATCTTTTTTTTTTTAGGAGACAGAGTCTCGCTCTGTCACCAAGGCTAGAGTGTCGTGGTGTCAGCCTAGCTCATAGCAACCTCAAACTCCTGGGTTCAAGCAATCCGCCTGCCTTAGCCTCCCAAGTAGCTGGGACTACAGGCATGTGCCACCACGCCTGGCTAATTTTTTTCTATTTTTAGTAGAGACAGGGTCTCTTGCTCAGGCTGGTCTCAAACTCCTGAGCTCAAGCAATCCTCCTGCCTCAGCTTCCCAGAGTGCTAGGATTACAGGCGTGAGCCACCATGCCTGGCCTGAACTGGATCTTAAAGGATATGCTCATTGGGTAGACAATAGTGGGAAGAAAGAATAAAATGAGAAAAGGCATGGAAGACACAAAAGAGCAATGTACATCCAGGGAAGTGAAAATGGCTCTGAGGCTGGAGTATAGGGTGTGGCAGAAACTGAGCTAGCAACATAGTGAAGGGACAAATTATGAAAGCCCTATATGCCAACCAAGGAGGAGGCCCTGGAGTACTTCCAATGAGAATGGAGTCTCCTCCCAGGAGAATGACATAACCAAGTTGCCTGGCTCAATTCCTCTTGTCAAGCCCAACACTCATTCTTGTCATCATTTATAAAATACATTTATTTAAAGCATTGGTTATTCTCAGTTTTCTCCCCAGCTGAGTAGAAACTTCTTGAGGGCAGCCTTGTTTCCAATCTTGACTATGTCAGTCCAAGTGGAGTACCCTGTGGAATTCCTAAGATGTTGAATGGGATTGAGATTTCAACATAACTCTGAGCTTTCCTAACTTCACAAACCTTTGCTCACGTTGTCACCCTGTTTGAAATGCCCTCCCAATCACAAATTCATTTAAAACTTTGCCCTGATCTATTTCAAATGCCATTTCCTTATGAAGGCTTTCCTTGTCCCCCCTCCACCTAGATATGAACTCTCCCTTCTTTTAAAGAGGGTACATTTTATACTTTTCTTATGGTACTGATTTCCTCATACCTTACATTACAGGTATCTGGGCATTCCTCTCATCTCACACATCTCTTGTCCCTCACCTACTGGAATCTAAACACCTTGGCATAAAGGTCTACACCTTTCTGAGCCGTGCAACCCCCCATCACTGTGCTGGGTAGAGTCTGAACTGAACTGTTCAACTAGTGGCAAAAACGATAGAATCAGAGACAGAAATACTCATTATCCTAGAAGAAACTACACAAAACAGGATGCAGGCACAAATAACAGAGAGCATATGTTGAATCAATTTGTGACCACTTGGCTTGTTTATTTCCATCACATGGATTTCATTTTGCTAGAACTCCAGAAGACTCAGACAAAAGTAATGGCCTCCCAGCTGCTGTGTTCCCAAGTCTGTGGTTTTCTTATGATATAAACAAAAGATTCTGGAGTTATGGTCTCTGTTAATATTTGCTGGTGTGGGTCTGGGGGAGAAATGGATGGTGGGGTGGGGTGGGGGAGGTATGAGAGAAGTCCACCTAATGAACCAGCGGTTCGTATAAGCCAACACCTGGAGTGTTAAACCCTCTCCAACTGCTATTTTATTGAAAAAAAAATTCCATTCTTCCTTCAGTAAATGTAAAAATTCTTTCACCAGCTGCATTCCAATCTAAAGTGTGTGGCAGTTCAGGAGAGATGGCAGCTGGAACAGATCATATTCAGGATGTAGAGAATGCTTACCAGCAGCGAGGGGATAATCAGAGCCTGCAAAATGAATCCTCAGAGCCATGTTCCTCTAAGAAAATGGATTAGCCTCAATTTGCCTGTTCGCAGTGTTCCGCCTATAAATGCTGGGAATACTAGAAATGCCTGTCAGCATCTGATTGGTGAAAGGATCAGCCTTTTGAATAGAAAATTGTGACATCAGCTATTTCAGGACTTCCCACTTTGATGCTTACGACCCTAAAGCCTAAGTTTTGGGTTTAATCCTATTTTTGTTAAATATTTACAATCTACTGCAAAACCAAATTCAGAACAAATGTCTGCTTGCACAACCTTGTGACATAGCCACTTCTCCTGACAAGAGGGAAAGAGATTTATTTATTGAGCACTTGTTATGTGACTGGCATCAGACCAGTCACTTTCTTCATGTTCCATCCTCACAACAACTCCAAGAGGCAGATATCCACATTTCACAGGAGATACGTGGGCCCTGATGATGTAACTTGGGCCCAGACAGGTTAAGTCATTTGCTTAATACCCCCAAAGGAGAAACTGGAAGAGTTAGCTCTGTCTCACTCCAAAGTCAGTGTTCTTTCCATTGCCCTCTGATATTGGCTAGTATGCCCCAGAGAAGTTCTTTTTCGAGAATTTGCAAGAATGCTACAAAGGCCTAAGACTCTAGAATAGGTGTTGGCAAACTTTTTCTGAAAAGAGCCAGATAGTAAATATTTCACTATTTTTTTAAGGTCTGTGGGCTATTTGGCCTCTGTTCCAATTACTCAGTTCACCACTGTAGCACAAAAGCAGCCATAGATAATATGTAAATCAATGAACATGGCTGTGTTCTGATAAAACTTTATTTACAAAAACAGGCAGTGGGCCAAATTTGGTCCAAAGGCTATAGTTTGCCAACTCCTGCTCTAGGGTGGGCAGCTTCATGTTATTTGGTCTTAGAAATCAATAAAGAATTGCCCATTTCTAGCTAAATTAACATACATGAGAGTCTTTTACATTCAAGACAATATGAGAGATAATGAGCAGCATAAGACATGGTCCATGCACTTAAGGAATTTATAATACATTCTTTTGGGAAGAAAAGGCACAGGCATATATAATCCAAAAATAGCAACACAAGATAGTACCTGGTAAGTGCCAAAGGAGGGGACTTGAGGGCCAAGGGCTGACTGATGGGCCACCACAATATTAGAAAACCAGAGCCCACAACCTGATCAAACAATCTTGCATTGGCACCAGAGCTCAGCAAGAGTCGGAAAAACCTCTCAGTGGGCAAGAATGAAGAATGAGTCAGAAGCTACAGCCTTAAGCGCTAACAAAAACATTCATTCTGGCGAGACCACACTAAGGTTTTTAGCATGTGTCAGATGCTAATCAAAGACATCTCCTTTAGACTCAGCAAACACATTTTCTCCCTGTCTCATTCTGAAAGGACAAGCAATTGACCTCAGGTACAAGAAAAACTGAGTGCTTTAGGGACCCCTAAGACAAGGTCTTTCCATTCTCCTCTCAGCTGATACAGAAGAGCCTGAAGAAGCTACAGGCGAGGGCCCATAAAAACCATCTCGGGCCACTCTTGGAAGCCTAGTAAGGAGCCGTTTCTCAACACCTTACCTTGCTCATGGCAGTCAGGGCAGGGTCGCAGGCAGCATCCAGATCCTGCACCAATAGCTGAATGCTGCTGGAGATGACACTGCAGATCAAACAACATACTGTGGTCACAACTTACAAAAATGACTGTTTAAATGACTGACATAGCCCCTTACAAATGTTTTAGCCTCCATATAAAGATTAGATTCATCATTTCATCAGAAAAGCTCGAGCTTTAATTAATGACAATGAAGGAGAAGTGTGGCTCTTTCTTCGTGTCCTGGTCTTATCTGGGTGTGCCCCGTCTCATCAGGACACAAAATTCCATGGCTAGTCTCCCTGATCACCACCCCAAGGACCTCTCTTCACATCATCCTCCAAAAGTACCTGTTTCCAAAGAACATTTAATTCAGAACTGAAGGAAAAAAAAAGAAAGTTAAGCAAAGGGGAAGAAATAAACCAAGAAGAGAATTTTGATTTTTCCTCAATAAGTGGTTGATGTGACAGCTGAAGCTTGGCCCATGCCTATCTCATTTAATAGCAGTGGAACGGAAACTG
Organism: Cheirogaleus medius; assembly: GCA_008086735.1. NCBI lineage: Eukaryota > Metazoa > Chordata > Mammalia > Primates > Cheirogaleidae > Cheirogaleus > Cheirogaleus medius. Next base: position 36,008,157 of record VBSM01003215.1, on the reverse strand, counting down.
ACCGCAACAAAAATATTACAAGGTAATAACAGGGAAAGAAATATTCCAAGAAGGCTTTATTGTTTGAACTTCTTAGTTGGACATCCCTCACCCCTCAAACACAAGCACACACACACACACACATACATGCACGCATGTGCACACGCACACTCTTACACCCCCAAGGGTTAATTAAAACCAGGCCATTTACGCTTCATATTTGAAACATTGGAGGTGGGCCTGGCCCTCTGTGGATTTAGGTGGGGGCAGATCCGATATGGACAAGGGAGAATTTCTTCTCTTTCGTTATTCTAGATAGTACAACAATAAAGACGCTATAAGCTAAAAGGATGATTGCATCTGAGGCGGCAGAATGGAAGGCAGCTGCGCCAATTCTAATGCTGCTTCTTAGTGGGTACTAGAGAATAATTCGGGTCCAACAGAAAGCCCTGGAAACCTCTTAGGTTCTGTAGTGACTAAAGCCAATAGCTTGAGACATGCGGCTTGGTATGAAAAGGCAGGCCTTGAGCAAATACGTGCAAGGTACATACGTGCTGAAGGTGTCCATTTCTCCAGTCAGATTGATTCGTTCAATCAGACTTACATCAACTTTGTCTTTGAGTTTTTCTTCTAGCTGTTAGAAAATGAAACAGAAACACGCTTAATGATTATTCAAAAGAGTACCATAATAATAATTGTTAACCTTTGCTGAGTTTGGTGATTCAGGCATAATTCTAGACATGTTTCATGTATTGACTCATTTAATTCTCACAACCCTGTGAGGAAGATTCTATTATTATCCCCATTTTATGGATAAGAAAATGGAGGAGGAGCCTACCCAAGACAGTCAGTGATAGGGCCCGGAGTCAAATACTTCAACCTGTATCCTTTAGCACTGTGCTATACTTGTTTCTTGACACATTTATAATGCATGTCATTAATTTTGAAAACACCCTGATTTTAAGATATTCTCTGTCCCACGAACTGCAGACTTGCCCATCAACACTGGAAACCTCTGGTGTAAGTGGCAGTAAAACGAGTTAAACGACTGAGTGCTATAAAGCTATGGACCCAGCACCTTGCTAAGGTGTTGGAGACACAGAGGTAAACAAAAGGAACATGGTCCCTGCCTTCATTAGCCTACGGTTTGGCACAGAAACACTCAACATGCCCTGACAGTCTCAAAGAAAAATACTACTGGACCAGAAATTGTAAATACCTGAAAACATCCCTGGTAATTGATTCATCATCATTCTTAAACCTATTATGCAAACTTTAAGAATAACTAATGTTTTGTCTTAAATTTTAAAAATGCTCTTAGGGGTGTGTAAATTGTATAACTTTTTTAGGAGGCAATTTATTAAAAAACCAAAGATTTAAATATACGTACTCTTTAAATCACCAATTCACATCTAGAAATACATTTCAAGGAAATAAGGAGAATAATGTACAAAGATATACGAATACTCCATGCAGCATTCATCGATTCAACCAATATTTACCGAAAGCCTACTTTGCGCCTGGCTGTGTAACAGAGTAAGGGAGTTGTTCAGTGAACAAAACAGGTAAGATCCTGTTCTCACAAAGCTCACATTCTAGTGCTGTTTTGCATTATTGAACAACTGGAAACAATGTACATGTGTGTCTACAAAGGACTGATGAAACAAATTATGGCACAGGCTTATAATGCTCAAACTCTTGAGAGGCCTCTTCCCATGACACTGAAAATAAAATCCAGACTTTCTAACCATGATCTGGGTCCTGTCTAGCTCTCTGGCCCCATCTTCCTACTTTCTGCCTTGTGTGCCAGGCTTCGGTGACACTAGCTTCTTAAGTTTCTGGGACACACCAGGGTCCTCCTCCCTCGGGGCCTTCATCCTTCACACTTCCTGCTTCCTCTCCCTGATGTGGGTCCCGCTCACCCTCCCAGCCAGCTGCCTCACGTCCCAGCCCTTCCCGGCTCTTCCCTCGGCTGTCTCCTTCCCAACACTCAGGTCTCGGCTTCAGTGTCACCTCCTCAGAGGGACCCTTCTTGGCTACTCTCCTTCGGCAGGCAACTCCCTCGCTCTAACACGGCCACACCTGTTCCTTCCTCACACCTCAAACGTGAAGCTACATCTTGGCTGGCTTGTTTGTTTATTATCTGGCTCCCCTAAGTTCCATGCCAGAAAGAAACTTGTCTACTCCATTCACCACTGTTAATTAACACGGTTAATTAGCCTTGTACTTAATAAGTGCTTAATAAAGATCTCTTGAAAGAAGAAAAGAATGAATGGAAAACCCCATGCAGGTGTTAAAAAGGCTGAGGTAATACTGACATGGAAAGATGCCGTGATTTAGGTAAAAACAGAACAATGTCGCTTTGTTTGTAGAACAGTATGTAGAGTATGGGCCCATTTTTATTTAAAAAGATACAACAAAAAATGTTTGGAAGTATATACACTTTTAACAGTGGTTAACAGTGGTTTTTGGAGGAGTGAGATTATGGGTAACTTTCATCCCTTAGGTGTATGCTTCTGTAATATTTGAAACTTTTTAGGAGTGTATATAACATATACTATTATATTTAACAAGAAAATTTCACACATTTACAAAAATACAGTACAATGTACCAAGCCAGTGTCACCAATTATCATTACATGGCCAGTCTTATTCATTTACAGTGTCACCTACTCTGCCACATCTTGAATTATTTTGAAGCAAATCCTAGACATTCTATCATTTCATCTGTACATTTCAATATGTATCTCTAAAAGATAAGTACTCCTAAAAAATCATAATAATACCATTTTCACACCTACAAAAATTAACAATAATTCCTTTAACTCAATCATCACATATCTAGTCAGTCATCACATTTCCCTCATTGTCTTACATTTTTTTTTTACTTTTTTTTTTTTGAGACAGGTGTCACCTGGGCTAGAGTGCCATGGTGTCAGCCTAGCTCACAGCAACCTCAGACTTCTGGGCTCAAGTGATCCTCCTGCCTCAGCCTCCTGAGTAGCTGGGACTACAGGCATGTGCTACCATGCCTGACTAATTTTTAAATTTTTTGTAGAGACAACATCTTGTTACGTTGCCCAGGCTGGTCTTGAATTCCTGGGTTCAAGTGCTCCTCCTGCTTTGGCCCCCCAAAGTTCTGGGATTACAGGTGTGAGCCATTGTGCCTGGCCTGTCTTACAATTTTTAAAATAGTTCATTTTAATTAGGATCCAAATAAAGACCATACATGGCAATTGGTTGATATGTCTCCTAAGTCTCTTTTACAAAAATGAAATATAATTAGCATATTAAAAATGTACAGGTCTTTAGTATTTAGTTGGATGAGTTTTGACAATCATATACACCTATGTAATTACCAATAATAACAAGATAGAGAACATTTCCCTCCCTCTAGAAAGTTCCCTCATGTTCTTTTGCCCCTTTCTAGTCAACCCCATCCTCATCCCCACTATCTGATTTCTATCACCACAGATTAGTTTTGCCTGTACAGTATTTGAATGTTATATACGGTAGTCCCTTATCCATGGTTTTGCTTTCCAAGGTTGCACTTACCCATGATCAACCATGGTCTGAAAATATTAAATGGAAAATTCCAGAAATATGTCCATCTATCCATACTGTATACACTACCCCCTTGTTACTGTATAGGAAAAAACATAGTGTACTCTATGCAGGATTCTGTACTATCTGTAATTTCAGGATGCATCCACTGGGGGGTCTTGGAATGTATCCTCCATGGATAAGGAGAGACCACTGTAAATGCAATCGTATAGTATTTACTCTTTGATGTTTGGCTTCTTTTGTTTAACATAATGTTTTTTAGATTCACTCATGTTGCTGCGTATGTCAGTAGTTCAGTCTCCTGCTGAGTAGCAGTCCATTGTATGGATATACCACAACTTGTTTATCCATTCACCTGTTGAGGGACATTTAGACTGCTTCCAAATTGGGGCTGTTCTGAATGGGGCTACTATAAACATCCCTGTATGTGTCTCTTTGTGGTTATGTTTTTATTCATCTTGGGAAAATATCTGGGAATGGAATTTCTGGGTCATAAGGTTTTATAAGAAACTGCCAAACTGTTTTCCATTTCCAAAATGGTTATACTATTTCATGTTCCTGTCACCAATGTATAAGAATTCCAGTTGTTCTAGCTCCTTGTCAATATTTATTTATTTATTTATTTATTTTGAGACAGAGTCTCACTGTGTTACCTGGGCTAGAGTGCCATGACGTCAGGCTTGGCTCACAGCAACCTCAAACTCCTGAGCTCAAGCGATCCTTCTATCTCAGCCTCCTGAGTAGCTGGGATCACAGGCATGCACCACCATGCCTGGCTACATTTTTCTATATATTTTTAGTTGTCCAGCTAATTTCTTTCTATTTTTAGTAGAGACGGGGTCTCGCTCTTGCTCAGGCTGGCCTTGAACTCCTGAGCTCAAACGATCCCAGAGTGCTAAGATTACAGGCGTGAGAGACCATGCCAGCCTATATCCTTGTCAATATTGATGGTGTTATTCTTTTTGAGTTTATAGTCATTCTAATAGCTATGGCTCTCAGTTTTAATTTTCATTTCCCTGATGACTAATAATATTTAGCATGTTTTCCTTTGCTTAGTGGACATTTGTGTATCTTCTTTTGCGAAACGTCTGTTCAAGTCTTTTGCCCATTTTAAATTGTAGTTTGCATTTTTAGAATTATTAGGAGTTATTTATATATACTGGGTACAAGTCCTTATCAGTTATATGTGATGCAAGTTTTTTTCCCAGTTTGTGGCTTATCTATTTTCTTAATGTAGTCTTTTGATAAGCAGAAAATTTTACTTTTGATGAAGTCCAATTTATTTAAATTTTTTTTTTGGTGAGTGGTACTTTTTATATACTGACCAAGGAATCTTTGCCTACTGAAGGTTGTGAAGATCTTTTCCTATGTTTTTCTTCTAGAAGCTTTATGGTTCTAGGCTTTATATTTTAGTCTATGATCCACCTTGAATTTTTGGATGTGGTAAGAGGCAGGGGGTGAGGTGGTTTTCCATATGTATAATTTATTGTTACCACCATGATCATTAAAAAGGTTTTTCTTTCTCTATTTAATTGACTTGGCATCTTTGTGGAAAATCAATTAACCATATACATGTGAGTCTATTTCTAGATTCCTTATTCTGTTTCACTAATTTACTTGCCTATGATTACACCAGTGCAACACTGTCTTGATTACCATAGCTTTACGGTAAGTCTTGAAATCAGGTAGTATAAGTCATTCATCTTTTTTCTTCTTTTTCAAAATTGTTTGGTTACTGGATCCTTTATATTTCTCTGTAAATTTTTTTTAACGTCTTTCTTTAAAATAGCCTGCTGGAATTTTGATAAGGGACTGTGTTGAATCTATCATTTTATAGAAAATGGACATCTTAACAACAGTCTTTCAATCCATGAACATGGTATACCTCTTCATTTATTCATGTCTTTAATTTCACTCAACATTTTGTATTTTCAAGGTAAAGGTCTTACATGTCTATTTTAGTTCTCTTTTGTGTTGCTATAACAGAAAAGAAGTTTATTTGGCTCATAGTTCTATAGGGTGGGAAGGTGAAGACTGGGTAACCACATCTGGTGGCTTCTGGTTAGGGCTTCACAGTGCATTAAAAATGGTGGAGAAATGGAAGGATAACCAGGAATGTGTGAAAACAGCAAACATAAGAGGCAGTATCACTTTATAACAACCGCTTTTGCAGTAACTAATCCAGTTCCATGAAAACTAATCCATTTCCAAGAGAACTTATACAGTCTTATAAGAAAAACAATCCATCTTAACAACCTAATCACCTCTTAAAGGCACAGCCTCCCAACACTGCCACATTGGTGACCAAGCCTCAATATGAGATTTGGTGGGGATAAATCATATTCAAACCATAGCAGTGTCTTTCTTTGGATTTATTCTTAGGTATCTGATACATTTTAGTCTGTTTGTGTTGTTATAACAGAATACCACAGACTGGGTAATTTATAAAGAAAAGAAATTTGTTTCTCATAGTTCTGGAGGCTGGGAAGTCTAATATCAAGGCGCCAGCATCTGGTGAGGGCCTTTTTACTATGTCATCCTATTGCAGAAGGCAAGACGTGAGGGAGGGCAAAAGAGACAGGAAGGGGGCTGAACCGATTCTTATATCAGAACCCATTTCTGTGATGACTAACCCACTCCTGAGATAATGGCATTAACCCATCCATGAGAACAGAGCCCTCATGACCTAATCACCTCTTGAAGGTCCCACCTCTCAACACTGTTGCATTGAGGATTAAGTTTCCAACAAATGTCCTTTGGGAGACACATTCAAACCATAGCATGATGTTTTAAATTGCTATTGTAAATAGTATTTTTAAAAATGAACTATACTTTTCAAGACAGTTTTAGATTTATAGAAAATTGCAAAGATAGTTCCCATATACTACATACCCATTTTCCCACATTATTAACAATATGACATATTTGTTACAATTAATGAACCAATATTGATATATTGATACTGTTTTTTAAATTTTATTTTCCAATTCTTTGTTGCTCAGATTCTTAAGTCTCTTTGGTTTCTTTCTCTATTTCTCTTTGCTCCTCTACAATTTTTTCTTAAATTAACTAGGTTCTTAAGCCAGGCGTGGTGGCTCACACCTGTAATCCTAGCACTCTGGGAGGCCAAGGCAGGAGGATAGCTTGCGCTCAGGAGTTTGAGACCAGCCTTAACAAGAGTGAGACCCCAAGTCTACTAAAAATAGAAAAAATTAGCCGTGTGTCATGGCGCATCCCTGTAGTCCCAGCTACTTGGGAGGCTGAAGCAGGAGGATCAATTGAGCCCAGGAGTTTGAGTTTACAGTAAGCTATGATGATGCTACTGTACTCTACCTGGGGCAACAGAGCAAGACTCTATCTAATAAAACAAAACAAAACAAAAACAAAAAACAAAAAAAGGAACCAAAAAACCCAAAACTATTAATAGGTTCTTTGTCTTTGTAGATATTCCCACAGTTTGGATTTTGCTGATTGCATCCGTAGGTTTTTTTTTTTTTTTTTGAGACGGAGTCTCACTCTGTTGCCCGGGCTAGAGTGCCATGGTGTCAGCCTAGCTCACAGCAACCTCAAACTCAACTCCTGCCTCGAGTACCTGGGACTACAGGTATGCACCACCATGCCCAGCAAATTTTTCTATATATATATTTTTAGCTGGCCAATTCATTTCTTTCTATTTTTATAGTAGAGATGGGGTCTTGCTCTTGCTCAGGCTGGTTTCGAACTCCTGACCTTGAGCGATCCGCCCACCTCGGCCTCCCAGAGTGCTAGGATTACAGGCGTGAGCCACCGCGCCCAGCCGATCCATAGGTTTTAATTGGCATTTTCCTCTGTCCCTTGTATTTCCTGTGAATTAGTAAGTAGGTATAGAAGCCTAATCTGATTCAGGTTCTTTTTCCAAAAAAGTACTTCATTGATGGTATCATGTTCTTCTATCAGGAGATTCATTATGTCTAGTTGTCTCTTATTTTGAGATGTCAGCAGCTACTGATGCTCAAAGCCCAGATCCACTATTCCATTAGATATTCTAACTCTCTTTTCTTCTTCACTTATTAACTAAACTTCTGCTATAAAGACATATTTCCCACTGTAAATGTTCTGGTTATCCTGAGGTACATTATCACATAGGAAAAGCAAGGTAAGAACTTTCATTTACCAGTTATAATTCATATCAGTGGTTCCTCGGCATCTTCAAAGTCAATAAATGAATTAAGAAAAATCTTTACAACAAAATGGATTTAAACATATTTAATGTTTTCAATCCATTGTAGTTAATATTCTCCTGGATATAAACTGATGTTTATATGTCCCATCTTAGACCAGTAGAGCTTATTCAGGTTGGCTCCTACATTAGTTTATTAGGGCTGCTGTAACAAATTATCGCAAACTTGGTGGTTTAAAAGAATAGAAATTTATTCTCTCATAGTTCTGGAGGCTAGAAGTCTGAACTCAAGGTATGGGCAGGGTTGGTTGCTTCTGGAGGTTCTGAGAAAGAAACTGTTCCATGCCTCTCTTCTAGCTTCTGTTGTTTGCTGACAATCTCTGGTGTTCCTTGCCTTGTAGATGTGTCACTCCAACCTCTGCCTCTATCTTCACGTGGCATTCTTCCCTTTGTCTTTGTGTATTAAATCTTTTTCTCTTTTCTAAGGACAACAGTCATTAGATAAGGGCCATCCCAAGCCCAGGATGATCTCATCTTGAGATACTTAATTACATTTGCAAAGACCACATTTCCAAATAAGGTCACATTTGTAGGTACTAGGGCCTAGGACTTGGAAATATTTCAGTGGAGGTCACAATTCAACCCACTATAGTTTCTGAGTCTTTTGAGATGACACAATGTCTTTGATGTTTTTCTTGCTTTTTGTATGACATGATGTTCAATGTTCATCTTGTACATTTCCTGACCTAGTTCTGGAATTAGTCATTTCTCTAGGAATCTCTGGTTCTTTTTAGTGGAAAATGGTATTTAGAGATCACAATATAGGTGCTAAGAATGTGTTTACTTTTATAATCAGTAAAAACAATTTTCACTAAATAAAAGTACCCACTAATACTTCTAGAATTTCTAAAGAATTTATTCTAGAAAAATAATGCAAACCATTTAAGATGCTATATTCAAAAAGACATTCTTTATAGGATTATTTATAAAAGCATAAATTTGAAGCAGCATAAACAATTACCAGGGATACTGCTAAATAATTTATGATATAGTCCCTTAATGGAATATTATGTGGCCATAAACAATGATTTAATAAAGACATTTAGCTACAGGAAAAATGCTAATGCTATGACATTAATAACAATAAAAGGATATAAAAGTGAATTAAGATTATAATGTGTAAAACCATGTTTATGAAAAATGATTGAAAAATACTATAAATTGCTATTATTATGTGAAGGAGATTGAGTGATTATTTTTATTTTTTTCATCTATGGTTATTTTACTTTTAAAATGCCATATTTGTATGTATGTATGTCTCTCTGCACACACAAACACACACACACAATAGTTAAACAGTGATTCTTCATCAAAGAACTCTGGGACTCCTGCCTTGGAAGCCCTCACAGATATTGTTGTCCCATCCTGGAGGTCCTTGGGGCTAAGTGGATTACTGCCTCTAACTCCAAGGCCAAACCTTTACATAACTCAAAGTGACCAGATCCCCAAGGAGAGCATGCTGCTGTCTCTGCCTCTGGCTGGCTTGCCCTCAGCTGTGGAGCCTTTGTGGACAAACTTCCTATCCGGCCTCCTGTATTCTCGCCCTGACTCACAAAAGCTCCATGTTGTACTGTCTGAACTATCATTTGTGATTGTCTTCCTATGATCTAAATGTGTGTAAATAATAAACACAAAGTGGGTGGAAGAGCTGAACTGTCCCAAATTATTTTCTTCCTCCTGACCTTAGGTGACTCCCAGACCAATTATGAAAAGGAACTTTTAATCCCATGTCTAAGGCTGAATGGAAAGTTATTCTGGGTCTTCCTTCTGCTAAATCAGTTTGCCAAACTATTGCCATTTGGGGGGCTCTAGGAGAGGCATCATCCCTTCCTGCTTCCCAGCTCCTGAACGTCAGCATCCCAAACAATGGTTGTTTGTTTGGGCAGATTAAGAATGCCACGTAAACAGGAGACACATAAAAGCCCAAAGGATTTTGCTTAGCTTAGTAACACATCTGAGAATGGAATAACTGCCAGTGACTCATGGCCACCAGAGGCTGGGTCCTAGTGTCATCAAGTTTGTTACTGCTTTTCTCATATGGGAGACAGTGCTACTGACCTACTTTCAAGAGGTCATGCCCTCTCTGAGTGGCTTACACAACTCCAGGGAGGAGACCAGTCATACTTTCTTGCCCCGTCTCCTTTTAACAGGGCCCTTCTGTAAGACAGCTGCCTGGGCAGTCTTCTGGCTGGACAGTGAGTTTTCCTCTGTGGGAGGCCAACTGGTCTATCCAAGGTTGTATGTGGCCGGGTTAGGTGCTTATACTCTTGCTTACTGAGCTATGTGGCTCAGATAGTTCAGGGAAAGGAGGTGCTGAGGGGGCAGCCGGGACAGCTCACCTGCTGGGTGGTGGCCAGACAGTACTCTGCTGTGCTCAGGATGCTGCAGATGAGGCAGAGCTCCTCTAGGGTGAACTTGGCTACTTCTGAGCCCTCCTTTTCCTTGAGGAGGCTGCTGATGGTCAGCCCTCCACTGCTGGTTGTGGTTCTAAGGAAAAGGAACAGGAACTAGTCAGGCTAGAACTTCTAATTTACTTCCTGAACTGGAAACTGCACATTTTAAGACAAAGAAAAGGGGGAAGGAAAGGCTGGACATGGCCCAAATTAAACCATATACAATGAATCCTTTTCCTTTTGACCTCACCTTGACTACCCTCTGTTTAGATTCTCTCACCATCAGAAATAGGAAGAGGCGATTCCAAGAGTCAGCCAGTAATTAGTTACATTAACTATGATCTGATACTCACAGAGAAGGCTGCTGAGTCGCCTCTCTCTTCAGCTTGGAATTTCCTGATATGTGGAACTCATTTAGGATCAACTGTAGCACAAAAGCTAGTTCCACAACTGTTATTTTCAGTTAAGAAAAGTCTGCATGGGAATTTATATGTGTGCTTGTGGAGGAGGACATAAGTGAATGTTAAGACACAGTTCCGGCCCAAGGCCCTAATTGCTTCAAGAGACCAAAAAGCATTGCACATCCTCTGATGACTACGGTTTTTGGGGGGCAGCCCCAGCTCCCGAGTGAGTTCTAAGGTAGTAACAATTACCCACTAGTATTTGCATGCTTCAGAGTCCTCTGTTGGTTCCTTTCACCTTGCCCCCATTTCTTTTTTTTTTTTTTTTTTTTTTTTTTAGAGATGGGGTCTCGCTCTTGGTCAGGCTGGTTTCGAACTCCTGACCTTGAGCTATCCACCCGCCTCAGCCTCCCAGAGTGCTAGGATTACAGGCGTGAGCCACCGCGCCCGGCCCCCCATTTCTTTAAATAGTCTCTTTACTGACAAAATCCCAGCCGAGTATGCCATTCATTTCCTGTTTGGGACACTGACTAACACACATGGGAAAATGCTCACAGGATGATGTTAAGTGAAAGTACCAGGTTATAAAATGATAAGCAGAATAGTCTCAATTTTGTTAAACAAAAGCACACATATCACATGTATTATGTATGTGTATATGAATAAAAAATGGAAAATTATATACCAAAAAGTTAAAGAAGTTTCTCAGGGTGGTGAGATTGCATGTGATTTTTATTTTCTTCTTTGTGCTTTTCTGTGTTTTCTAAGCTATAATAAACTTATATTATCTTGATAATCAGGGCAAAAGTTATTAAAAATAATTTTTATCATAGTCAAAGAAGTTCTCATTAGTAAAACATACCTGTCACTTCAGATCTCCCAGAGAACATAGGATTTTATCTTCTTTCTTCCAAAAAATGCAAAGCTCTCATATATGACATATTTTAGTGACAATGACAGAAACTAATGCTAGAACTGTTAAATTTAGCTCTGGGGATGATTTGGAAATACTAAATTTAGAAGCATTACTTTAGGTCATATTCTATTACAGTTGAAATTGCTATATAACCAAAACATCTCTAAAATCCTAGTTGAGTGACCCACTTATTTCAAGTAATAAGCAATACAACAATATTCTAATGTCCCAGAATAATACAGTAGAGTCATCAAAATTAGGAGCTGTGCTATGCTCTCCACCCAAATCCTATGGCATCTTTAAACATTAGGCTCTGTCCAGCACAGCAAGATGCATATACCATAAGAGAGACTTGGGAACCTAACCAGCATGAGGGAAGAGCGGATTCATTCCTCATGCCTAATTATCATTCCAGGGCACAGTCTCATTGAATGAGGCTTGAATGAAATTGCTTGTGCTATTTAATAGTTGTTTCCACCGTAACTGCACTTTTTTTTTGCGCCAAGTACATATAGTTGAATCCATGTCAATTAGATACAGATATAATAGGACTGATTCCCTTGAGTCTACTGCAGTAAGACGTGACCTACAATGGCAGCCAGTCTGGGCATTTCCTCTAATGGTCTTGATCAGCTGTGGAATGTCATTAGGGAGGAAATAGTTTCAGACCCTTGGGAACTCAGTAACAGTGCTTTCCTCCCTGATGCTCTTAGTAGTTCAGTAAACAACCTCAGAGTGGATTTCCTTAAAGATTCCCATATTTAGGTATATCTGGATCTAACTTCACCACTCAGACCATGAAGAACAGGACTCACTTGGGCAGGTTGCCAGAGAGGATTTTCCAGGCGTATTCTCGGAGGTACTTCTGGAAGATGGTGGTCAGAGCGATCATTGGCTCCCCCGTACTGAGCTGAGAGCACTGCACCATGCACTTCTTGTAGTAGACAAAAAGGTCAGCACAGCTGGGGAGCACGGCACCGCCTTCATCAGTGTTGGGCTTAGGTGGCCCCTGGGCTTTGAAATCAGCCACAAACCGATCTATCAGTTCTCCAAGGTTCCTAGGAAAAAGGAAACCTAAAATGTTAGTTTACTTCAAGAAAGATAAAGCAAATGTGCTTTTTTGCAATGTACATAACTTGCTGCCAAGATGAATCATTCCTAACGCTTTTAAAATTGGATTCATTTTTTCAATATCATCATTCACCACCACCACCACTCCTACAATAAACTCAGCAATAAAATCTGGCATTTGTGTGTTGCTTTACAAATTTTTACCATTATCACATTTGACCTAAGCCCCTCTGAGTAAGACAGGGTATTATTGGCCCCTCTAAAAGAAAATTAAGAAAATTAAGTCTTAGAAAATTAAGAAAAATTAAGTCTTAGAAAGTTTGTTACACAATTTAGGGGCAGAGCTGAGCCTAGAATCTACTATTTAAGTAGGCATACTGGTCCTACTACCATATTAGTACCATTTCCCCTTTCCACAAATGGAAACCCTAAATAATAATGGTGGTGATCATTTTATGAGCACAGTCTCATCGAACTTCATTTACTTCTCACAATAACCTTTTGAAGTAGGTACTACTCCTATCCTCATTTTCAAAGAGTTAGGTAGAGAAAAGTTAAGTTCTTTGTCCAAAGTCATATAGCAAGAAAATGGGGGAGCCAGGATTCAAAACCAAGCAGCCTAGCTCTAAGCCTCTAAGCTTTTAACCACTTTACTTCCTAAAACACAAAAAGTTTGTGAAGTCAGAAAATATTTAGACATCATTAACCTGTGTCCAAGAGATAGATGTCTAGGCCAGGCGCGGTGGCTCACGCCTGTAATCCTAGCACTCTGAGAGGCTGCAGAGGGCAGATCGCTCAAGGTCAGGAGTTCGAAACCAGCCTGACCAAGAGCGAGATCCCGTCTCTACTAAAAAAAAATATAAAGAAATTAATTGGCCAACTAAAAAAAAATATATAGAAAAAATTATCCGGGCATGGTGGCGCATGCCTGTAGTCCCAGCTACTCGGGAGACTGAGGCAGAAGGATCGCCTGAGCCCAGGAGTTTGAGGTTGCTGTGAGCTAGGCTGACACCACGGCACTCTAGCCCAGGCAACAGAGTGAGACTCTGTCTCAAAAAAAAAAAAGGAGATAGATGCCTAAACAAAGAGAGTCTGTAAAAAATATTCCAATTCTTTCCTTCTCCCTTAATGTAGTTTTTTCTTAGACTGTCCAGAATCAAAGCTATAAAAAAGTCTTAGGAAAAGAGAGAGTATGAGCAGCTCCAGGCTTGTCTCAGACCACGGTGGGGATGATGGTTATGTTTTTCTCCCATTTCCCATTCAAACGCCCCTGAATTTGTCTCGGTCCTATTGAGTCACCACCAGTTAGAATCCAGCAGGGCTGTAGCAACTGCTCTCTGCACAGCTGTGCTGTGTGAAAATGGGAGGAGTCGCCACCACCCTTAACATTTTGCATCTTCTTAGGTTGCTATGTAGGGATACAGGAATCCAGCTGTGTTTTAAAAATGTATTTATATAACAGTCAGGGAGAAAAAGACAAGAAACACACACACCATGAATTAGCAGGAACAGGAGAAAATTGACATTCTTCTCAAGAGCTTTTGTTATTGAAAGTTTATTATATCCAGATGTGGCCACTCTGCCCTCAAAGAACTTCAGGCCTAGGCTAGGTCTTTGTCCGTGTTGATGGTCAAAAAGCGGGGGGAAGGATCTCATTAGTTGACCTTGGAAAGCTCCACAGTCACTGCCCCTATTTCTCACAACCTCTCCTCCTTTCACTTTTCCATTGAATCTCCCGCCTCTCCCCGACAACTGACCCCACACTCCAGCCAGAGTGGCCTCTCAAAGGCTCCACTTCCTCCTGGGCTGTTGCCTGTACGCCTCCCTGGCCAACACGCTCTCCCGCCACCTCCCAGTTACCCTAGCTCAGCTCGTCTCACCCACACAACATCAACTCATACCAAGCCCATCTCTCAGTTGGGACTTCTATCATCTGTCACTCCCTGACACTTTTTTTTTTTAAAACTTTACTATGCAACGTAAGGACATAATGTACTCAAGAAACATGTCAACCTTCTCCCATCCTGGGCCCACGGCAGGCAGTGCTAATTAACAACGATCCCATTTTTCACTGATCTTTCTTTTAATTCTGGAATCCTTCTTGAGACAGCACTCCAGCCAGTCACTTCTAATAAGCTCAAGTTGGTACCAAAGGTGAAGGGAGACTCTTCTGTTGCATGTGTGTTATCATAAGCTCCCTGAGAGCAAGAATGATGTTTACGCTACTTCTGCTGCCCCCGGGCCCCCCTCATGCTTACATGTGGAGCGAATCTTCATGCCGGTGCCCCATTCACACTTAGCTGATCAATCTCTACACTCTGTTCCTAAGGGATGGGAATGGTGGGCTGGGAAGGTGGAGACGGGATGGGCTGGTGCAGTGGAGGAGAACATGTAACAGAAGGCAAAGATTTCACTAGTCTTCTTATGAGAGATTCTAATCTCCGAAACAACAGTGCCAACCAAAACAGGGCCCAGAGCTCTGAAATGTTTTACTTTAATTACTCATCTATTCCCTTAGAAGATGGATACTTCCCCTTCCTATTTCAGAGCCAACCCAGTGAGTAAGATCATAAATTAATTATGATCATAGAGCATAAAAAAAATTTCCACTTTAAAAATCTCTAAAGAGTTACATTTTGCAGAATGTCTATTGGGTTACTTTTGACATCATTCTCTAGAGTGGATGAGAAATAAAACAGTCAGGGAAACCTTCCTTCCTCTTCCATCTTCCACTTTGCATTAGCATGCTTCACTGCTATATAAGACATTAGGAAATAAGTCATCAGTGTTTCACAGAAGAGTACAAGTTACCCCAATGGGAATGGGTAAGGTTCATTAGTTTTGGATAGATGATCCAATCCCACCAAATACTGATCGAACACTTACTATGTGGAAGGCTCAGTGGGCTCTAAGATACAAATGAATTCAACTAAAAAAAAAACAGGTTATGATTTCTTCCAGGCACTAAACACTACCCTGAGTTTTGACAAGATCTTTTTCCATGACTACTGGAGAAAGGGCTATACAGCACAACGACCTGCGGAATGGAATCACAAGAAGATGCCTTCTAGGCCCTAAAGCAAGGACAATCGAGTATTTATAAAGGGTCCAGTCCTGACCTAGGTGCTGCAGGGGTTAAGACACAATCTCTGCCCATTAGAAGCTTTAGACCTATTTGGGGAGATTGGCCCTACATGTTTATAATAAGTAGATTTCAAGACAGTTACAAAATGCTAATTTTGTAGTACAGACAATATGAACAATCTGGTTTAGACAAAGGAAATAACAGAGGAAGCTAGAGAGAAAGTTCTGCAGCATATTTGGGTGAGAGAATAAAGGCAGAGAGGCAGAAGTGAGCCCAGCATGTCTGTGTGAGGAAGAGAAGATGTGAAGGGGAGAGAGGTTTGGCTGATGTAGGAGATACAAACTGAGAAAATTCTGACCTTCAGTTTGATTTATGCACTCTTCTGTATTCCCATAGCAAACTAATCATACCCCCATCCCTTAATGCTGTGTACCACAGTCTTTTCTCTCTCTCTCTCCCCCACTAGGCTACAAGCCTATAAACTAGGAACTGTGCTGGGTGTGTTATAAATACAATCCCATTTAATCCTCACAACAGCCCTGAGTAGAAAGCATTGTTATCCCCACTTTATAGACGAAGAGACTAAAGTTGAGAATATGAAGCATTCCCCAAGGTCACAGAATTTACTGGAGTTGGGATCTGAACTTGGGTCTGACTCCAACCTCTATCCACTATACCGTGATCTAATTTCGAAGCTGTAAAGCACTACACAGTTATATGATTATTACTGCTATCATTTACTTTCCCTTCAGCTTAAAGAAACATGTCATGGATGTGTGGTTTCTTTTACCCTCTTCCCTGCAGCTTGACTTTTGTACCCAAGAACTGTATAAGTCTTTTAGGGTGTCATGTGAAATGCTGTTGGGAGTTCCACTGATAAATTATATGCACTACGAATAAAGATGATGGTCGAGTGGTATCAGTAGACGTAAAGGTTAAAATGAAGAGAAAGAAAATCTCATTGCAGACTGGGCTTATCCATGGATGACCAAGGCAGTTTCTTCTGCTGGATCTGCAATCAGCATTCATAGGAAAATATTCTAATTGGAAAGTAAGGCAGTGAGGCATCGGGAGAGGAAGATAGTAGTCAGAAGAGCAGCAAGGGAGGTGAGCAAGAACAAAGCAGCTTAAGAGCCCCAGAAAGTTATAGAACTTGTTGACTCAAGGATACTCACTCTACTCTGTATCCCTTCCACCTCCCTTTTTCTTGGAGCCGAGGACTGGGCTTTGGTGTGGCCAGTGAGGTTGGGGCGCCAAGGTTTGGCTTGAGCTGAGAGATCAGTTACACAGATGCAAATGGAGCAAATAAATAAACATAATGAGGATGCTAGGAGCCAAGTTCCTTGCTGTTGTAGAGGGTAGTTAACCAACACAGAAAGGAGGAGGCTAAAATAAACCCTGTGATGTTAGATTAGAATTGGAAGTATCAGCATAAACTCATGGGTCTTAACATATGAATAGGTATAAAAATAGATACAGATGCATGTGAAGTGTATATATGTGAATGTTTATACATACATATACTTCTTAGCTCCCTCAGCCAGAGGACCTAGAAGCAGTGACACCTGAGCAGCAATGAGCACACCTGATGCCCAGAACCTGGTTTCTAAATAGCATTCTCCACCAAATGAACAAGGGATCCTTGAGAAAACAGAAGACTCCAGAGCTGGGTTATGAAAGCACAAGATAAGCCTGGCATATTTTCTTGTGCCAGAGAGAAGGAAGTGATCAAAAAATGATAGGGGCATGTGAAAAGGGTGAAGAGCTGGCTTGAAGAGGCACCTACCGACCAAATCAACGACAATTTGAGCATTAAAATAAATAATGATGGATCCTAGAAGAACAAAAGGACATTAGTGGAAAAACTAGTGAAATTCAATGCTCTGGAGATTAGTAAATAGTGTTATACCAATGTTAACTTGCTAGTTTTGATAACTCTTATTATATAAGAGTTTATATTATATAAGGATTATATAAGATGTTAACATTAGGGGAAGCTGGGTGAAGGAACATGGGAAATTTGTACTATTTGTGAAATTTTTCTATAGATATAAATTTATTCCAATATAAAGTAGAAAGAAAAAAGATAGTAATGCTTATAACCTATTGAATCCACAAGTCTATGCTGATATCTATATATCCAGATATATATATATATATGTATATATGAGAAGTGAAAGCTTTTTCTTAAAGTAGAATGCCAACTAATAAACACAGAAGAAATGATGGAGTTAGAAAAATCACCATTTGTCAACCATTTTAGTAATAAATGATTCAGGCAAGATTCAATAATGGGTGGAAAAACAAGTAAGTGAAAGATGAGGAAAAGGCTATAGATACAGTTTCAAGGTTTCTCCCAACATTTATTAACTACTTACTAATAAAGAGAGATACTTGGTAGAGACAACGTCTAAACCAAGTAACAAAAATGAACATCACAAGTTATGGGACAAACTGACATTTTGTGCCTCCTGAGATGAATTACTAAGAAGATAGCACCACTTCTCTATAAATCGTAAATCATGAGGAAACATCAGACAAACTCAAAATGAGGGACATTCCACAAAGAAATTGGCCAATACTCTTCAAAAATTTCAAGGTCATGATAGACAAAGACAGAGTTATTATTCTGCATTGAAAGAGACCAAAGAGACATGACAAATAAATGCAATCTGTGATCCTGGATTTCTTTTATAAAACATGATTGGACAACAGGGGAAACAGAATGGAGTCTATGGATTAAATGGTAATATTGCATCAATGTTAATTTCCTGATTTTGATGGCTGCTCTGTGGTATTGTAGATTGTGTCCTTGTTTCTAGGAAATATACATTGAACTATTAAGGAGTAGGGGGGCATCCTGTCTGCAACTTGAGAATTCAAATGGTTCAGAAAAAAAGTACACGTGTGCACACATTTGTGAGCCTGTGAGAGACGGGAGGGAAAGAGAATTGTTCATTGAGAAATCTGGATGAAGGATATACAGGAGCTCTACGTATAATCCTTGTAATTCTCCTACAAGTTTGAAACTAATTGAAAATAATAGACATAATTACTTCAGAGAGATCCTAGGCTTGATGCAACTGGGAAAGGCAGGGGCTCTATTTTAACAAAGGTTATTAGAAGGAACTCAGAAAAATGGTCAGACATGGAGTCACCAATGACTTTCCTGACTGAGAATACACAGAATGGAGTGAAGAAAGTGCCATGCAGAAATCTCTACACATTCCCAAGAGTAGGAGATATACTAACTTCCTCCTTGAACATAATAAAAATTGAGAAGCTAGAAAGCCATTTCAAGCACATAAGGACAGCTTAGTCCAGCCTGCTAAAGATGTGGCACAGGGACATCCCCATTTCCTGCCTTCTCCCTGGCTCTGCAGTTGTCCTACGGCTGTTTGACTTTTGGCTGGGGCAGGTGCTGCCAGAACTTTCCCCAGGAGGTGGGAGCCTGGGGAGGTGAGAGGGTAGACCCCATGCCAAGCCCAACAGAAAGCTGGTACCACTGATAAGGCCACCCACCCACATAGGAGTCCTGAACGACATCAGAGGGAAGGTAGGGCGGGCACAGTCCCTGAGCACCATGTATGTGTGCCAAGGGCCAACATGTCATCATGTTTCATCCTCACCACAAAGCCTGTGAGGTGGGCATCACTACTGTCATCGTAGCAGGGATAAAGTAAACTTGGAGAGAGTAAGTAGCATGCTCGAGGTCCTGGGCCATTAAGTGCAAAGCTTCGCATCCAGGTCCGCCTGGCAGCAGGCCCAAGCTCTTTCCACTACACTGTGTTGGGTCTCTGTCATCTGGGAGCTTGTGAATGGTCTCAGATTTTCCTCCCTTGCAGATTTCTGAGTCAGAGCTACAGCAAGAGTAGTAAATTGCACAAAATCAGTCCCTACCTGACTTCCTTCCCCAGCCTCAGGATTCTCTGACTGAAGGAAGGAAGGGATTCCTAGGACTCCTTGAAATTACACTCATCATAATGTGTGGATATATGTGGATTTTTTTTTGACAAGAAGGTCTATGGCCTTCATTTGGTTCTTAAAAGGATCTACGACTTTTAAAAGGATAATAACCACTGCTTTAGGCATGACTTTGTCTGATTCTTTCTATTGACAGATGAGGAAATGGAGTTCTTTAACTCTATTTTCTACTTCAAGTTCTTGCTGTTTATTCTGGAGTGACAACTGCACAACCTACGCAGTTCTCTGAGTAGCTTCTGCTCCCTCCCTAGTGCAGTGGAAACATCCTGAGGAGGCCAAACAGCAGGCTGAGCGGCCAGCACTACATCCTTCACGGAGAAATGGAGAGTCCCGAAGGGAGGGGGGTCTGGCTCTTTGCCCAAAGTATCATGAACAATGAGTGTACTTTGTATAACTCAAGGCCATGTGAAGAGTAGACGCCAGAATTATAATAATTCAGAAAAATGACTCTTTAGACCATGCAGGTTTGGAGAAAGGATGTGGTTATATCAGACATGTGCTTTGAACCCTGGACCCAATAACTTTTAAGCCTTTTTAAAATAAAAATTTGGGCTGATAAGAGAAAATGAGGCTTTGGCTGAAAATAGTCATCCAGGTGGGTTGCTCTGAGACTGTTACTTTAATAGGCAAATAACACTTTTTCCCACTCCTCAGGGGTGTCTTATTAAATTCCTGGGAGGAAACTTTTTTAATGCAGAAGACAAGGCGCTAAGGACTGAGCAGTGATAGTAACCACTGTCCTCCCATGTGCCTGCCGGACACGCCCAGTGGGTAGAGGGGAAGAGGGCAACGGGGCCTTTACAAGACAAACTCTTTTAGGGGGAGGGAGGAGGGATTGCATTTGATAATGCAGAGGCTATTGTACAAAATTCATTTTCTGGGATTTATTTTATTTTTTGAGACAGGGTCTCATTCTATCTCCTGGGCTAGAGTGTAGCAGTGGTCATCACTGCTCACTACAACCTCAAACTTCTGGGATCCTCCTGCCTCAGCCTCCTGAGTAGCTGGGATTATAGGTGTGCACCATCACACCTGACTAATCTTTCTATTTTTTGCAGAGACAAGGTCTTCCTTTTGCTCAGACTGGTCTAGAACTCCTGGTCTCAAGTGATCCTCCCACCTCAGCCTCCCAAAGTGCTAGGATTACAGGTGTGAACCACCGCACTGAGACCATTTTCTAGGATTTTAATATGAAGTACTTCGTAATTAATTGGGCAAGAAATGCATGGAAGCAATGTATAAAATCAAATAGGTGAATAATAACATTGTTTCATGTAGTGTTTCTACTTGGAACATTCTCTTAATATTTTGGTTTACCCCTGAAACATATTTGGAAACAAGAATCTGCTAAACCCATGACAGAAACATTAAAAAAAGACTGGGCAATCAGGACCTAAATGCTTTCCCAGAGAGCTTCCCTCAAGAACTTTCTCACAGCCACTGCTGTCTCTCTGTATGTCTCCCTGTTGGCTCCCTGTATGAGCCACTTTCTGGTCCCTCCCAAGTGCGTTCTTTAGCATGGCATCTTCTCAGAGTCCAGGCCTGTCTGTCTCCAGTCCACTTGGCCTGCTCCAGAAACCTGTCCTTTCCAAAATGTGCCTTCGAACATGGAAGGGCCCTCAACAGGTACTCTGGCTGTGGACAAAGCTTCGGGGATAAGCAAGAGTCTTCCTTCTTCGCTAATACCTCCTCGCAAAAACAACAGACGCTGGAACATGAACACATTGTTTGGCTGTGAAGACATCTGGCTGTGGTGGACTGCTCTATGAAAACCTTGGGAGGCCGGGAGTTTGTGAAAAGCATATACTATATCAAATGGATGATCCATAAAATAAAATGAGAATCCACGAGTCCATACTGATATAAATAAACAAACAAATGGAGGAGAAGAAAAAAACTCTTCCTTACAGTGGAACTGCAATTAATAAATGTAGAAGAAATGATGGAAATAGACAATCTACATTTGGCAAACACTATAGAAATAACTGCTTCAGGCAGGAATCATCAAGGGATGCTAAAATGAGTGGGCAAAAGTGTGATGAGAAACAGGATATTTACATAGTCTCAAAGTATCCCTCACAAGATACTTATTAATTACAAAGAGAAAAATAGTAACTTCCCAGTGGAGAAAGCTGGCAAGCACCACTTTAAGCAAGTAATCAAAGTTATCAGCAGTAATGGGACAAATCAACATGATGTGCTTCCTGACACAATGCACTGAGAAGGATACAATGTCACTTTTATGCTATTCTTGACAGAAATGGATTTAATCAAGAAAAAATGAGGGAAGAGGAGGGGATGGGGGAAATCACACCTAACGGGTACAATGCACATTATTTGGGTGATGGGCACACTTACAACTTTGACTCAAGCAGTACAAAAGCAATTCATGTAACCAAAACATTTGTACCCCTGTAATATTCTGAAAAAAAATTATATATACTCATTCCTTTCCCCTGAAGTACTTGGGTTATGGATTAAGTTCTATATTATTTTACAGAAAATCTAATGAGACAAATAACTATATTGCATTTCCAGTTTAAAATAATAGTATCATTTAGTTATTATTATATTTTTTTTACAACTAAACATTCCTTGTGATATACAGGAAATAACAAAAAGAAGATATAACCTATTAATAATATTTTTACACTTATATCTCATATTTTTCTCAAATGACTTGAGTCAGCTAATTACTTATAGATATTAACCAATGCAAATCATCCCAGTAAGCAACTAGTACTCTTAAGATTATTGTCATAAGATAGCAAATAAATGTTTCTGCCTAAAAAAAAATAAATGAACTAAAATTGAGGGTATTATACAAAATAGCTGGTCAATATTCTTTAAAAGTATCAAGGTTGCCAGGCACAGTGGCTCATGCCTGTAATCCTAGCACTTTGGGGGCCTGAGGCAGGAGGATTAATTGAGGCCAGGTGTTTGCAACCAGCCTGGGCAACATAGCAAGACCCTGTCTCTAAAAAAATAAAACTTTAAAAAAAAGCCAGGTGTGGTAGCACACACCTGTATTCCTAGCTACTTAGGAGGCTGAGGCAGGAGGATCACTTGAGCCCAGGAGTTTGA
>VBSM01003215.1:35940746-35964098 GCA_008086735.1 Cheirogaleus medius | reverse complement strand
TCTTAAAAAAAAAAAAGTTAAATAACAACAAAATAGCCACACAGAGTATACAACACCAAGAATGAATCCTAAAGTAAACTATGGACTTTGGGTGATAATGATGTGTCAATGTAGGTTCATTGACTGTAACTCTGGTGGAAGGTGCTGATAATGGGGCAAACTATACATGTGTGGGGAAGGGATACCTTCTGCTCAATTTTGCTGTGAACTTAAAACTGCTCTAAAAAATAAAGTCTATTAAAAAAAGTCAGTATCTCTTAATTCAATTGTTTTTCCCAGAATGTATTTAAAGCATGGAATTTGTACTTTCTGTGATTTTAAGAAAGAAGACTATCATGGATCATGCTAAGGTGGCTGAGTTATGCTTATATATGGGCCTTTTTTTTCGCCTCTTATTAACCTGGAGTTAGGTGTTAATTGTGTTAATTAGATGGGAATATATAACTAATAAGAACCAGTTACCAACACTGTCGTAGTATAGTTGCAAATAAAGAATATAAAAGTTTGGCTCTGGCTTTATTGTAGATACACTGATCTAACCTTCTTGGGCTTTAATTTTTCAATATAAGGGACTCTCTGGTCCTAGGCTACACTCATAGATACTGTAGAGAGGATGAATAAGAGAAGGTCTTTAAAATGCTTAGAACACTCAGATGCCAATATTATTATTTAATAGCTATCCAGAGACTATAAACACTGTATTAGGGGTGGGAAATTCACTCAGCAAATATTTCCTCAGTGTCTGCTATGTTATTAAAGTAGATATTACCCCTGTCTCTATGGAACTATCTATCTAGTAAGTCAGAAAATCAAAGTGATGATGGATATATACACAGCCCACTGATATATGTGATACAGATGTGGGGGTGATGAATCACTGTAGGTAAGTCTGGCAGATGAGTCTTGAGCCTGGTGAAGTAGAGAAGGCAGGCTGTTTGAGGCGAGAGGTACAAAAAAGGATGGTTCTGGAGCAAAGGGGGGATCAGAGGGTGGGGCTATAGTAGGATGGTAGTGGTAAGCGGTATCAACCATTTGGCGGAATCTCGAAGTGATACTCAATCCACAGGACAACATGGAACCACTAGAGACTGGAGGGGGAAGTGAGCAGGGAGGAATTGATTTTGAAATTTCAATTAACACCAGAACCAGTAGGGAGCTGGACTCTACCTTGTCACATGGCAAAATTCCACTGCAATCCTCTCCGTCATGTACCACTCACGTGGAAACATACGGCCATATTTCTCCTCATAGTCCACAAGCTGGCGTTTTATCCAGGCGTACCGTCTGTCTATTTTGTCCAACCAGGCAACCTCATGAAGGCAGAGAATAAAAATCACTCCAGTGCTTAGAAGTAGTATTAACAGTTTAAGGAAGCAAGTAAAAACACAGAACCAAGACAAAGACAACCAACTTTTGTATTTCTTAAGGTTTTAAAGAATCTAAGCTACCATTTTTACTTGATCCAGAAGTTTTAACCTGGGGTCCATGATTGGGCTCCAGGGGTCTGTAAATTTCCAGAAACTATGCAAAGCTTTATGCATAGGAGCATTTTTCTGGGGAGAAGATCTGTAGCTTTCATTAATTTCTACAAAGGATCAGTGACCTCAAAATGGTTAAGAACCACTGAACTGTAAAGTCAGTCCCTAGGAGTCACCGTTCAACAATCAACACTGTAAGTCGTTAATTCTAAATAAAGTATAAATCATTAGGCTTAACAGCATTCATTTTTCAATAAAATTCAGATGTTACATTGGATCTCATTTGGTCAATACTTACATCTTGGTTTTCTTGAAAAAGTACTAGATACTCTGACAGATGCTGTTTAATAAACTTTTTGATGATTTCCTGTTTGATCCTGGGGTCCAAAATATTAGCAACCAGACAGGCATCTCGTAGGACATTGCTGGGTCCTCCCGGCCTCTAGTAAAACAAACAACATGCACCAGTTCAAAAGCCAGAAACAACCTTTAAATTGCATGGCTTCTGACAGCTGCTACTTCTTGTTTCTCTCTTACTGTTAGTATTACTCCTACTCCCTTGACACTCATTCTTTCTACTGTGGATGGATACGTCAGTTACTTGTTTCTCCATGAAGGAATCATTAAGCTCATCTCACAGTAGCCAACATAAAAACTACCCTGTGAATCAGCAATGAGACATTTTAGAAAATAGGGCCAGCAATGATCATGGGAAATTTTACTTTCTGAATACCAAAACTGAAAGAGACCTAAAAAGCCAGAATAACACCAGCCTATGATGTCAGAAGACTTTGTCGAAGAGGCCTCCAAGCCAGAATGACACCAGTCTCTCTCTACCTGTGCCATTTTCCCCTGATTTCAACCTCTGGGATTCCTATTCTCGAAGTGCTATATTTGTGTCAGACAGTGTGGTAGCCTTTAAAACCTAAAACCAGGTTCCAAAACACCAGACTTGTTTCACTGATAGTCAACCACCCAGACAGACAGCCAAAGGTAAAATATTGTGACGGGGTCTCACTCTTGCTCAGGCTGGTCTCGAACTCCTGAGCTCAAGCAATCCTCCCACCTCAGCCTCCCAAAGTGCTAGGATTACAGGCGTGAGCCATCGCATCCGGCCGATTTGGCCTTTATATTATCAAAGACAAGTCAATCTTGCTGAAATTTTCTTTTTTTTTTGAGACAGAATCTCACTCTGTTGCCTGAGCTAGAGTGCAGTGGCATCAGCCTAGCTCACAGCAACCTCAAACTCCTGGCCTCAAGCAATCCTTCTGCCTCAGCCTCCCGAATAGCTGGGACTACAGGCATGTGCCACCATGCCTGGCTAATTTTGTCTATATATTTTCAGTTGACCAATTAATTTCTTCCTATTTTTAATAGAGACGGGGTCTCGCTCTTGCTCAGGCTGGTTTTGAACTCCTAGCCTTGAGCGATCCTCCCACCTCGGCCTCCCAGAGTGCTAGGATTACTGAAATTTTCTTTATAGTAAATCACTGAATGAATGTGCTTGGCTGAGTGGACTATAGTAAAAAGAACAGTTGGAATCTACCTTTGGCTTGGCTAGAAAGCCACATAGCTTTGGCACAGTTATTCAACCTCATCTGAAAAATAATAAACTTTAACTAGATGATGAATAAGGTTCTTCCAAATCTTTATTTTAATATTTTTTTTATCGATTCTTTCCAATTCTATCCATCTCAACTGAGGTTCAAGTGCTTCAAATCATTACATAAGCTGCCTGAGACCTAAATTGTTAAAATGCTGACTTGTTCCATGCTGAGTGGCTGTTATGTCATCTGCTGAAAACACTAACTACTCAACTCTTGACTCTGGATGAAAGGGTTTGATCTGATGGAGAAGTCCCAGAGGCTAAAACCTATGGATTCGTGGGTTTAGATTTTTTCATTTACAGACAATTTACTAGGTTACCTTGGATAATTTTTTTTTTTAATTTTGATTTCCATTTGTCAAATAGGAATAGTAACACAAGGCCTTAAAGAAAAGTCCATAGATTTTTAAAAGGACAAAAGAAAACTCAAAAAGGAAAAAGAAAAAGAAAGAAAGAAAAAAACACGAAGTTACCGAGCCAGAGAAATGGGAGGCATGCTATTAAAGAAAGCCATTTAACTTCATCTGACTAGTGGGTTCTGAGAAAAAAGATACAAAGTAGGTCATGGTTAGTTTCTTCTAAATAATAAAGATGGGCTTTATCCATCTTTCTTGAAAGGGCAGCAGAGTCTAGCAAAGCTGTCTGGGGCCTGAGAAGAGTCCAGTGCTCACAATTAGTGAATAACCTCACAATCCTTTTTATTTCTTTGACCTTCATTTTCCTCATGTAGTAAACAGGAATAATGGTTTTCCAACATCTACTCCCTCCCTGCAGTTATATCAGATGACTCAGGAATATGAGGTTCTCAAAGAGAAGTGCTTTATAAATAAATATCTGATTACTAACAGACAGCCATAAAATATGAAGGCATTAAAATCAGGAGCAGGTTTCCTATAGAAAGTAATCTACAAAAGCTGGGCCAACCACACCCACCTACTTCCCACATTTCTTTTATGGAGCACACACAAAAAATGCTGAAGATATTTCCAGTTATTGAATTATAGAGCAGATCCAGGAAACGTTCCTTGGCTCAGTAAATGAATGTATGTCTCCTCTCTCCACCCACCAAGTTCAGCACGGAAGGCTCCTTACCCCTGCGTGCTTCAGTACATTTCTGCTTTGAACGATTCTTTCTCTTGAAATAGCTCAAATAATAGAGGAAAAAGGCTTCTATGGGCTCTTCCCGCCCCGACACATGCAAAGCATTAAGATGACATCTGCTACAGTTTGAAGGATACAGCTAAAAGCAGTTACCCAACCACAATGACAGCCAAGTGAGGGAAAGCTTGTTACATGAGAAGTGTAACCAATAGCTTCATAAGTGAAATACTGTGGGCTTTGCAGACACAACACAAATAGCTCCGTTACCAGTGAGAGCTAAAGGGCATTAATTCCAAAGAACAGGATTATGATCATTAAAAGTGAGGCTCCCTAACTGTGTCACTTGGAGAGTTACATAAGCCCGTGAATGCTCCTCCTAGTTGTCTTTTCACCAAACCGAAACCAATAAGTTACATAACAATCCTAAAAAACATTGCGGCTTTAAGATTTTTTTTTTTTTTTAAACACAGCCATAAGAAAAGAGAAATCTATAGGGTAGACAAGATGTAAGGTTTGACATATATGTACTAACTTAAACCAAAACAAATCCTCATTTTTGATGCTGGAAGAACACAAATGAGGAAGTGATGTTGCTTGGGGAGATTTAAAATCAAGGATGGTCTCATTATCCTAAACTTGTATTCAATAGCAAATGGACTTGCAGCTCCCAGCAAACACTTTTGGAATGATAAACGAATGGCAACTGTAGTGAGTATGAATTGGGAAAGAATGATGATAATATCTAAAGACTGGAGGGAAAATGCAGAATAGTACCTTGGTGCCCTGGGAAGGAAATGCTTCTTCAAAGTCGGCCAGGATCTGCTGTCCTAACTCAGTCTGTGCAGCCTTCACTCTGTGAGGAAAAGGGAACATGTCATCACTTGGTATAATTTTCAAATACCCACAAGTGAGTATGCACTGATCCCCAGGTGTCAGAACTACCGACGTCTTTAGAGATCACCCAGGAAGGGGACAGGGATGTGTGACTAGGTAAGACAGGTCATACACCTGTTAGTAGCAGGTTTATGACTAGGGCCTGTGCATCCAATTTGTTCTCAGGATGGGATTTCTATATCCCTAAAGTGAGGTAGTATGTGTTAATCTTTATGAAATTTCATTAGTGGGTAGTTATGCTGTGGGAAAATGTTATAGAGTAACACCCAACTCAAATATAAATCCATTTTGGATGACTGGTATAACTGCTCTCTAATCCTTGGAGCAGAGAATGCTAAGAGGGCTCCATACTCTTTCAGGGTGGTGTTTTTGTTTTTGTTTTTTATCCCAGAAACCAACAAAAGGCTAAGTTTTTAAATAAATGAATACAAAGAATGTTTTCTAAAGTAAAAATAAAAAAGAGCCAAATGACAAAATGAACTGCTAATGAAGAGTGAAGGCCACTGAAGTGAAGATTTAAGTTCAGAAGTTTGTGCATATGAAGATGGAATTCCAAGAAAAACCAGTTAGAATGGAGAGGCCAGCACTTAGCAGTGGTTGCACGTACACTAGGAGCTCTGGGCTATTTGTCGACTTGAATGCAAGAGGAAAAAGGAGAAGGATGAGACAGGAGCTCACATCCTGCAATTGATCATGCCCTCTGTCCCTGTGTCCTCCACGTCCCCTGCCAGCCACCTGACATCGGTGGCCACCCCACAGAGCTGGAGTGGAGCTGGGCTCTGAGGCCCTGCTGGATTGTTCTGTGCCACAGGCAAATACTTTATCTTTGCTAGAAACACCATAAAAGAACATGCTTCCTTTCTCTGTCTCTACCCCGTTCCTTCCAAATTAACTTTATGAAGTTTCTAGAAATGGTGAACAGCTCAAAACCACAATTTCTTTGGCTACTAATGAGTGCCTGGCAACCTGCTGAGATTTTTTTTTTAAATAAGGGAATAGGCACGACCCAAAACAGTCTGTTTTCTCTGTGGCATATTTATAATTATGCCTTATTCCAAATACTTTCCAGGGTTTTTCCACTACGTTCAAAACTTTTAAAACCACTCTTATAGGTAGGTTTTCAGCCTTTTCAGTCAGTTTTCAAAGGGGCCAGAAATGAGTTAGAGAAGGCCATTCCTACAACAGGTTCCCAGGTCAGAATCAGGGCCATCCATCAGAGTAGCCCAACAGACAGTGGGAAATATTCTTGAGTGTGAACCCTAATATAAAAAAATATGCTTCCATAAAATTGTACCTGAAAGCATCCTGTGATCCCCACCCAGTAAGCCAACAGATGGCCCCCTTTGGTGCTAGGTCACAAGACAGAGCTTCCAGGGGCTTGGGCCTCTCTGTTCCTACCCTCTTCTTGGAAGCACACAAACAGCACCAGTTCCCTCCTAAGCCACAGGGACTCCTGGAAGGGCAGTCCCACCCCTGGCCAGAGGCACTCACAGTCACATTCTCAGGGCTACTGACCATCTCAACAATACTGATGGGCCCAGCATTGCCTCTTCCACCCCTGACCCCCATCCCCACCATTCTCTAATTCCACATTCTTGCTGACTCTGAAACTGAGGTGGCTGAAAAGATGACCAAAGCCTAGGAAGGGACTTGACACTATCAGAGTACAAAAGGAAGGATGAATCACCAGACTCTGATATGTAGATCTCCTTGCCAGGTTCTTTAATCCACTTTCAAAGTCACCTCTTGAGATAGGCTAGACTTAGCTATGTCACAAGTAAGCTGTGTAATCATAAGTCGCTTCC
Organism: Cheirogaleus medius; assembly: GCA_008086735.1. Lineage (NCBI taxonomy): Eukaryota > Metazoa > Chordata > Mammalia > Primates > Cheirogaleidae > Cheirogaleus > Cheirogaleus medius. The sequence continues at coordinate 35,957,214 of VBSM01003215.1, read as the reverse complement.
TCTACGTGGGCCACAACTAAGAACAGCTATGAAATAAAGGGGTGGGGATAGAGGCCCGTACTAGACGATTTTTTGTGTCCTCTCCAGTACTGAGTACTCTAATGACACCCATCTTACAGCACTAGCTGTCTTTACTGGGGGCTGCAGGTTGGATGCATACTTAATGTTGGAGCAGAAAAATAAGCTTCTGCACATAAATGTTCCCAACAATAGTTTTTGAAGTAGCTGTCAGTGATTCAGAAGAAAGAGCAACCATCCTCTTACAGACATTACTGATGGTATCTATAAAACCAAACCACAATCCCATGCATTTGCAGGGTGAGATGTGTATCATAGTCTTTATAATCAATTGCCTAAACAGGATCCTAGAAAGAATTCAACAGACAGAAAAGAATATATCTTTGGCCTCACTCCTTTAAATTTCTTCCTCTTAAAACAATGAAAATTAACTCCTTACTGTAAAAAGATGGATCAACTGAGACTCTTGTCAGCAGAGCAGATACATGCATTCAACTACCAAGATTTCCTATCCATTCTTATGAAAGTCACCCTATACCTCATAGACAATAGGGTAAATAACAATTCCTCCTGGCATCTAAACAAGCTTAGCCTGCGGTGTGGTGGTGACCCAATGTTGGTCACTCTTAGGAAACGAGAGATTCATGGTGCTGCTCAGCAAGAAAGGTCAAGCAAGTAGTTTCTGGCATCCTCCTGCCATGTGACTTCAGGGTTGTTCAAAGGTGCCCTTTCCTAAATGTGTTGTCAGTTTTTCATAAGGGATGGTTGCAGAGGGACGGCAGATTATGAAAATTCTTTAGACATTTGTGGATTAATTAACCCTAACACTTTCATTACCTGTTTAGATGGGCCCAAAGAAAATACCCTCAACAATTCCTATTCAATAAACCCATCATCCTCCCAAATACAAAGAGTCTGTACGGAACAGGATGGTTAATTAGTCAGATGCTACATTTTTCAAACAGACAGGCACTATAAAGAATCTTAACCTAGAATCTCAGCATGACTCAGCGGGATGCTTTTGAGATCAACGAGGACAATCCTCATACTTTTAAAACCGAGGAGGAGGCCCAGAAAGAACTTGTCAAAGCCATGCAGCTAGTTAGGCCCTTCCATTCCCTGCTTCAGTTCTTTTTTCACTACACCATGTGACTTCCCAACCTGCCAAGCCTCTCTCATAGAAGAGGTTAGAAATAGATCTGAAAAATATTTTAGTGCAAAGATTTCATGGTTTTCAAGAAAATGCAAGAATCTTACATTCCCTGTCAGGAAATACTGATTTGTGACTAGAAGTATTTGCTTTCATGGATATACTTAGGCCAGGAGGATTTAAAACGTAAAGATATTAGAGAAAAAAAAAAATCTTTCCTTTAATGCTATGTTAAACGTTTAAGCATTTGCTAGAAGGGTAGTTGGAAGAAATAACTATATTCAAATCAAGGTTCAAGAACTTCATATTTCAAATATATGAAGATTTCAGAACACAACCTTTCTACAATTTATAGACGGCAAGATATTAAATTAGAGAAACTGAAGCAATGCATAGGGTGGAACTCTCCTGCCTTCTCCCCACCCCCCAAAACAAACAGCGATTTCTATCATTTCCAGATGGTTCTACCATCACTATGTAAACATAAGGGAGGAAAACTCACCAGAAATGATGCTAAAAATAAGAAGTCTGGACTTTCCTCAAACTTTTAGTACCTTTTAAAAAACAATTATAGTCATGCACTGAAAACAAGAAGCTTTCTCCTCGTGTTCTTTTTAGTGTTACTTAGCACATATTAACTTATACAAAATTATTGCCATTAGTGTGAAATGAACTAAAAGAAAAGTAAATTCTCCTGTGTTTCCAGCAACCCTACATGATAATGAATGTCTAGAGCACTGAAATATATTTGCCGAATGTTGGATTTTCTCTTTTTAAGGGAAAAGTCATTACAACAGTGACTTACAAAGTTCCTCCAAATTTATAAAGGTACCTCTTTGACAAAATGTTGAAAAGAAAAGAGCACACCCAAAGCACAGGCAACAAAAGTAAAAATAAACAACTGGGACTACATCAAACTAAAAAGCCCACCAGGGAAATGCAAATCAAAACCACAATAAGATATCACCTCACACCCTAATGGAAGCATCTTTTCTTTTTTTTTAAAGATGTGGTCTTGCTCTGCCACCCAGACTGCAATGCAGTGGTGTGATTATAGCTCACTGCAGCCTTGAACTCCTAGGCTTAAGTGCCCTTCCTGCTTCAGCCTCCTGAGCAGCGGGGACCACAGGCACAGACCATAGACAGCGGCACAGGGGCATCTTTTCATGCGCTTACTGGCCGATTGTATTAATGTATCTTCTTTGCAGAAATGTCTTTTGCTCATTTTTGAATTGAGTTTTTGGTTGTCATTGATTTTCAGGAGTTCTTTATATATTCTAGATATTAATCCCTTATCAGATAAATGATTTACAAATATTTTCTCCCATTCTGTGGGCTGTATTTTTACTCTGTTAATAGTGTCTTTTGGTGTACAAATTTTTAAAAGTTTCATGAAATCCAATTTATCTATATTTTTTCTTTTGGCTCTACAATTTTGGAGTCATATCCAAGAAATCACTGCTAAATCCAATGCGGTGAAGATTTGCTCTATGTTTTCTTCTAAGAGTTTTATAGTTTTAGGTCTTACATTTAGGTTATGGGTCCATTTTGAGTTAATTTTTGTATACAGTGCTAGGTTAGGGTCCAACTTCTATCTTCTGCATGTGGACATCTAGTTTCTTCAGCAACATTTCTTGAGAAGACTATCTTTTCTCCCATTGAATGGTCATGGCACCCTTATTGAATCACTACATTGTTTTTTGTAAATAAAATCAAGTTCTGTCACATTCTTGCCATCAATTATGCCCCTCCCATACCACCAACTGGTAATCAACTCCTAAACACATCTCTTTGACCTCATGGTCAGGCCTTGTAAGGTTCTTATCTTTTCTACTCTAGAATATACTCTTAATCTTCAGTCTCCGTACCTCTATGATCCACCAGACTTTTACAAAATATAAATGGGATCATGTCCCTCTCTGCTTAAAATTTTTCACTGTCCCCAAAATAAATTCTTTAGCAAATCTTATAAAATCTGACCCTATCGACCTATGCAGCCTTATCACCCTCTGTTGCCTCTCAAACTACCAGGATATTCTTGCCCTCCCTCCTTATCTTGGTGGTAAGGTCCTACCTATTCTTTTAAAATTCAGATTAAAATCGAACTCTTCTATGACCCCAACCCTAAGCCCCTGCTTCAGTCGTCTTCGGAGATCCTGCTATACCTTGTATAGCACATATCAGATTTGTTGCATCTGTGTTATATTAAAATTTGCTATTAGTGTCTTTCTTCTCCATATAAAAATAGTGAACTCTTTGAGTGCAGAGAGTGTGCGTTTCTTATATTTGTGCCTTCAGTACCCCAACGCAGGGCCTAGGATACAGAAAAGGCATAGGAAATATATATTGGATAAATGAAGGAAAGAATAAATGAATGGGAAAAACAAATCAACTTTGGGTTATCACAAGAGTAGGGGTAGAAGACACTGGCCTCCTACCTCTTCCCCATCCCCTGAGAGCAAGTCTCTACCTGCTCCATCCAAGCTTTCTTCTCTCTTGCAGCTCATAAAGTCCCATTCGTCTGCTTTCTTGGCTGTGTCACATTCCCAGTCTGATATGGCAATCAGCCAGCTCTAAGTGTGAAGGGGTTAGAAAGGATGAAGGAAAGGGTGGTGACTTCCCTTGCACCGTGCCAAGCTCTGTTCCGACATTCCTTAATAGTTCTTTGGCATGTCCACTATAAGATGGCATGCTGAGCACGCGTTGCAACCTCCCATTCCTGCCCCAGATCCTCAGAAATAATGAAAAGATTTTATTATAATAAAAATCCAGAACCACGCAAGAAAAAAAGTGGTAGACTGGAAACTCTGAGGACTCCCTGGTAGCATAGGCTTAAAGAAGGAAATTGCTGCCCAAAAATGCCTCTCAAAAATGAAAGATATGATGGTAACAGATACCAGGAGCAGAAGGGGGGCCCAGAGGGATACACGGGGTCCCTGCAATAGGAGTGATTAAGCCAGTGTCCACATCTGCATCTGCACCTTGAATGCTCAGCAGTGTGGGGCCCCTGGGTCTGAGAACCTCAGCAGAGGCCAGAGGGGCTGACGACACCCAGGAAGATCAGGGAGCCTCCAAGCCCAGGAGATCAGCCGCTGGCATACCCACCTGGCAGGTTCCTCCAGGTATGGCCCTGCCTCACTTTAGAAGCACTGTCTGTGATACGCTTAGCCAAGCAGCACATCCCACCTCTCCCGGATGAGCAGGTAGCAGTAAAAGAGCATTCCTGATCAGACTAACAGAATGTCAACAATAAAAATGAGCTTTCAGCTAGGAATCACCAAACATTTGAAGAACGCTAATACCGAGAAAGTGAGTCACCATACTCAACAAACTGAAGACCTTACAATGGAGGACAAGAAATAAAACAGGCACCTCAGAGCTTTAAAATACATATAATTTATATTCTCAGAAAGATTTAAGAGTATATTATGCCCATGAAAAAAGAATCAGCTAGATATCTTAGAAATTAAAAAGCTGGATTGTTAAAATAAAAATTCAACAGCTAGGCCAAATAGCAGAATGGGCACAAGTGAAGAATAAATTAAAACAGGAAGACTGAGTTGAGGAATTCTTTCAGAAAGCAGCCCAAAAGGACAAAGAGATGGAAAGTATGGAAGAAAAATTAAGAAACATGGTAGCAGATCTAGAAGCCCCAATATTCATGTAGTAAGAATTCCACAACGAGAGAATAGAGGGGACAAATCATAGAGATTACTCAAAGAAAGGAACAAAGGAGAATAATTTCTTAGAACTTAAGAAATTCATGAGTCTTTAAGAATACAATAAGAATAGAGCATCACAAATAAAAAAAGACCTATGTCTTAGTAAAATTCCTAACTTCCCCCAGCCCCCCAAATCTCAAATGCTTCCAGAGCAAAAGAAAACCAAAGAAAAATAGGTTATTTTGTAAGGAAGTAAGAATCAGATTGACTTCAGGTCTTTAATAGACAATGTTGAATGCCAAACAATAGATTTGCCTATTCTATCATACATAAGCTAAAAGGTAGAAACAACCCAAATGTCCATCAATAGATGAATGGAGAAACACAATGTGGTATATACATACAATGGAATATTTGGCCTTAAAAAGGAATAAAATTCTGATACATGCTAGAACATGGATGAACCTTGAAAACATTAAGTGAAATAAGTCAGACACAAAAGAACAAACGTTGTTTGGTTCCACAAGGGACCAAGAATAGGCAAATTCATAAGAGACACAAAGTAGGACAGAGTTTACAAGGACCTGGGGAGAGGAGGACACGGGGAGTTATTATTTAATGGGTACACAGTCTGTTTGGGATGATGAAAAAGTTCTGGAAATGGATGGTGGCAATAGGTGTACAACAATGTGAATATTCTTACATTGCTATTCTGTACATTTTAAAATCATTAAAATGGTAAACTTTAGGTTACATTTTACCATAATTATAAAATTTTAAAAAGTAGGAAATCTGAATAGACTGATTATCATAGAAAAAATGAAAGGACAGTCAAAGATCTGCCTTTAAAACAGGTAACATTACTCAGATGGTTTTACAGAAAAAAATCTACCCAGATCTGACAAAGGATTAATATCCACAATATGTAGATAATTCCCACAAATCAATAAGAAAGGGATAACTCAATAGACAAATAGGCAACGGATATAAACAGATATTTTGCACAGGAAATGTAAATGGCAAATCATTAATGGAAAAAAATACTATCTCACTAGTTACCAGGGAAATGAAAATTAAAGGAACTGGATACCATTTTTCATCCATCAGACAAATAAAAATGAAAAATGACAATATCAAGTGTTATTGAGGGTACAGAGAAATGGGTATTCACATACTGTACGGATGGTACTACAGGTACATAAAGCTTCTTGGGAGGGCAAATGGATAGTAGTTATTAAAATTTTAAATGTATATATATGTATATATATGATCCAGAATCTACCCTAGAGAAATACCTGCATGTGTGCAAAAGGGGATATACTTTAAAAATTAGAAACAATCTAGTGCCAACAAAATGGATAATCTGTGGTATGTTATTCTACAGAATTCTGTGCATCAATTAAACAGAATGTGGAAAAACATCTCTGAAATATGTTGCTAGGTTGAAAACAAAAAGCAAGTTTCAGAAGGAAGCATATGGTATGAAACCATTTATTTATAAAACAAAACAAAGCAAAACAAAACCATTAACTGAAACTATAGATTTATGCAAATGCACAGATAAAAGTCTGGGGAGATATCCATTTAATGGAGTTCTACCTCCAGGGAGAACAATGGAATTTGAAGTATAGTTCAAACTTAAGGGAACTTAAGTTTCATCTGTATATGTGACTTTTTGAAACAAAAGAAAATGTATGTATGTATTACTTATATAACTAAAAATAAAGAAACTTAAGAAAAAAGAAGCCTGTAGCAGTGAGGCCTTATTAGGAAGGCAGAGTGGAAAATGATGGCTGCTGCTAAGTACTAGCCCCTTCATTTCTTCTTTGCTGCAAGGAAGGTTGTTAGGATTTGTCAATGGTGATTGTGTCTGTGTTCTCAGTATTTTCCCTGCTCCTATTTCTAATAGAAAAGTCACTGAATTCACCATCCCTCATCATCCTTCAGAATCCTAATCTTCCTTCTCTCTAAGCATTTGGCTTTCTTTCCATTGGATGCAAATCTGGGACTAAAACTCAACGGTATTAGGAAGGAGTGCCAGGCGTGGTGGTGCACGCCTATAGTCCCAGCTACTCATTACATTCATTACACCTTGACGGAGGTTAGCAATTTCTCCATACTGTCTTCACCTGGTCATGGCTCTGCAAGGAAATAAGAAGTTGAAAACTCTAGAAAAATACTAAGGACACAAGATACAGATATGGAACAACCTGCTCTATCCCTAAAACAGACATCAACTCAACTTAATAAACATTCACTGAACACTGAGGAGGACTGCTTAAGCCCAGGAGTTTGAGACCAGCCTGGGTGATATAATGAGACCCTATTTCTTTAAAAAAAAAAAAAAAAAAAAAAAAAAAAAAAAAAGGTAGTAGGAAGAAAAGAATAAGGTTAGAGAAAAAGTCATCTTTTTGTCATATCTGAAGTTCTAGTGGCTCATTATATTTTTCCAAAGAATGTCACAGTAATATATGCCATCCCACATGTTGTTTGTACCAATATGACTTTGACACTCCTCTCATTAGGGGGTGAGGGAAGACTATGCTCCTTCTTCTTGAATCTTAGCAGCCTTATGATTACAGCAGCAGTGATGCTATGTGATTTCCAAGCCCAGTTCTCTTGGGATGCTCATTCCTGGAACCCAGTCACCTTACCATGAGGAAGTCCAAGCAGCCCACAGAGGACAACAAAGGATCCCTGACCATGGCTGAGCTCCCACCTGACAGCTAGCACGAACCTGCCAGCCACGAGAGTGAGCAAAGGCCCCCTCGGGCTGCCTCAGCTGATGCAAGCTATTTCCACTAAGCCAGGCCAAATTATATGAGCAAAAGAATTATTGTTTTAAGCTGCTAAGTTTTGCGGTGGTTTGTTACTAGGAAATAGATAACTAGAACAGTTTCCCTTACAAATGCAGACAACTGAGAGTTGCTCATATATACAACTGCAACTATCTTTAGAAGACACGGTAAAGGGTATTGTAGGGGCAATGTCTGCATCAGATAGAGTTAGATCAGGTAACATCTGAGGTCTCTTCTTACAATAAGATTCTACAATGAATGTGCTGAGCTAAATGCATAACCACTTCCCAGCACCACCTTTTCTTAAAGGAAAAGCATTTTTCTCCAGTGACATTTTACCTTTCAGAAAGCTGCCGGATCTGTGGAATTCCCATATACTTGTGGAAGTGCTCTAGGACATTCATTACACCCTGAAGGAGATTAGCAACTTCTCCATACTGTCTTCGCCTGGTCATGGCTCTGCAAGGAAATAAGAAGTTGAAAACCCTAGAAAAACACTGAGGACACAAGATAATGATATGGAACAACCTACTCTACCTCTAACATGGACATCAACTCAATTTAATAAACATTCACTGAGCACTGAGTATGTATGGTGCTATGTAAGACCTGATCCAAATCCACAAAGTGACATCATTTAGTGAGGGAGAGTCAAGTACACATCTACCTAATACCAAGCAGGATGAACTACATTCTATACAGAAGTACAAGTTATGTGCTATGGGGGCTCCAAACCAATGTGTGAGTGATGAATTTTCATTGGGTTGCGGGAGGGGAATCTGGGAAGACTCTATGGATTTAGGTTGGGTATTATGGGATTAGCAGGCTTTTGGCAGAGAACAGGGGTAGGGATGTTACCATCTGAGGATTATAGCATTTGGGCAAACCAAACACATCTTTCTAGGGCATTTACATGCATTTACATGTTAACTCAAATCTGTAGGTTTTAAGGCAATGATAAGCCACTCTGTGTCAGAGATGTCTACTTGCCCTGTTGCTAAAGTAAATGAAGCTTAAATAAAAGGATGTTGACAAAATCAACAGTTATAGGAGGAAGTACAAACTATTACATCTAAATTTTTCTTTAGGGTTGGGCTTTTAAATTAAATTTATAATTATTATTTCCCTTAAGAGGCATTGAAAAAGACAGCAGCAAGTTCAAGCCAAGGTGCTATGTTGCTACCACTGCCTGGTCTGACGGTTTGGTGGACAACACTGAGCACCTGAGGCAGGAACAAGGAGACTGCTCTTCTGGTCTCCTGCTGGCCACTGCTCTCACTGCTCACAGGAGAATGGATGCCCTGGAGCTCATGTAACACCTAGGAGAGCTCAGGAGGGAGCCTGCCTGCTCCTCTGCTTCCCTTTAATGTGTTCCCCCCTCTCTCCTCCCCCAAGACTTTGGATACTGTTTCTCAGTTTCCTTGGAGATGCTCTTACTCCGTCCACACGTGGAATGACACTGAGGCTGCGGCAGGGGCAATCCCTAGCCTGAGACAGACCACAGAGGTGAACTGGAATGGCAGAATATTCCTAACAAAGGAAGCTTTGGATTGCTGCTTTGTGATAAATAACCAGCTCTTCCTTTTAATACTATTTCTAACATTCTCACATATTGTTCCCTCTATAAGCCAAAAAGGAAGCTATCGCCTTTGAAAAAATGGGTTTAAAAAAAGTGGGTTGAATGACAAATTAAAGATGTTTCCATATGGTCTCTTCAAGGACACTGCAACTCAGCCCAATACAAGCAGGAAGACTTGCCAAGGCAGAGGCTACAGGGAGTGATTATGAGCCCGAATCACCTTGTCAGCCTTAATGGTATAGATCTACTACACGCAACTGGTCCATATTCTTGGAGTCATTCTCATAGGCTTTCTGGGTCTCCTGCAGACTCACTTGCACCTCATTTCAAAGCTTCAGGTGTCTGTTAAGTTCTGAACACCAGAGGGCACAAAGCAAAAATGGTACTGAACACTCAAGGCCAATTTGCACAAAGTGCGGCAGGATGGTGAGACTTCCCTGGCTGAGAAGTCCATAAACCTATGATGCCATTTTCTTTATGTGACACATTTCTTGTGGACTCAAAGGAGAAAGTTTATATTGCTTACTCCAGGGAATCAACGCCGCCTGCCAACATGTGCAGGTGGTTCAGTGTTGTGATTGAGGTGGTCAGGTGGCGTTTGGCATGATCTAACTGCTTAATGTCGCGGGTGATTTCTTTCACCTAAATATAGAAAAACCACAGGAGAGAAAGGAAGAGGTTAAGAAAGATGTAAATGCTTCTGCAAGTAGCACCATAAGAAACTAATGCAAATGAAACAAGGAAAAAAAAATCTCAGGTTAGCCCTTAGAGAAAACACAAACATTCTCATAATACAAAATCAAAATAATTTCCAATTAACCTATTTAAGTTGAATTTGGCATTTCTTCAGACTCTATGCAGGGTTATAAAACCCTCAGTGGTGAGAATGAAATGAATGTTATTTTTTACCCCATATAGAATGATCCAAATAGCAATTGCTTTTGAGCATATAGGATATAGGAGCCAAGTAAAGCACATTTTTCTCTTGAATAAGGTCAAAAAAGAATGCCCTATGACACTGGAGCTACTGGGTTCAGTACAAAATGGATATTAGTCAGCTAATTGAATTGATATAGTCTTTATTAATGGAACCAAGGTTTATGGCCTGGGTATCCAGCAAAGACTCTCTCTTAAATATCAAGAAGACTAAAATGTAACCAGCTATAACATTAACGTCATAGGTGGAAAGCAGCAGGCTTCAGGGAGTGAGAAGGCAATTTGAGGACTAAAGTTCTGAGTGTTGTTCCACCATATCCAAAAGAGAGAGACCCTGTACCTGGGAATGCAAGTATATTTTAGTCACTAGAAAAGTATACTCAACAGAGAAGTTGGAAAAATTCTCCAATTTAACACCTAAGTGAAATCCTCCACTAATCTGAGTCCATGTTGACTAAGAAACTTTCTTAACAGCAATTTGGTTCCCTAGGTTCTGTGATACCTAGAAGGAAGGGAGAGCCCTAGATATCAGTCACTGGATGGATATACCTCCCATTAAAGTGAAAAATTTGTTAGTGAATTAAGTTCATGTGACCTGATTTTTCAGAGTTTGAGCACTCTGAGTGAACTCATAAAGATTATGACCTGCCCAGTTCAATTCCATGCCCACAAGCCTGTAAGGCTGACCCTGGCCAGGCACAGTGGCTCACACCTGTAATCTTAGCACTTTGGGAGGCCTAGGCAGGAGGATCTCTTGAGCCCAGGAGTTTGAGACCAGTCTGGGCAACACAGTGAGACCCTATCTCTAAAAAAAAAAAAATTAGCTGGGCTTGGTGGCATGCACCTGTAGTCCCAGCTACTTGGGAGACTGAGGCAGGAAGATCAATTGAGTCCAGGAGTGCCAGGTTGCAGTGAGCTATGGTTGTACCACTGCACTTCAGCCTAGGAGACAGAGCAAATCCTAGTCTCAAAAAAAAAAAAAAAAAAAAAAAAAAAAAAAAAAAAAAAAAAAAAAGCCTCTTTCATTAGGACTTCCCCATGAAGCCTGCCTTCCCTCTATAACCCTCAAATTACCTCTATTTCCATTGTATTTTTTTTTTAAAAAAAGGTTGAGACCCCACCACCACTTCATTGAATAACTGAAGTGGGGGCAAAAAAAGATCTGGAGTGGTATAATAAACTAGATATAGGAGTGTGGCCCTATAATCTGATCACTTGCTTCCAATACTAAAATTATCACCCTATTTCCTACAAAAAAACCTCTTTCTGGGTTCCTTAGCTTCAGTCCTAACACCAGGAGTCTTTAACCATTGTGTTCAAAGTCACAGTCATCTATGACTCTTGTCCTTCCCTGTAGTCATTAAATCCTAAATATTCTTTCTCTGCCTCGTGTCAGGAATCTATCCCTTCCTTTCCATCCCTCAATGCTCTGCACCAGAGCTAGCCAGTCTCCTTATTCCCAGAATCTACCATCACTCCCCATCCCCTATCCTGTGATACTCTAGACACACTGAACTACTTGTTTTTCCCTAAACAAAACTTTTAATCGTAGGGCACACAACAGGTCATACTTACACGAGACCACTCTACAAAACAGAATGGCCAGAGTTAATTCACCTCAGTTGTTACCTGTGGCCAGTCAAAAAAGGACAGAACAGGAAATGGGAGGTTTTGGAGTCAGATCTAGGGCTGAATCCCAGCTCTACCACTAACCAACTTTGTGTCCCTAGGACAAATTTCTTAGCCTCACTGAGTCTCTTTCCTCATCTATAAAACTGGTAATCATAAAAATACTAATGACAACAAAACCTAGTTCATAAGGTTGTCATGAGGCTACCTATACAAGTTAGATCACTTGTATAAAGGAAGTGGCATAGTGCTTGGCACTTAAGCGGTGCCAATAAATAGCAGCTCTCCCCTCATTCCTACTTCTTCTCCCCTTTAGCAAAGCACTGGCCAGGAAAACAAACTGCTTTAAAATAAGACATCTGATAATTTTAGAAGCAGCTTACTCAAATTGTCACCACACCCCTCCTTGGATGGAAGAGGGAGCATAGTCGGGAATAGCAGATTACAATCGTAAAGGTATCAATGCATAAGAAAGCCAAGTACAATAAACTCCACCAAAAACAGCATCTGATAGTGTCACCTAACAATTGTACTCCAAGGGCCGCTGGGTGGTGCTGAGTGTGGTGCATCCTTGGGGAAGGGCCACAAACCCAAGTCCCTAGTTCCATGCCCGGTGCCCTTCAGTCATTTAATTCCCACAGCAACCCTGTGAGGTAGATGCTATCATTCTTATTTTAGAGTTGAAGAAATGGGAAATCACAGACAATTTAGAGACATTACATTACTTAGTCAGAATTTGAACCCAGGAGCCAGTACTTCCCAGTGCCTCCCACGGAGTACGAGTGGGTGAATGCTGCATTCCTGGTCCACAGAGGGGCCTTTCGAGTACATCACTGGTGGACACAAATTTGTAGAGGGAGAACTTAAAACTACACACATGGATCGTGGGCAGGAGACATCCCACTTCCCAGACCCAGGGCCAGTTTCAGTGTGTGCTACCAAGTTACACATCGTATATCTTAATTGAGAAATACATGATATAAACAAATGCTAGAGGAAGAAATCCAAAATGACTAGGAAACTATTTTTGGGGAAGGAGAAAAAGAAAACTTTTCCTATTTAAAAACAGGGCTGCAAATGTAGGGCAGGCGGCAGGGATGGTGAGTCACTACTGTCTAGCAGCAACCCCTAAATCAATCTGGAATGTACTCACAGGGGCTTGCTTCAGAGATGTGGATGACTGGTTGGCAAGAAGTGGGAGAAAAAAGCCCACTAATTAGCATGACTGGATGAGAAGCTAACTTCCTCTTTCGGTGCAAAAGAGTTAGGAAGAAACCTAAACTCACCATCTGTTCTGATTTGTCTGCTTTGTCTTTGATATCTTTGATTTTGCCGAAGAGTTGCTGAATAGCTTTTTGAGCTTCCTCAAGTGCCTAGAATGAGAGAAATAAAAGAAAAACAAAAAGCAATTCAAGATAGCACCAGTCACTACACTGTAATCAACTCCAGCCGCAAAAGAAAATTACCATAAAGCTCTCTTGATTCATTGTACTTACGCCAACAACTTTTCTGTAGTAGTAGAAACATATAGAGTCCAGCATTTGGATACAGGCAGATACTTGGGACTCTCACCAATCTGCATCATAAAGTTTTAATTTAAAAACTAAATGAGTTTCCTCTATCTCAGTGATTGCCACACGTGTTACTGATGCCAACAAATAATGTGCAGGGCATGCACATCTGTGCGTACACGTGTGTGTGCACACATGAGCAGTAACCTTCCAAGCCTACAGAGAGACAGAGGTGGCTTTAAGTTGTGGATAAGGGAAGCTCTGAATTTGCAAATTTCACAAGATTGTGCTCTCAAAAAAAATCAGGGCTGCGCATAAGAACTCTATAACTGTGACAAATCTCAAAGACATTTATATACCTCATTTAGAAACCAATGAAATGAGGCTAGAAGGGAATACTTAAAGCTAACGGTGAGCCAAATGTTTCCACTGAAATAAAAACCTACAAAGATAGATGCTACACATTAAAAGTATTACAACTCACAGTATCTTCTGGAACCAGGGGAAGCAATATGAGAGGAGCCGTGAGGGTGCTTGCCAGCCACACACATGTGGAACATATATACTTCACTATGCAGTGACGGAAGACTACCTATAGCCAAACTGCTACTCAGAATGCCAGTGGCAGTTATGGCCCCAGCCACATTAGTCAGCATTTCCTTACTTCGCTCCTTCAATCATTCAACAGGTATTTACTGAAGTCCTCCCATTACCAGGCATTATGCTAAGCACTGGGAATCCAACAGTAGACAAGACAGGTATGGGCTCTCTCTCTGTCCTCAAGGAACTTGCTACTTTGAGAAGTCCGAGGAGATCCTGGAAAACCAACTAAATAAAGAAACAAGACAATTCCTGAGTGAGACGGGTGTGGTGAAGGAATTACGCAGAGTGGTGACAATAAGGGCAACGGTGGTTATAGAAGATCTCCTAAAAAACAGCATACGAACTGGGACCTGCGGCATGAGGAAAAGTCAGGATGTCGGATCTGGAGTAAGAGATTTTCAAGCAGAGAAAACAGCAATGCAATAACTCTCATATAGAAAAGACTTTGGTGTTTTGGAAGACCAAAAAGAAAGACAGTAGATGGTAGTGTAGAATCACAGTGGGGAGTGTTACAAAATAAGCTGGAAAGGGAGGCAGGAGGCAGGAGCCAGAGCATGGAGGGCCAGCCTCAAAGGCCTGGTACAAGCATGGGGATTCTGGTCTCAGTGCAATGAGAAGCTAGTGAAGAGTTTTAAACACGGAATTGGCACATAATTTACACACATAAAAGACTTCCCTGGCTACTTTGTGTTGAGAGGGCTGTATAGGGGCAAGAGTGAAAGCAGGAGAGAAAGATCTGTTAAAAAGCTGCTGCAGGCCTGGCATGGCTCACACCTGTAATCTCAGCACTTTGGGAGGCTGCGGCAGGAGGACTGCTTGAGGCTAGGAATTTGAGACCAGCCTGAGCAACATAGTGAGACACTGTCTCTACAAAAAATTATTTAAAAAACAAGAAAAAGAAAAAGAAGCTGCTGTTGCATTTATATAGGTAAGAGATGGTGGAGGTCTAGGCCAGGTAGGCAGTGGTGACAGGAAGGAGTGGAGCGATTCCAGATTTATAGGAAGGTATAACCCAGAGGACTAACAGACAGGCTGCATGTGAGTAATGAGAGAGAGGGAAGAATCAAAGATTACTCCTAGGTTTTGGTTTGAAAAGCCATGACTGGTTCCATTTACGGAGCTAGGGAAGACAGGAGAAGGACGGGCCTGACAGGCAGGTGTGTGTGGTGGTGGTAGCAGTAAGGCTGGAAATCAAGAGTTGTGTTTGCAATTTATTAACAGCACACAGCCTGCGCTATGGTTTGAATGTGTCCTCCAAAGTTCACATGTCGGAAACTGAATCCTTAATGCAATAGTGTTAACAGGTGGGACCTTTAAGAGGTGATTAGCTCAAGAGGGCTTTGCCCGCATGAATAGATTAATGGCATTATCTGTGGAGTGGGAACCTGATAAAAGAATTAGTTTGGCCCCTTTCTCAAGCATGTGTGTGCTTTCTTGCCCTTCCCCCTTCTGCCATGGGATGCCATAGCAAGACCCTTGCCAGATGTGGGCCCCTCGACCTTGGACTTCCCAGCCACCAGAACTGTAAGAAATAAACCTCTTTTCTTTATAAATTACTCTGTCTGTGCTATTCTATTATAGCAACACAAAACTATAGCTATTGCTACAACAAATAACCTGAAAATGGGGCTTTAGAACTGGGTAATGGGTGGAGGCTGTAAGCAAATGCTGGAAAAAGCCTATATTGCTTGAATGGAGCCGTAAGGGTGATTCTGGTGAGGGCTCAGCAGAAAAGGAGAAATGTAGGGAAAGTCTGGAACTTCTTAGAGGTTACTTAGTGGTTGTGACAAGAATGTTGGTAGAAGTACAGACAGTAAGGGCAATTCGGATGAGGTCTCAGAGAGGAATGAGGAAGAGGTATTGGAAACTAGAGTAAACGCTATCCTTGTTATTAATACAAACTGGCAAAGAGCTTGGCTGACTTGTGCCCATGCCCTAGGGCTTTATGGAAGGTGAATTTAAGATTGGTAAACTAGGATATCTGGTGGAAGACATTTTTACACAAAAAAGTAGCTGCATGGCTACTTTTAACTATAAATAGTAAGATGTGAGCAGGGAGAAATTATTTAAAGAAGGAATTTATAATTAAAAGGAAAGCAGAATGGAATGATTTGGAAAATGTGCAGGCTGGCCATATAAGGAGTGAAAAGGCATGTTTAGGAGAGCAATCCAAGGGTGTGGCCAAGCAACCATTTGCTAAAGAGATTAGTAGGAAGAGAATGGAGCCAGGTGCTATTCATCAAGAACATGGGGAAGATCCCAAAGGCATTTTGGAGATCCTGGAGGCTGCCCTTCCCATTACAGGCCCAGAGCAGGGTTTTGGGGGCAAGGTTTCCAGAGAGGTGCCCTCAAGGCTACCACCTGATGACTCCACTGGCCTGAATGCAGTGCTCCTTGGCTGACCTAGCCATGGTTCCAGTGGGCCTGGGTGTGACTTAGGTTGCTGCTCCAGAGGGCATGAGCACAAGTCTTGGTGGCATTCACATGGTGGTAACTCTGTAGACACACAGAATGAAAAAGCTGCAGGACCGCCGGGCGTGGTGGCTCACGCCTGTAATCCTAGCACTCTGGGAGGCTGAGGC
>VBSM01003215.1:35916794-35938257 GCA_008086735.1 Cheirogaleus medius | reverse complement strand
CGCCAGGCCCATGACTCAGTAGAATTATTAATAGCTCTCTTTCACTCTCAAAAGTGACTCCAGTGATAAATGATATATGGTTACCTTACCTATAACATCTAACCAAACCTAGAGCACAATTGGAACTTGAAAAATATTTGCCCATTGATTAAAGTACCATGGGGCACATACAAGAGTGGCAGTGTTGAGACTACCGCTTCTGAATGAGGTGTGCTGACATCCCCTGTTTCCTCTAATTTCAGGCACAATTATAAACAGTGGTTCAAAATCACAGCTTCATGCTTTATATAACTATTACCTATTTAGCTTATATGGAGTCTAATATCCAAGACGGTACATGGGGTCAATAAATTCTAAACCCACTGGAGCCTTCTAAAAAACATTGGGTCATGGTATTAATACAAAATGCACTACAAAGGCCTCTGTGGCAACTGACCCCTAGAAAGGCCTGGTCTTTCTGGGGATGCCTGCATGAAATTCTGTGATATTGCAGGTCATGTCATGTCATAGTGATGTGCTGTGCTAATGGGATTATAACCACCATCTTCTATCCAAACACTCTAAAACATATGACATTCAGCTAAGAAAAGCAAAACGGGCCATGCTGTGTACTTAGATCTCAAGTCTGAAGGTGTATGATCCTTTCTCAGAGAAAGGGTTCCTCTCCCTATTTCTCTCTTATTCTTAATCTGGCATCCTACCAGAACTGTCTCTGCTGAAAGTGCCACTTTTTTCTTCCAGCAAACAAATAAGATTCACACAATCTTACATTTCACAGTCTTCAAGAAAGATAAACTGTCTGCCAGATTTTTTTTTTCCAGCTGGAATACTTTAGCTTGTTATAATAATGTACTAAAGTTGGGGAAATTTAATATAATTCATTTCCCAGAGTCAAAAAGGTTTCTCTGAAGTATGTGCTCTATCAAGCAAGTCCCTTTCTCAACACACACCCAAATATTTGACATCTAACCTCTGATAATCAATTATACAGAAAGAAGAGTGTTTTGTAATCAGAAGAATCGTGAGACCTATAAAAAGTTAAGATTTTATTCTTTAAAAATACTAAAATACTTTTACTACCTGGCTAATCAGAAAATGTGCTGAAAGAAAGATTCTGGCACTGTCCCTAGACACTCTTTAAAATAAAATGTGGCTACTTTTCCATTCCAAGCTGTATGTGGATTAAAAACAGAACTAATCACTCCAAAATGTCTGTTTTCAATCTACCCTTACTGGAGTTTCTGAATTGAGCACCAGAGAGTGGCTACAGCCTGCATTTGAGGATGTTATTACAAAGCAGTTACTGTGGTGGTCCTCTTTAATAACTCAGGTTCTGTGATCAGGAGATGCAAAGCAACCCACTGAGCTAGTCTAGAAGATCCAGCAAAGCTAATTACAATATCTGTGTATTTCTGTGCATCATTAAGTGTAATTGTTACTATTAATTTTCTTATCTTTCTGTGCCTCCTGAAGCAGATTCTGAACAGGCTCTGAAAGCCACACAAAATCATGTGTGCAGAAGATAAGCAGTATGGAACCCGGCACAGACACTGCTGTTTTCTTCTTTCCTATTTTTCTTTTTCTTTTTTGGAGACCTGTGCAGATAGAGAGGCTCTGGTCCAATGGAAATGCCTTAAGAAATAAACATCCCCTCTGGCTCTCAGATGCATCAAATTTTGCAGTTTACTCTATCAAAGAATGAATTACCTTTATCCTGTGAGTCCACAGGCAGCCTTTCTGAGATTTTAAGCTGAGATATCTTTTGTTGCTACTGCAGGAAGGAGGAAAGGTGTTCATTTTCAGAAGAACTGGTACAGCTTTAGATTGCTCTTTGAAAAAATAAAGTGCTAATATTCAAGGTTCCTGGGAAGAAAATAGATTTTTCCACTATGCTGCTATGATTTGTTTTCCAACTTTACATCTGTCTGCTGGTTCCCTTTCTTTTCTGTTGTATGGGAAAGCAACACATTGTATTAGTTAAAAACAAGGGTTTCTGAACCAGCTTGCTGGAATTCTAATCTTGGCCTTCCTGCTTACCGTGTGATCTCTGTCAAGCCTTTTAACCTCTAGGAGGCACAGTTTCCTAATTTCTGGAATGGAAATTATATCACCTGCCTCAAAAGATTTTTTTGTTAGGAAGGAATACAGGGTCTAGTAGCAAACATCTTCGGAATTGTTTATCCAGTACTCTTCCCTCCTCCTGTGAATCTTCCTCTCACCTCTCACTCTTACAGAGTCTGCTACTCAATGGGTAGACCAGCCCCACACTGGGCCTGCTGGAGTTTTCCTGTGATTTTTTTGAGAACTAGAATAGAGAAAGTAAGTTCATTTCTCTTGGGTGGTAGAAACCCCAAGATGTGAGATTGAGTTAGCTAGCAGCTAGGTTCTCCAGTAAGGGGAGAAGGCTGGTCTCCAGGTAGAGATGATGAAGCCAACACACAGAGACACAGACAGAAAGATATTGAGCATTAGTTCAGTCCTTGACTTGCATTGTTTTGAAGCCCAATTAAGACATTACTCTTCCTACGGTTAGACTTGTTCAACTTCTTCACAGGATTCTTGAACAACAGGATTCTTCCAAATAATCCTCCTTTTTGCCTAAGCCACTTTGAATTGGGATTTTTGTCTTCTGCAACCAAGAGAGTTCTGATGGTGTTTATGAAGCTCCCAGCACATAGAAGGGGCTCACTAAATGCAGTTATTGTCAGATCACCTCGATGGAGGGATGAGACAATCCCTCTAGAAGTCAAAGGTTGCTGACTCCTCTTTTAGAGCTTTTTAAACAAGCTGGTTAAGTTCAATATCTGTAGGCATACTCAGAAGAATGTCTCATGGATTGAGGGGACAGTATCTTTGAACCATGTTGAAAATGAGACATTCTCCAGAAAAAGTTTTAAGTCTTTTGTTCATTCCTTCCATCAAAAGTGAGTGCCTACTATCATATATGTACTACGTTAGACACTGAGAGAAAAAGATCACTAGATATGGGACATGTCTTTAAAGAACTTATAAGGAATACATGTAAGAAATATAAATAAGACAAGAATGATATAAAGAGGTCTGAATAAAGAATGGCAGCATCATTTAGAAAGCGAGGGACTCCTCAAGAGAGCAGAAACACTGATGAGTGCTCCCATGTCTGATAATCCCTAAACAGAGGCCCGTATGATATCCATTGAAGGTAGACACCTAGGGTTAAGTAGCCCCTATTTATGAAAAATCCCTTCTTTTGATACTGCTGGCCACTCTGGCACCATGGAGAGCTGTTGCTATGGAAACAGGGCATCCCCAGCTGGGGCAGAGGTGCTTTAAGAAATAGCAGCAATAGCAACAATACAGCCCATTCCCCACAGTGGTGCTAAACAGCAGCTGAGGCTACAGGACTCTCACAGCCACTGTGTTTCCTGTGCCCTAGAACACACCAGGTACCTTCTAGGTCTGGCAAGCCCTGGTCAAATGCCAGATGGCACCTATCAGATGAGGATCATTAGTGTTTACACTAATTCCTCCATAGTCCATTCAGAAAGCCTGGGCATAAAATGGCTTTATTTAAAGCACAGATTTCTTTCCAAGTTTGTGAACCAAAAGACTGTGAAGAGCAAAGGGTGTAATTCTCACCTTATTTGTTAAAATGCTCTGTTCCGTGTGAGTTACTTTTATTTATGATTTCTTCAAACTACATCCACTGAAAATGTGAAGCAAAGGGTTCATTTTTATTGTTTTTAGGAGACAAGCCAGAAGTTGAAATCATGAGACGAGGCTGGGACACAAATTCAGCAGTGCCCAAACAAGACTAAACATTTACATTTTAAAGTTCTGCTTATATCTGTTATCATCCACAACTTAGAATACGTTAGCCCTGGTGGCTGGGAGTGAATGCATTCACGCACAGCTTCCTCTGATGAAAGGTGACCCCTGAGGACATGTGCACTTCAGGCAACAACTCCAAATAGCAAAAGAGAAGGAAATATTTAAGCAAAAGTCTCAGCTGCTCTTGCTGAAGAAAAGGTACAGAAATACAATACTTTCGGAAATGGGGCATATTTAAAGGAACAACTTGTCCAAGTTTAACAAAGGACTGCTTCCCACAAATAGCTAAGACTTCTAGTTGCCAAGTTAGAGGTTACTTACTTCATTCTAATTCCCCATACCTTACTATTACTTCTAATTTTAGTCACTCTTATTTATATTATGGGTCTTCATTCAGGAGAAAACATCCTTTGGTGGAGACATGTGGATGTTTCTTCAGCTGATTTGTTGAGATAACTTCTGTACCAAATGCTCCTTAGGCTATGAACCCGGATCTGAATGGTTTTCTCTCTTCCGGTTTCACTTATTCTCCTCAGGATCTCATTGGTTGCTATATTCTCAGGGCCACGGGTGTGTAGTGAACACACGGTTCTCTTTCCATCCTTGAGCTCTTCTCTCAGTCCAATTTCTTCTCCATGCTGAGACGGACCCAGCTGGTTCTTGAGCCCCTGGTCACTGCCACTGTTTGGATTCCCTTGTGAACCAGTTAACTTTCCAGGTTCCACAATGAAAAAAAGTGGCTCCCAAATCTGCTTTTAAATGTTTGTCACTGTTTAAAAAGAGAATTTGATATGGACAAGTACGTAGCATGCTGGGAATCAGAAAATCTGGATCCATGGTCAACTCACAGAGTGTGATTTTGGGCAGGTCACAGAACCTATCTGAGCCCGTTTCTCCATCTGTAAGATGCAGAGAATAGCATTTACACAGCCTAATACACATTTCTGTGAGGATCAAGTAATGTATGTAACAATATTTTATAGAATGCAAGGTAAACATATGTATATTGCAGTAAAACATTAGTATTTAGATCAAGAAAAATGACTCAAAATGTATGCTCTGCAAAAGCAACTCAAAAATGTATCTTTGCCTACAGTGAATCAATCAAGACAGATTAGCCTTACAACAGTACATTCTTAATTTTAGAGATCTGGAAAACTCCAGGGCTGACGACTGGTACTAGAACCTGCCCACAAGATGCTACTTTAGTCACCAGAAATCTCTAAAGATCAGAATCTCCAAGTATTCAATGAAAAAAAAGTATAGATTTCTGACTTATTAAAAGCAGCACTGGGCCTAGCTTAGGATAATGGTATTATCATATGTATAATACTTGGCTAACTGTCCCTTCTCTTCTCATGTGACTGGAAACAAGAAAAGTTCAAGTATGATGAGGTGACAAGGGTTAGTAATCAGGTCTGAGATAGGGTAAAAACCCCTCAATTCCTTTCTTCTCCTGCTTTATAAAAGACAGTATTTGAATTATCAAATTGTCTGTAAGTCCAGTAAGTACATCTCCAGAAGAAATGTTCCCCTTCTAATTGGGGGTCATTATGAGAGTGGCACTAATATATTTTGTCTAACACCCATATTCCAGATATCACATAGAATACCTAGAGCTGAACACAGTATCTGTTCAGTGAGTCCACAATTCAATCTGAAAACAGAAATCAGAAATCCTCTCATGCGATCCAATACTATATGGAGGACCACAAGTTTCTTGTGTATTTTAGAGCTTTAATCTAGATGACTACAAAACACCAAACCAAAATAGACTCATTATCTTTGCTTGTGCAAAACTAATCTCTGTCCAGAGGAGACCTTGGAGTCCAAATTAGAGCAAAGGAAATTTTATAGCTATATTATAGACTCCTGAAAACAGAGATTTCTAAATGGAAATGCTGACAGAACAAACACAGCACTGAATTCGTGCTGTTCTAAATACTGTGTTTCCATGGATGAAAGAGAGAAGAGGAAAAAGGAGGTCAAGTTCTTATATGAAGACAGAGTTTCAAATTCCCATCCATTGTTCAAACATATCTGAATGACTTCTTGTGTCAAGGACCTGAAACCCAGAAAGCTTTGTCCGGTCAGCAGGGATATTGCAATTTTGTTAATGCACAACCTCAAACAGAGGATGGAATTTTCCTTACAAAATTTCTAACTACAAGCAATCAAAAGCAAGAGTGACCTGGGTAACAGCCAGAGCAGTTGCAGTAGTGATGAATGGCATTTTCCTCTTTAGATGTAGAGATTCCAGTTTAAACTTGTGACTGCCTCTAACATGGAAAGAAGCAGATGGCAAAAGTTATGCCTGACCTTCTTTCTTGGCTCCTGAAGAGTGCCAATTTATATGGAGATGGCTCAGAAGAATAATAAACTTCAGTGTTCCTTCTTGGCATATTATTTTCCTAAAACTATTTTCAATAATCACGTTGCAGACAAGTGGGACTTGTGTTTCTAAGGTTAGGAAGGAAATAATTCAACTGCTGGACTTGTTAACTAAATAAAACAAAAAATCAGGGTGGTTTTATTTTGGGGGGGAAGAGCACCTCTATTATTAGGCACTGACTACAAAAGCTTAAGACTCTCTAGCTAATCTGAAACACATAGTTTATATAACTAAATGAAGACAAAATAGAAAGTATGTTTGTGTTAAGGCATTCTGTGTCTAACAGAAAAATCTACTGAAGCTTAGAACAACATGGAAAAATGTTTCCAAAGAGATTAAATATTGAAATGATTAAAAAGTTAGCATATGACTCAGCAATTTCACTCTCAGGTGCATACTAAAAGGAATTGAAAGCAGGGATTCAAACAGATATTTGTATACTGATGTTCATAGCAGCATTGTTCACAACAGCCAAAAGGTGGAAAGGACAACTCAAGTGTCCATGAACAGATGAACGGATAAATAAAATGTGGTCTATCCATACAATGGAATATAATTCAGCCATGCAAAGGAATGAGGTTCTGATACATGCTATAACAAGGATGAAACCTGAAGACATTAAAAGTGAAATATGCCAGATACAAAAGGTCAAATATTATAGTTATTTCATTATATAAAGTACCCAGACTAGGCAAATTCATAGAGATAGAAAGTAAATTAGAAGTTACAAGAGGCTAGGGAAAGTGGGAAGGGAAAGTTATTCCTTAATGGTTACAGAGTTTCTGTTTGGGGTGATGAATAAATTTCAGAAATAGAAGTAGTAATGGCTGTACAACATTGTGAATGTAATTAATGCTACTGATTGTATACTTAAAATGGTTAAAATTATAAATTTTATGTTATATATATTTTACACAATTTTTAAAACTTAATGTAATATATCAAGACATTGAATAGTACTCCTTAAACAGATAAATTATATTGTATGTGAAATATATCTCAATAAAGCTGTTAAAATACAGCAATATAAAGAAGCAAAAAAGGTCATATTGACTAAATGAAATTTAATAAAACTTTAAAAGGATCAAACACATCAAACTACATGCCAAAAAAACAGAACAAAAAACAAAAAAACCCAAACCCACATGTACTCTTAACTCTTTGTTCTTAGGCAAAATAAAAACTGCATTCAAAGATTATTTTAAAAACAACAACAATAAAAATACATTTTAAGACTCTGGAGATGTGGCCAGAAAAAAGTCATATGTTTAAATGCTCTTATTCTTACATAACAAAGAATTAAAAGGAACTTAAAGAAGACAGAGATGAAAGAAGTAATAAAGATAAAGGTATAAAGTAATTAATTGAAATAGGAAAAGAGAACTGATAAATAAATCTAAGTGCAAGACCTTTGAAAAGGTCTAAAAAAAGTCTGGCTAATTAATCTATTGGGGGAAAAATAGGAAATACAACATTAAGAATGAAAAGAGAATATAAAGAGAGATTTGGAAAAGATGAGTAACCTTAAACATCTGAGTGAAATTATTTTCAAGAAATCTATACTTTGGAGAGTGTGAGCTGCAGCGGTGGCGGAAGTGGCGACGAGCCCGGTCCCCACCGACAAAAAAATTTTTTAAATTTAAAAAAATTAAAAAAAAAATTTTAGACTTACTAAAATCAGCTCAAGAAGTGGAAGATGTAAATATAACCATAGAAGCAACAGAAAAGGCTACCAAGGAACAAATCCCCTAAAAGGCACTAGACCTTGATAATTTTACAGGTAAACTATTTCAAAGACAAAGGGGTATCATTTTTATACTATTTAAATGGTCTCAGTGCATAGCAAAAAGTGGAAAGCTTCCTGTTTGTTTTATAAAGCTGACATAAACCTGATATAAAACCTAACAAAGACATCACCAAAAAGAAGAAAATTACAAACAAAATTTCATTTTTGAACACGAAGGAAAATTCCAGATAAAATACTAGAATGTAACAATATATTAAAAGGACAATAAATAATAACCCATTAGGTATTTAAGGAGGGTTAAATATTCAAGGAAAAAAATAAGGTCAGGGCAAGGTGGCTCATGCCTGTAATATTAGCACTTTGGGAGGCTGAGGTGGGAGGACTGCTTGAGGCTAGCAGTTTGAGATCAACCTGGGCAATATAGCAAGACTATGTCTTCCCCGCCCCCCCAAAAAAATTTAGCCAGGCATGGTGGCATATGCCTATAGTCCCAGCTATTTGGGAGGCTGAGGCAGGAAGATCACTTGAACCCAGGAGTTCAAGGCTGCAGTGAGCTATGATGAAGCCACTGCACTCTAGCCTGAGGAAAAGAGCAAGACTCTGTCTCTTTAAAACAAACAAATAAAAAAACTAAGATAATCAACAGAATGTAAAAACCATATGATCATATCAGCAGAAGCTGAAAAGGCACATAAAATTCAACATCAATTTTCTGGCAAAAATGCTTAGTGACCAAGGTTATGAGTGTAACTCCTTAACAGTCAAAGAATCTGGAAACGAGATAATGTCACACTTATTGTGTAAGCTCTAGGAGAGAGGGGTCTTGCTCTGTTCATTGTATTATTCCTAATGCCTAGAATAGTGCCTAGCATACAGAAAGCACTTGCTCAATATGTACTGAGTGAATAAATAAACAGATATACTAACTAAAGTTACTGTCATTAAATCAAGAACAAATTGCCTCCCGTAATCCTAGAACCAATAAGGGAAGAGAAGACTGATGGCCCAAGGGCCCGGTGGGTCTAGAAACCAGTGTTGAACAGGCAGCAAAGGCTCCTTTGCAGTGACCCAGGCATTAGTTCATTCTGATGATTAGAATATGGCATCTTGGCCAGGCGCAGTGGCTCACGTCTGTAATCCTAGCACTCTGGGAGGCCGAGGTGGGAGGATCACTTGAGGTCAGGAGTTCAAGACCAGCCTGAGCAAGAGTGAGACCCTGTCTCTACTAAAAATAGAAAAATTAGCCAGGTGTAGTGGCACATGCCTATAGGCCCAGCTACTTGGGAGGCTGAGGCAGGAGGATCGCTTGAGCCCAGGAGTTTGAGGTAACTGTAAGCAAGGCTGATGCCACGGCACTCTAGCGCAAGTGACAGAGTCAGACTCTGTCACAACAACAAAAGAATATGGCATCTTAAAATTTTACTTCTTTTTATAAAAATAACATACAAACGGTCCCCAACTCATGATGATTCAACTAAGAATTTTTCAACTTTACAATGATGCAAAAGCAATACACATTCTGTAAAAATTGTACTTCAAGTACCCATATAATCATTCTGTGTTTTCCATTTTCTGAACAGTATTCAATAAATTACATGAGATATTCAACATTTTTTATAAAATAGGCTTTGTGTTAGATGATTTTGCCCAACTATAGGATAATCTTAAGTGTTCTGAGCACATTTAACATAGGTTAGGCTAGGCTCAGCTATGATGTTTAGTAGGTTAGATGTATTAAATACATTTTTCACTTATAATATTTCCAGCTTATGAGTTTATCAGGATGTAACTCCACTGTAAGTTGAAAAGCATCTGTATGCTAATTAAGAACAATTTGGAAATTACAAAAATTAGAAATAGGAAAAATATTAAAATTATCTGCAGTCTCAAATTTCAAAAATAACACAAACCATAAATTCTGTCCTCATGGAATATTTATCTTCCCTAAGGAGTGATATTGTACATCTTGCCCAGGCAAATGTCTAGTGTAGGTCTTAAGGACAAGACAAGAGAATTGAGCCTTTTATAAATAACACCTCTGATGCAACAGCAGATGTTCTGGACCACAGATAAGCTATGCTGCAATTTTCATTCCCAGAAAAAGGCACATTGAAGCCTGTAAGGAAGCTCTAATAACTCAGAGCAAGTAAACGGGGCATTGCTTTAAAGCAAGGCTGTAGGGATGGAAAGGAGTAAAGCTGTTGGGAAAGCCACAGGAACTAGACAAACACCTGGATGCATAGAATTAGGAACACTGATACTCCAATGGGTTATATCATAATAAGCGTCAGCAGCATTACTGCCATTTCCTAAATACTAGTGAGCCCAACACTGTGCTTGGTGTTTTAAAATACATTAACTCTCTGTCCTTTCCAAAGTGGGCCTGGGAGAATGGCTCCTGCAAAGAAGGGTGGGAGAGAAGAAGAAAGGCAGTTCTGCCATCAACGAGGTGGTAAAAATACACCATCGACATTCACAAGCCCACCCAGGGAGTGGGCTTCAAGCAGCACACCCATCGGGCACTGAAAGAGATCCAGAAATTTGTCATGAAGGCGATGGTGACTCCAGATGTGTGCATTAATACCAGGCTCTACAAAGCTGTCTGGGCCAAAAGAATAAGGAATGTCCTACGGGATATGCCCATGTGGTTGTCCAGAAAACTAATGAGGATGAAGATTCACCAAACAGCTGTATAGTTCAGTTACTTATGTATCTATTACCACTTTCAAGACCTATAGTCAAAGTGGATGACCACTGGTTGCCAAAGTTATAAAATTGAAAAATAAAATAAAATATATTAACTCTAATCCTCACCATCCTGAGGGTGGTATTATTATCTTCATGTCACAGATGAAGAAGTTAAGGCTTAGAAAACTTAAGTAACTTGTTCAAGGTCACACAAACAATAGCAGAGCCAAAATTTAAATTCAAAGCTCAAGTTTTTTTCACTTGCCCAGGCTGCCATCCAATGTTACATTAGTGAAAATATCCAATTACTCCAATCCTTAGAGAATTCAAATAAAATGTTCAGCCCTTCATTGTATATAAAGGAGAGAGGATAACTGTTTGGATTCCTTACAGGTTGTCTAATGAGGGATTTTAGAGGACAAGTGGCAAAGGGTTCCAAACACACAGCCCATATGTCTCTCTGCCAAAAAAGCACTATCCTATCAAGGCTCATGTGCAATAACAGGATGAAGCATGGTGGTCAGACTAAACCCAGTCACACTGCAGTGCTAAACAATTAATGGACATTTTATGAGTCCCTGCCTCAACTGCAGTCAATAGCATTCTAGAAGTAGGCAAAACTGAACATTCACTTGAATTCAACCTGTAAAGTAAAGGCAAGCCAACCCTAACTGCTGCACTAGACGTAAGAAATCCTGGGTGGGGAATGATGGAGAGCCTCAGTCAAAACTGGGACATTGTCCCCCTGCAAAAGGCTGAGCTGACAACCTGACTCCTGGGCTGCCCCACAAATCACAGTGCTCTCTGCACTGCCAGGTCATGCCCAGACCATAGCAATTTCTGAAGGTTAATGTTGTGTGCAGACATTCTGAATAGTACAATACAAAAAAAAAAAAAAATTAAAAAGAAACAAAAAATGTCTAGCCATTCTCAGCCACTAATGGGAAATTTTGAGCCTATACTTTATAAGCCAAATTGCTTTAACTGTAGTATGTTTTAGCAGGAGAAAAAGCAAATGGCAATTGCCATTTTCCCAAACTATTTATGTTTCCTTTAATACTAAGCCTATTTATTTTCTTTAATTTTTATCAATCATTAGGCCTCATTTTCCTCCTAAGAGAGGATGAGAGAAAGGATAAATTTTAAGTGATGGCGGATAAGAATACAAACCCTCCAGCTAGGGACAATGACAAATTCATAATCCCACATAACGAAGATCAACACCATGCTGTAAAGTCCCCCCATCTACCTAGTTCAGAGTCATGAAGAGCACAGTTATTTTTGTTCTAACACTTGAGATAATAGGCTACTTTTGAGAATGAAAAGCAAGGAATATGTTCTCCCTGGAAAGCAACATGCTTTGCTAATTTAGTTAATAAGTCTTTATGATATTTCTATAAAAAGTGAAGAAGGCAAGTATTATTATATTAGCCTCCTTTTCTGGGGAGAATCAAGACATGGAAAGATTAAGAAACATGGCCCTGGACAACACTCAAGGACTGGTAGAAATCCTTTCTTTTCTGGGTCTGGCATTTTGCACTAAAGTGAGGATGAGGAAGAGGAGAACAGGAAGTCTCTAATGGCATGCCACAGGGCTCTGCACCAATCTCATTCCACCTTTTCATCTACAACTTGAATGAAGACATAGAAGCCACGTCTGATGAATCTGCTAATGACAAAATGGGGAGGTCATCAAGATTCCAAAAGGTCTTGACAGGCTAGAACAACCAAGAAAAACTAGCAAGATGAAACCAAGGGTGAGACACATAAAATCTGGCACTTAATTTCAAAGAATCTCTGGCACAGATAGAAGAGGAGAAAGTTTAAATGAAATTCACATGAAAAAAGACCCCGGGCAGTATTGCAAACTGTTGGCCCACAGATGTGTTTTGTTTGGCCTTTGCAGTGTTTGTGAAAAACACTAAGCCAACATTAAAAATTGGGAAAGGCACATTAAAAATCCGGATTTCTGCCTTCTCTTGAAAAATTGACAGATCTGGCAATTCCGGGTCTGCATCTAGACATGACACAATTGGTTAGAATCGACTTATGCCTGTCCCCTTAAGACAGAAGATTCAATCCCTTAATGGATGTGTATGGACACTAGCCTGCTTAAGCCATGTAGGTTACTTTCTTAGCTCTGTGGGCATCTGCTTGCAACTCTTGACCGGGTTTTAGGTGACCGCCAACTCAACAGATGCCAACGGTGTGACACAGCTGCCAAAAATTCCACCAAATCCAAGGTAATGGAAAAATAGTGTCTAAATCAGTGGTCCTTAACTTTTGA
Source organism: Cheirogaleus medius (assembly GCA_008086735.1). NCBI lineage: Eukaryota > Metazoa > Chordata > Mammalia > Primates > Cheirogaleidae > Cheirogaleus > Cheirogaleus medius. The sequence continues at coordinate 35,925,333 of VBSM01003215.1, read as the reverse complement.
GGAGTCAAAGACTCCTTAGGAAATCTAGAAAAATCAATGAGTCTATGGCTATGTCTAGCCATACAAAAATTTACAATTAATTTCAGGGAGTCGACAGACCCTCTGAACTCCCAGTTCCCAGGTTAATGATCACAGTACAGAACAAGGAGGTAAACTGTCCCACTGTATGTTTATTATGTCTGCTCCTGGGAATCACATTTTAAGATGGATGCTGACAAACTGCTATCCAGAGCAAAGCAACCAGGATAATAAAGGATCTGGAAATTACATTATAAAGTTGAAGAAACTAAGAATGGTTAGCCTAGAAAAAGGAACACTTAGAAAGGAACATAACATCCATTTTAAATTTCAGAAGCTGTAATAAGGAAAAAGGATTAGGCTTACACTGGTCCAGCTGGCAGAGCTAAGATCAATGAGAAGTTACAATGAGGTCTATTTTACTATTTCAGTTCAGCGTAAGAAAGAAGTTTCTCACAATTAAAGCTGTACAAAACCAAAATAGTCTGTCCTGTGGACCAATGAAGTAGTAAGCTCCCCATCATTGTAAGTATCCAAGCTTCTGCAGATAGTGAATTTTTGTGTCTCAGAGATACCATACGAAGGATTCCTGAGCTGGGCAGATGGATGTGCTACAATTATCTAAAGCTTCTTCCAAACCAAAGTTTGAGTGAGCAGAGCTGGAGATGGCAATATAGTAGGGCCCTTTATCTGTGGTTTCACTTTCTGAGGTTTCAATTTCCCATGGTCAACCACAGGCCAAAAAACTATTAAATGGAAAATTCCAGAAATAAACAACTCATAAGTTTTAAACTGCACACTGTTCCACGTAGCACGATAAAATCTCGCACTGCTTGCTCCACCCTGACGAGTCGTGAATCCTCCCTTTGTCCAGCATATGCATGCTGTACACACTACCTGCCTGTTCGTCCCTTAGCAGCTACCCCGCTTATCAAATTGGCTGGCTGGGCACCACAGTGCTGTGTTCAAATTACCCTTATTTTACTTCATAATAGCTCCAAATTGCTACAGTAGTCATGCTAGCATATTGTTATAGTTGTTCTATTTTATTATTAGTTGTTGTTAATTTCTTACTGTGCCTAATTTATAAATTAAACTTTATCATATGTATAGGAAAAAACACAGTTTTTGTAGGTTTTGGTACTATCTGCAATTTCAGGCATCTACTGGGGGTCCTGGAACACATACCCCACAGATAAGGGGGGATTACTGTAATAATTCTCTTCTCCCAAACCTTTATTTGCTCTGATCAAATAACTCTTAATACATTGCAGCAAAGCTCCACTAAAGAGATAGGAACTCAGTGGCTGGTCCTCTCTGGTGATTCTCAGTGAGCTTACTGGGAACTGGTCAAGGTTTGGCAACTCTTGAAATTTAACATGCCAACTTTTTCTTCCTCTAACACGTGCTCCTCCATTCACCTAGCTTGCTACCTCCGTCCAGGCTGTCCATTTTGATTCTTGGGAAGCTGCATAAATTTCATAGCATATCAGATCATGTACTTGCTGAACTGACTCATCTTATCCACAAAGTTTCAAACATGTGGGCATTTAATTAAAGCTTTTGACTGATGACTTCAACAGATAAAAATGGAGAGGATTCCGTGCCATATAAACTTTGTAAGAGCCTCACAGTCTGGTTAGAAGAGGTCACTCAGACTAGACCAGTTCAAGTTGCCCCACATAGGAGGTGGTCAACGATCAAAGACTCTCCAAGACGTTTAGCAGAGTGCTAACCAAACAGCTGGTATTTCAGAAATTTCAAGAAACTACAGAAATGACCTCACTATGTCTTCAATACCTAAATCACCCCCTTCCCCCAAATAATTTTTGAGTCAGGAACACTGCTTTTCAAAAGGAACTTTTCTGCTAAAAATGTCTCCTTAAGACACCATGATGTGACACAAACTCTTTCCCCTTATTTACACAGATTAAAAAGAACAACTGTTCTGGCTGAATACGATCAAGATTAAATTTATAAAAGGAAAACTTCCTTCTGTCCATGTTGCTGCTCTCCTCCTGAGTGTTCCTCAGAAGCTTAGGAAACAAGTTCTGAAAGCGAAACTTTCCCTCTGTTCCAGGGAAGAGGGGAATGTGGGGCCTCTTGACCTATAAAACTCAGTATTTTGGAACATCCATAATTCTCCCAAGTCTGTGCCAGTCAAATAGAGACTCCTTTTAGCAAACCACCAGCCAGCAAGGGCTGGAGAGTGAGGCTTTCATGCCTAGGAGTTGACAAGGACAGGACCCAAAAGCTTCCTAGAGAAAAAAAGAAAAAAGCCTCTCCTTCAGCTTGCATTACAAACTGTTGGAAAAGACAGATGGAGGGGATGACAAGAAAAGCAATTATTTCTTCTGGGCTTCCTTTCTGTCTGGATTCTAAGGAGACGAACACAAAATTCCATCACAGATTGAAATGCTATCTAAACATTCTTGAAAATGTGGTCTTGCTCTCTGAAATATGACCTGCTCTGCTGCAGCAACCTGTAACCTATTAATATGGGATGGTGGGGAACGCCGACATTCCTGCAGGCTGGCTAATGCTGGGCCTGACTCTCCAATACTGCTAGCTTGTGACCCATGGTGAAAACATAAATAACTGAAAGATATTTATCTACATAGCATGGCCCAACAAAACATCCTGACAAATCACTCATTTATATTTTCACATTCTTGGAATTTTAAATACCTGAGACTCTCTTAAGTATTTAAAGGTTTCTAGTGAGCCATTCTAAATGCAGGCTGAGTCACACAGAACGGTAATGTTATTATTCCAAATAATAGCAAGTTGGGAGTATTCATGCAGAAATAAAGTTTTAAAGCACTTTAAAGTATCACACACTGATCAAAACAATGTTTTTACGGTTAAGGGCTTTTGTTTCTTTATAATTAATAAACGATCTCACACAGACCAAATATTCGATACAGTTGAATAAAATGTTGTTGCATGTGGACCACATGTAGTGAAATGTAAGGATGACAAAGATACAGTTCTTACCTCCGGTGAGCTTATAAACTAGTCAAGGAGACAAGATGTGTTCACTAGTAAGTCAAGGGAGATCCCAAAAGTCAAATGAAAAGTATAAGCATAGGGCTGTGGGAGTTTATGGGTAGAAGGAATAGACATCTAACTGAATGATCTTGGGATCAATTTTTTTCCCCTGTAAAATGAGAGGAACAGACCAGATGAGTTCCAAGCCCTTTCTAGTTCAAAAATTCTGATTCTTTGGTGTATCTAGATGAGGTAAACAGAAAATATTATAAAAGAAGTAGTATTTGGAAATGTAGCTTCTGGAAGAAAGAGAGAGGAGAAAAAGCATTTCAGGCACAAAGAAATACATAAGCATGTCTAGAAAGCACAGGACATGCTTGTTGGGCACTAAATCTTCAGTATAGATAGAACACAACAGGATACAAAACTGGAAATGTAGAGTGAAACTGTGAACGCCAAGCAAAGGGACTTCGATTGCATTTGGTAGCCAGAAGCCGCTGAGGTTTCTGAAGACGTAGATGATATGATCAGACATATATTAGGAAAGTTAACCAGCAGAATGAGGCTGCAGCAGTTGCAGCCTACTCTGTGATTCTTTATGACGTGGGCCTCATCTGCCAGCAAAGCAGCGCTTCTTGGCAGATAACCTCAAATAGATAAAAACAAGGCAATAAGGACCGTGCAACAGTCCAGAAAACAGAATCAGTTTTAGGAAACTATGAGTCTATAAACAAATACTGATGATGATAACAAGGAAGAAGGTAGACTGCTTACAAATGGATCAATGGAAAACTATTAAGCTGAAAAAGAAAGTTAACCAAAAATTGCAAGAAAAACAGAGAGCTGAGTAAAACTAAAAATGTAAAAGAAAGAGACTCATAATCCCTGTAAGCTACTAGCAGAGGAAGGAGGACTATCAGAAACCAGGAAATTTTGACACAGGATCATACCCTCCCCTCACCCCAAGCATGGGCAACATGATGAACATTTTTAGAAATTAGTTGCACTTAAAAATGTCAAAGAGGAGAGATAACAGAACTGAAGCTGTCAAAGGCACACTCCTGACCTAGCTGGATTCGTATTGGAAAGGGAGGTGCAGACTGTAAGAGCAGAAGACTAGGAAAGGCATGTTCAGCATTTCTGTCATGACAGCAATTTCTGAAATACGATGCCTCAACAGAAGAAGAGTCCAGATAAAAAGGAAAATGGTTACTAGATAATATCTGGCCCCTTAGTCATTGAAGGCTATCTCCTCCCCACACACTTCTTTCTCCCTTCATTCTCTTCCAATACCCCTCCTTAGTAAGATCCAAAAATACCTGCAAAACTTTGAAATGAATCTTCAATTACCTGGGGCAAGGGCAATGTACGTCACCTGAACATTTGTACCCCCATAATATGCTGAAATAGAAAATAAAAAATAAATAAATAAAAGCACCCCCCCCCCAAAATAAAGAATCTTCAATTACCTGTTTGTTGGCAAAATTAGGTATGGAAAATTGTAACTATGTCAGGTTACTATGTTTTGCAGCCATAAAAGTAATATCAAAACCTCATCAAACTAGGGCCTCCCTCTCTTGGGGTTGTGGGGGGTCCATTTTCCATTTTCTCCTCAGCCACGGATGGCAGCCAAGATCAGCCCTTGAGGATCATGGTCAGGACTGCCGTGAGCTGGGCAGCCTTGTTTTCCTGCCTCAGACATTTGGGGGAAAAAAACCCAACAACTTAGCTGATAGACAAAAGCAGCAACCTTATTTAGCCACAGTACACAAAATAAAGGAGGGTACAAGAGATCTCTGACATTAAGGAGGAAGACAAAGAAATTCCAGTCTTCTCATTTCGGCTTGTGTGCATGCCCCTGGGTCCAACAGAAACTGATTGAGAGCTCACGGTTGCTCTGGGCAGCCTACCCTGTCCTGCTGTGCATGAAACGGAACAATCAGAAAGTGCTCTGCGAGAAGGCACATCGACATTTTGGTCACTTCGTTGTTTGGACTTGAAGGAATTAGGGGAGAACAATTAAAATGAAGGAATAAGCTACTTACTTGCCTTCCATCCTGCCCCACGTTCGTTTGACCTCTTACAACGGTTCGAATATTGTCATCCAGTCTCCTAGCAAAAAGTTAAAGGATACAAATCATTCAGATAATCTCTATTCTAGGTTGACCGAAAGAAAAAAAAAGTTAGTAATTTATCCATCAACTCCTGCAGATTGCAGCTACTTGTCCAGAAAACCAAGCAAGTGTGAGTGATATAAGGAAGAATGAAGCCTGGGACCTCTGGGGGCAGCAGCAGTAGTGCAGGGAGCCAAGACTGATGAGTCGCCTTGTTTTTAAAAATGGCTATTTTCACTTAATAGTCAGAGCTGTCCGAAAGGACCAATAAAACTTTTAGTATTTTTCATGGAGTAAATCAGGAATGACAGAGTTGCTGAAACTTTATAGGAACAAGCCAGAGAATTCAAATTACCCCACACAAAATCCCTTCCTCAGTAACTTCCTCAATACCCTTAAAAGGGAGAAGGAGCCAGGGTGGTAGATGAAATCCATTCTTGGCCCTGATCATGCAACTGCGTGTGAGACACATCCATGGCTTCTAGTTCTTCTTTCTCCTGCGGCTCAATGGGGGCCAATTAATGGCACCTCAGCTGGAGGAATTTGTATCAGTCTATGTCATTTTTCATGTGAACAATCCTTCAAAGGTATGGTAGGGAGAAAGTGGAAAATATTAATAACTAGCTTGCAAGTGATTTTGAATCATCAGAGAATTTCCATTTTCTGTGCAAACCCTGGACAACTTAGTGGTCTACTAGAATTGTTACAGCTGAAATCCAACAAAACAAGGAGGCTTTTTTGTACTTCGCAAGGCACCAATGGAATGATACATTCATAGGCCAGAGGTCTTCACTGAAAGACCCAGGAGTTGTAGGGAAAAAAATCATCTCCTGGATTTAAAATGAACACTCTTCCTCATCAAAAGTTAAAAACAAAACAAACAAAAGCCCCAAAACTATCTGAAGCAATGACATCAACCTATTTATATAGTGAACATTTATTGAGTACCTAACATGTATCAAAACTGGAAACCTAGACATGGGTAAAACAGAACAAGCCTTAGTTAGGAAGGACACATGATGATAATCCTGGACAATCACATCCTGGATTAATCACAATGTTTAATTCTGGGCCACCACCAAGGCCAACCAGCAGATCTAACATTGTTAGTTGGTATGTTACCAAGGGTACACATATAAGCCTATCTTCATATCTAAAGCTTGGGAATAAAAAAAAAAAAGTAAATCCATTAGGGAAATAAAACCATTAAAGATACAGTAGAAAAGCTTTTGTCTCCTTCTACAATTAACTATTTTGAATAGACTCTGTTACAGCATCCTTTCTTTTTTATAAATTGAAGACTGGCTGAAGAATTGAGTTCCTTGCTACAAGGTTCATATGGAAACCCAAATAAAAGAATAATTTTTTTAAAAATTGCTATCTACAGCAAACATGGTATTTCAGTGCTCTCACAGGAAAGTGTGATCCAGAATGTGATTAACTAAATTAACAAGATATTTTCCATTAATTATTAACAATCATACGGAGGGGGGAGGGGGGCATGGGCAATATACATAACCGTAATATTTGTACCCCCATAATATGCTTAAATTAAAAAAATAATAAAAATATATATATATTACAAAAAAATCATACAGTGTTACTTACCTTATTTTCAGTCTAATTTTGTTCACGACTTCATCTATGTTTGCCAGAGACTATAACAAAGAAGGAAGAATGTCCAGCTGTTATTCCACTTTCTGGAATTCCGCTTTTACAGGGAAATGATGAGTTATAATGGCTATTTATGAAATCTCAAAAATTTAATTACACTGTATGATACCTTTTGTTTTAAAGTAAAGCAGTAGTTGGCAACTACTGCCAAATCCAGCCCAACACCTTTATTTATAAATAAAGTTTTATTGAAACACAGCCATGTCCATTCACTTACATATTGTCTATGGCTGCTTTTGAACGACAATGGTAGAGCTGGGTAGTTGTGACAGACATTGTATGGCCCACAAAACCTACAATGTTTATTCTCTAGACCTTTATAGAAAGTTTGCTGATCCCTGGTATACAGGGTTGGGACAAATTCATACAAGAAAATACAGCAACAAAAATAAATGAACTATTCCCACACACAACAACATGGATAAATACTAGTAACATAATGGTGCACAAAAAAAGCCAGACCCAAGAATATATACTGTATGGTTCCACTTACATAGTTCAAAAACAGGTGAAACTATTATCTCATGTTAGAAGCCAGGATAGTGGTTATCTTGGGGAGGTAGTAACAGTGAAGAGGCAGGAAAGGCCTTCTGAAGATGTTTTATTTCTTGATCTGGGTGGAGGTTGCATGGCTATACTTATTTTGTGAAAATTCATCAAGGTTCACACTTAAGATTTGTGTACTCCTCTAGATGATGCTATACTTCAATAAGTAAATTTATTTTTTAAGTATATAGATCCATTAGAAAAAAGTCTGGAAGGATATACACTAGTAGTTGTAGTCTATACTAGTAACTGTAACCTATAAAATCTAGGATTAATCTATGAAAAGAAGGGATTTCAAATTTTTCTTATTTTTGCCTATCAATATTTTCTCAAAATACTTCATTAACTATGCACCACTACTGTAATTATATTTTTTAAAAGATAATGACAATTCAAACAAATGAACCATTTGCGACTTTAGAGATCAGAAAATGTGGGGGAATAGCGCCCCCTAATGGAGGAGGGTGGGTACAATTTTATAGTACCATTTTAACTCAAGTTTTCAAAATACAATTTTATACATCCTCCTTCCCTCTCCCACAACAGATATTTTATCTCAGAAGGAACTGGGGGTTATGCAGGAATTGTGCTTCATCTTATCTACTATTATGACCATGCCAGTGGTTACTCAGAATTTTCAGATATCCAAGAACAGCCTGAGGTAAAGATGAATCTCAGAAAAGTTACTCAATCCAATCCAGTTCTGCCAAGTTTGTCACTTCAAAACCAAACTGAGTATAACACAGGTCATCACCATGTTAACAGTAGCTGAAGTGTGGCCCAACCCTGTCACTAACTTGCTGGAGGGCAAGTTGTTTAACCTCTCTGAGTTTCTATGTTCCTCACATGCCAAATGGGCATAACAGTTGCTGCCTTGCCCATCTCTGTTGGAACACACTTTTTCAAAAAAATGTATTTTTTGGTATTTAAAACAATCTACTTTTAAAATGTTGATAGCAGGCCAGGCGCGGTGGCTCATGCCTGTAATCCTAGCACTCTGGGAGGCTGAGGCGGGCGGATCACTCAAGGTCAAGAGTTTGAACCCAGCCTGAGCAAGAGCGAGACCCTGTCTCTACTAAAAATAGAAAGAAATTAATTGTCCAACCAAAAATATAAAGAAAAAATTAGCCGGGCATGGTAGAGCATGCCTGTAGTCCCAGCTACTCAGGAAGCTGAGGCAGAAGGATTGCTTGAGC
>VBSM01003215.1:35887816-35898495 GCA_008086735.1 Cheirogaleus medius | reverse complement strand
GATCCACCCACCTTGGCCTCCCAGAGTGCTAGGATTATAGGCGTGAGCCACCACTCCTGGCCCCCAGCTAAACTTTTTTAGCTCTACTTCAGAAAATCAGTTTTTATTTCCTAAATGTAATATTGTTCAATATTCTTATAGCTTCCTGCAGCCCAATCTATACCCCATTGAAATTTATTGCTTTAAGAGAACACTCTGACAGCCATCATTAGTTTCCAAATCTTTTATATCCAAACTTAGACTTCTGTGCTTAGAGTTAGTCACACATTTTCAACTGCCTGTGCAAATGTATTCTGCCTATTCTCAGTTTATCTTCTTCTTTGCCCTCACTGCCCTTGCCTAAACACATTTATCTGTTGCATTTAGAGTTTAGTATTTTACAGGCAGATATAGTAATCCACTATCAGTGGTCCCCAACTTTTTTGGCACCAGGGACCGGTTTCATGGAAGACAATTTTTCCACAGATGGGGGTTAGGGGGGTGGAACTCAGGTGGTGATGTGAGTGATGGGAAGCAGCTGTAAATACAGATGAAGCTTCACTCACCTCCTGCTGTGTGCCCCCATCTCCCCACTCCCTCACCCCTCCCCTTTTCCTAAGTTTCATGGAAGATGATTTTTCTACAGACAGGTGTGGGGGCAGGGAGAATTAGGGGCTGCACAGCAGAGCTCTGAGGCCTGGTCCCTAACAGGCCATGGCCTGCCACTGGTCCATGCCCCAGGGGTTAGGGACTGCAGAACTACGTGATAGTAAATGATTTTAGGGACTAATGCAATACAGTGAATTTGCATAGTACTTTATACATGGTTAAATGTTTCCATATATGTTATTTCTTAGTCCTTGAGGTAGATAGGACGGTAGTGTGAGGAGCCAAGGTCATGCAATTAAGTATTGGTCTGCTAGACTGACAGCAAGGTTGGTCATGTTCCGGAACAGGGCATTTGCTCTTATGACTCTTTAACCTCCCCAAGCTAGGTCCTGTTACAGTATTACTTGGAAAAATCGTGCTTCCCAAGAGCTCCCATGATGCTTTGACACTTTACAAAATGATGACACCAAAGCATGTTACGTGCATGTCACATTTTTAAGAATATTACCTCTCATGTATTTTTCAAGGCTTTTCTTGTTTCATCATGAAATTTCTAACTATACTTCAAAATACATGCACATAATACTGAAAAATATCCCACAGTGTTCCACAGGTTTAACAAGTACCATTAATTTCTAGGTGCTTATTATTTTTTCTTTATATGTAATAAATAATGAATAATTTTTATTGGAAGAAATTTAATTTTTATTGGAAGAACTCATACAACCTGGAATTATGTGGAGGAAAATGTAAAAGTCACTCTTTATTTCTCTCATCCCAAATATACACTCACAAAACCAACACATGCACATATATACTTCCTCTCCCTACAGGCAATGCTATTAGCAGTTTGGTGTTTTTTCTTCCAAACCATTCTTTGTGTGATTATGTAGCACCATATGTACCAATCACATTTATAGTTTTTTTTTTTTTTTTCAGACAGGGTCTCACTCTGTTGCGTGGGCTAGAGTACAGTGGTGTCATCATAGCTCACTGCAACCTCAAACTCCTCCTGAGCTCAAAGGATCCTCCTGCCTTTGCCTCCCAGGTAGCTGGGACTACAGCACCACCACACTGGGCTAATTTTTCTATTTTTAGTAGAGACGGGGTCTCAATATGTTGCTCAGGCTGGTCTCTTCTGGCCTCAGGCAATTCTCCTGCCTCCTGGTTCCTGGTTCCCAAAGTGCTAGGATTACAGGTGTGAGCCACCATGCCTGACCACATTTATAGGTTTTAAAATCATAAACTATATCTTACTGTATTTATTGTTCGGTGATTTGTTCTTTTCCCTTAGTATGTTCTGGAGATCGTTCTCTGTATATTGGTCTGTTTGCCCTTTTAATGACTGCATAGTATTCCATAGTTTGAACTACTGTGAAATATTTGATTATTCTATTAGTAGATATTTGGGTTGTTTCTAATTTTTTGCTATTACAAACAATACTATGTCCTTATAATACATATTTATATTTTACCAGCACTGTAAGAAAGTGCCTATATCCTTGTGTCCTTAGGCACACTGGATATTATCAGTCTTTTAAATATTTTATTATAAAGTTTTTGTTGACCTTTTTATATTTCTTCTGTATATTTCTAGTTTATATAATTTAAATAATTCTTTTGGGTCATTTGTATTTCTTTTAATTTCTTTTATTTATTTTTTGTAGAGATGAGGTCTTGCTATGTTGCTCAGGGTGGTCTCGAACTCCTGGCCTCAAGCGATCATCCTGCCTCAGCCTCCCAAAGTGCTGGAATTATAGGTGTGAGCCACCGTGCCCAGCCCATTTGTGTTTCTTAATAATTTGTAGGATCTCAGACTATTTTGGATGTTAAACTTTGGTATATACTACTACTAACTTTTTTCTGTTGTCTTTTAACTTAATTTTGCCTTTTGATGTACAGGGTTTTTTTATTCCTAGTGTATATAAATCCATCAATCCTTTTTCTATATGACATCTGGGTTTTATGCCTTGTTTGGGAAAGCCTTCTCTAGCCTATGAATTATAAAAATATTTTAAAATTTTGTCTTCAAATGCATTTATAGGGTTTTACTTTTGATATATCTAGAACTTAGGTTTGTGTTTGGTGTGTGGTAGGGCAATGTATTAGTTTCCTAGATCTGCCGTAACAAATTAGCACAGGCTGGGTGACTTATGACAACAAATTTTCTCACAGTTCTGGAGTCCAGGGGTCTGAAATCAATAAGTTGGAGGGTTGTTTCCTTTTTGGAGGCTCTGAAAGAGAAACCCTCCCATGCCTCTCCCTCAGCTTCTGGGAGCTGTCAGCAGTCTTTGGCATTCCTTGGCTTGTAGACTTATCATTCCAATCTCTTATTCCATCTTCACACTGCCTTCTCCTTCTCTGTATCTGTGTGTTCTTTTCTGTTTCTTATAAGGACACTCTCATTGGATTTAGAGCCCACGCTAATTCAGTATGGTATCATCTCAATCTTTAGCTTAATTAGATCTGCAAAGACCCCGTTTCCAAATAAGGTCATAAGCTGAGGGGCTGGGTGGACATGAATGGGATGCTATTCAACTTCTGACTTTATTTTTTTCCAAATGGAAGGCTAATGGTTTCTATGGTTTTCTTAGATAGTCCTTCCTTTCCTCACAAGTATTAGTAGATCTGGTTCAGGACTCTGTTTTGTTTCATTGATTTGTTTGTGTGCTTGTTTGTTTTAGAGACAGAGTCTTGTTCTGTCAACTAGGCTGGAGTGCATTAGCATGATCATAGCTCTCTGTGGCCTCAAAGTCCTTGGTTCAAGGTTCTGCTTCTGCCTTACTCTCCCAAATTGCAAGGATTACAGGTGCAAGCCACCATGCCCAGCTATTTATTTCTACTACACTGTTTTGATTATAATAAATTGTAGGATATTTTAATGTTATAAATTCCTCTCCTCCCCCAGTGTTCTTTATTCAAATATTTCTTAGACATTCTCATACATTTTCTTAATTTGCATAAGTTTTAGAAGGAACTTTTTGAGCCCATTAAAAACATACTGGAATTTTGGTTGGGATTACATTGAATTTGTAGATCAATTTGGGGGAAATTGACATGTTTACAATATCGAATCTTCCCTTGTAGCACCATGCTCTCCATTTATTTAGGCTTTTATGTCTTTCAGTAAAGTTTTGTAGCTTTTTTCATATAGGTCTTGCATATTTGTTATTAGGTCTAAAACTGGTCACTTTATAAATTTTTAAAAATATTGTAAATGGTCCCCCTTTTCTATTATATTTTCTAACTGGTATTTTCCGGCTCATAGAGATAGCAATCTATTTATATTTGTATGTTGATCCTGTATCTAGCCACCTTATCTGAATTATCTCAACCTACCATATTTCAGTTGATTTTATTTTTTCTTGATAAATTAGTATATCGTTTGAAAATAATGATAGTTCTTTCTCTTCCTTTCCAATGTTGACCCCTCTTTTGAGAGTTTATGTGTTTGCTGTTATGTTGGCCAAGACCCTAATGGTAGAGTGTTAAACAGCAGCAGATTGAGTGAGCATGGTGCTTACCATCTAAACAGAAAAAACATAAAGCACAATCCAATCAAGCTACAGATGATAGCACATAATGAAACAATGGGATTATAACACATAACAGAAGGAAGGTGGCAGCATCTTGATTAGCAAGTGCTCCCTGCCCTTCATCTTGCACTAATATTATTTAAAACCTTCCAAATCCTTCTAAGTCCCATGCCAGCTTCCATCATGTTACCTGGCAACTTGGGATTTTGCTTTGCCTGCAGGACACAAGTATTTCAGCCTGTCTCACAACTCAACGGTTCATTCAGTCTTTAGACTGACCATTAATAGTTCATAAGGTCCATCACAGACAAGTGGTGACACTTAGCTGCCACATAGCATGTGCCAGTATGCTTGTAGCAGAGGTTCTTGTTGTTATATATAATGAAGATTTTTTCCCAAATAAGACTTTTAAGTCCTTGTAACTAATCAGCTTTCTCTGCATTGTTTTTGGTTTCTGGTCATTTGGGTTTTCACCTACAATCTTGTTGAGAAATAATTAACTCTTGTAGTTGAAATTGGCTGTGTGTGGTAACAGCCAATATGGACTTAGCTTCACAAAGAATGGCTTTTCCTTCATTCCTTTGTTCAACAAATACAAGTGCCTACATAAATGTATTCCTTATTAAAGAGGATGATGGAATCTATATAAAGAAAAACCTAAGGCCAGGTGCGGTGGCTCACGCCTGTAATCCTAACTGGCTCACGCCTGTAATCCTAACACTCTGGGAGGCTGAGGTGGGAGGATCGTTTGAGCTCAGGAGTTCGAGACCAGCCTGAGCAAGAGTGAGACCCCGTCTCTACTAAAAATAGAAAGAAATTAATTGGCCAATTAAAAATATATAGAAAAAATTAGCCGGGCATGGTGGCGCATGCCTGTAGTCCCAGCTACCTGGGAGGCTGAGTCAGGAGGATCGCTTGAGTCCAGGAGTTTGAGGTTGCTGTGAGCTAGGCTGATGCCACGGCACTCTAGCCCGGGCAACAGTGAGACTCTGTCTCAAAAAAAGAAAAGAAAAACCTAGATACTTAAATATGAGCTTGAGTTTCTATAGATACTATGATGCTCATTTTCAAGACAGACACTGAGTGCTAATAAGGATGGGACTCTTAATATTTTTAAGGTTAGAGTTACCTTGTCTGTGTCAGTGTGCCAAGGTATGACTATTAACAAATGTGGAAACTGACTCTCCCAGTTAAGAATATTTTTCAAAACCAGTGATAACCCATAATCTATAATGATTCAAATATCAAATTACTTCTGACTTATTAAACATGAAGTTTGTGAAATTTTAAGTAACACTGAAAATGCTTGTAATATAAGTGAAATATTATGTTCAAAATGAATTTAAAGCATGATCTCAAATATACAACAAAGGCATGTAAGAGGACTGGGAAGAATTCTACCAAAATATTAACAGTAATATCTCTCAGTGTTGGCATTGTGATTATTCCATAGTAGGCATGTTTTGCTTTTTAATATATCACTTTTATGATCAGAAAACTAAAAAAAAATCACCTGAATTGAATGAGCTATAAAATAAAATTAACCTTTTATGGAATTACTTACGAGACAAAGGCACTGAAAATCACTGGTCTGATAATTTAGGCAGGAAACTTAATTTGTTCGCAGGGATTTGCTGTTTCCTCCTAACTCATTTCAAGGTAATTTCCTTAATGGTTCAATGTCCTTTAATAATTTTTCAACCTGCGTTTAGAAATGCTTACTTTTAGGGGTGTGACTGTCTGCAAACAAGCTAATTTTTGCAGTTATAGCAAAAGAAATGTGTATGTGAAAGTACTTTGAAAAATACAAAGCAATACCCCAAAGCAAGCACTATATAATCATTTCTTTGTATAAATTACGGTTTTTATTGACAAAGATCATTATCATTGTGTACAAGAGCAAAGACTTCCCTGCGGTGTGCAGCTGTGGTCACTGTTTGTAGAAACCATGTGCTTAGGGTGTGACTTTGCTTCTTATAGTCAACAGTTTGCATTTGCAGAAAGTCCCGGATAAAACTGCGGAACGTGCAGCGTGGAGTCTGGCTAAGGCCAGCCTAGGGCATCTTAAATCCAACAGGTGCTTACTGAGGAGCTTAACAGCAGGGAGCTGTGCTGTGGGGATCCAAGACATAGAACAATAATCCCTTGTCGGTGCCCAGCACGTAGTTTAGCATGTATTTTTGAAAATATCACTCACCTAATTCTCCTAGCCACCCTGTGAAGTAGGTAGAATCGCCATTTTACAGGGGAGGTTAAGTCATTTTCTCTGTGTCACACAGCTTATGGGTCACAGAGCCATAAGCTCTGGAACTCAGGTTCTCTGGTCCCAACCCCAACACTGTATGCCATGGCTGCCTCCCAAAAAGGCAGTCCCTACCATTAGGGTCTGCTGGGGAAACAGACACACACACATCAGCGCAGGGCTGTATTGATCAGGCAAACAAATGAAGGAGACATTAAGAGGAGGGTGATTAACTTCTTTCTGGTCACACTCTCAGTCCTAAGAGGAATCACCTCCTTATTTGTACCATATTTCTTCAAATGCAATATGGCTTTTATGGTGCTAGCCTAAATGGAATGAAGTTCCTTAAAAGGCTATCACTTTCTTTCCTTTTGCAATGACTCATTCCTACTTTCCCTATGTCTTACAGTCCTTTTCCTCTTGTCAGTTGTTATCATCTGCCAATCACTGGATTTGCATCTCTATATCTATTTTCCTGTGTTTAAAAGTGTATCTTGGTTTTTCCCTGTAGCTATCTATTTTAGTCTCTTCTGACTGGATCGTCTTCCTGTGCTGTATCTTTCATTGTCTCTTCTTATCACTTCACTTCTCCTTTTGTTCTTCCTGCTGTGTCTCTGCTTCAACTGTCCCTAATGCAGAAATGAAGTGTGGTTCTAAACAAAATACATTTAGTTTCAGAATAGAGTTTCATTATTTTTGTCTGTTAGCGTTTTGAAAGTAGATGCATGTCCATCCATGTTGTATGTGGAAACTTGACAAAAATAAATAAAAATAAAGTACATGAGTGGATGGAGACCTCCAACTTCTCTTTCAACTCTAGAGCTCAATATGAAGATGTTTCATGTGTGAATCTCAATTGATTTTCCCATAGATGCCTTTTCCTGAATAAGAAGAAAGCGTACCTTGATCAAGTATAGTAGCCTACACATCACATATCTTACTTGCATTCACTTGAGAATTCTTAAAGTATTTTACAAGTAAATATGGTATTTTCAGTTTAAGGCTGAAGAAACCAGGGAATAGACATGAGGAGAATCCCTTTATCCTATACCCTAACGGGATCCAGAGTGGAGTCTTGAGTAATGGGGGAGAAGAGACCAAAAAGCAGGATCACATACCTTAGTGTCAGAAGAATCCCTCCACAGCCCTCCAAAACTGGGAGCTTTATAAATTTCCTGTTCAAGGGGTGAGACTCTGAATCTGGTAAATAAGTCTTATCTTGGCATCTAGTAACCCAACTTCACTATTGAAATCCACACAGGAAGCATAATTACAAACTCCCCAAATCCCAACCCTATAGCATGAAGTAGCTGAAATCACCCCGGAACATGAATCAGGAGTCCTGGGTTCTGTCACTTGATAGGTTGGCAAGTCAGTTTACCATTCTGTACTTAGGTTTCTTCATCTGTAAAATGAAAACAATAATATGATCAGCCTATCTCACTGGATTATTTTGAGAACCAAGTGATATATGTGAAAGTGCTTGGAAAAATTATAAATTACATATAAATATAAAATGGTATTAATAGCAGCATCAGAGCCCATAAACTCCACCCCACACATTTATATTTATGAGTAAACAATTAGGAACAATGGTTATTAATGAGAAACTATATTATGAAAAATTATTACTTTCTCCCTGCTTATCAAGTTTGAAAGCTTTCAAATTGTTTACTCATAAATATAAATGTGTGGAGTGGATGGTGGAGTTTATGGACTCTGATGCTGCTATTAATACCATTTTATATTTATATGTAATTTATAATTTTTCCAATTAAGCACATTGATGTGAAGGCAGAAAGTACTAAGTTCAAATCCCAATTTTTTAATTGCTCTGGTCTGAGTCTCATTTTGCTGACATACTCACACACACACATACACACACACATGCAAATAAATACATGGACACAGTGAGGATGACAAATTTATTGTGAGGATTTAATGAAGCAACGCATACAAAATGTCTGATATAGTGCCTAGCACACAGTAAGTACTCGGTAGACATTATCTTTAAAAAGTGTCAAACATTTATTGAACCCTTGCAATGCACCAGGCCTAACTTAGGATACAAAATGAAAAGACACAGTCCTTGTTTCAAAGAGCTAACAATCTGGTGGAAAAACATACATGCAAATAAAAAACAACAAGCTCACTACGCAAATGCAAAGGCAGGTTGGAAAATGAATTTATAAATCTGTGTGGAAGAGACATAGAAACCTTGGAGAAGGAAACATTTAAGACTTTTCAAGGGCAAGAGGATGTTTGTGTAAACAAGGCTTGGTGCTTTTTATTTGGCTTTATCATTTGCCCACAGGGGTCTGATCACTTGAAAAGCAGAGGTTCATGTTTATGCTTGTTAGCTTTACAGTGATTCAACCGAAACATTCTGGTGACTTCCTTGAGCGTGGTGTTGGAAACTGCTTTTACTTGCTGGTTTCTATATGTGAAATATCTTGTTGCTTTGTTTTCATTTTATGCCTAAAGAGCTGCTTGTGTAGGTGATACACTGGTTCTCACCACTTAAAAGTGCTAGCATACCTGGTGCAAGTTGCTGATCCCTTTAAGGCAGAAAGGCAGAGAGGACTTGTAACCACTTGTCACTCTCTGGAAAAGCTGGAGCTGGAAGTGACTATGATAAATGGGTAGGAAATATGAAGTGGAATGCACCAAGATTTGTTCTTCTGGAGAGAATGGATGGTTTCCAGATAGCTGTTTTTGTCCACAAGCAAAATGTGAAAATACAGAGAGCTTTGCATTTGCCAGATACCTTGGTACCAGCTTGAAGTGTCTTTCTCATTTCACCAAGTTTGTTAGCAGTGAATCTGGGAGTCAGAGATGTTGCCTTAAGTGGATGAACTTTCAGACTTTTCTTTGGGCTGTCTGCTACCTTAATGTTGGCTAAGTCCCTCATCTTAACAAAACATAGGAAGATGTTAAAGGCTGTGTTCACTCAAAAAGACCATGACCTAATTAATAATTATAAAATGCTAAAGGAAAACTATCTTTTAAACTTAAGACACATTTTCAGAGTCAATAAATAAATACAAAGTGAAACAAACAAAAGCTGTGTTCACTCCATATCTGTTTCTACACCAGTAACTGCCATGTTAAAATAATGTAATTGGTATCTAACAGAAATCATCTAACACTTTATAAAACTCATAGAATCATAGGAATTTAGAGCTATAAGAGCCATAAAGAGCTTGCACGTTCTCATTTTGCAAATAAGGAAATAGTGGCCCAGAGAGGCTGAGCCCTGCTGTTCCAGACATATGGGACTTTGGTTAGCATTTTCCATGATGGTGATTTGAAGAGACCCACAGCGCCTTTCAATTATAGTAGGTATAAATGAATTGTATATTCCTCCCCCCTCCCCACATTTGTTAGCTGAGGAAGATACAGACCAAAGCAAAGTAAAGCTGGGACGTCAAGAGGAATGAAGTCAATAATACTGAAATTACTGTACTGACCCATGTGATTGGTGCTTGGTGAAAATGAAATAGATTCCAACCCATTCAAGTTCAGGACACCTGTCCCGAGAACTTTTAAATAAGGACGACACGCTGTCAACAACAAAACAGTCACGAAGCCTCTGGATAGTATCTTAATCCAAAGCCAAGAGGCAGGACCGCCGAGAAGTATGCAGGCTTAATAGTGCGCCTCATTATATA
This sequence comes from Cheirogaleus medius, assembly GCA_008086735.1. NCBI lineage: Eukaryota > Metazoa > Chordata > Mammalia > Primates > Cheirogaleidae > Cheirogaleus > Cheirogaleus medius. The sequence continues at coordinate 35,888,458 of VBSM01003215.1, read as the reverse complement.
GATGGAGAGAGAAACTGCTGGATTCTGTGGCATGATTTAAAGCTTTCTGAGAAATCCCCCCTCTGGAGAAACTGCAGCAGTTGGTGGAACAGGGAAAAGGGATCTTTGACGCACAGAAAGACCAAGTCCTTAAGATTCTGATTTGGAAGTAGAGTGCTCAGTGGATGAAGCCAGGCGGGGACAGCCAGGAGCCCAGTGCGTCCCTCCCCCGAAGAGAGATGCCCACCGCACCCCTCGCGCCGGGCGATGCTCCCGCGCCCGGCGGGCTCGCCCACCTCGGTGGCGGGGGCTCCTACCTGGCCTTGTCCGCCGCTCCCCCGCCCCGCCCCGCCCCGCTGGCCCGGGCTCCGGAGACGAGGCGGCCCGCGGGGGAGGGGGAGGGGGAGGCGTGGCGGTGACGGAACAGAAGCCGGACGGCCACGGCCCTTCCCGCCACGGCCCCGCAGCCGGCTGTCCCGGGCGAAGCGTCGGCGGACTCAGCGCGCGCCGCGGAACCGGCCGGGGGAACCCGGGGAAGCCTCGGGGCCCAGGGGCGGCCGCGGCGAGACCCCGCCCCGCCGGCCGGCCCGCGCCTATCGCGGCCGCCGGGCCTGGTCACGCGGAGAGCCGCGCTGCGGGCTCGGGGCCAGCGCCCCGCGGCTG
>VBSM01003215.1:35866526-35881453 GCA_008086735.1 Cheirogaleus medius | reverse complement strand
CTCGGCCTCCCAGAGTGCTAGGATTACAGGCGTGAGCCACCACGTCCGGCCCCATACTCCTTTCTTGAAAAGGAAAAAGGAGTGGTAGAGTGCATTAAATTCTTTAAGAAGTCTGTTAATTGCTTTGGGACCCTAACATCTAGCATAGGGCCTGGTACATATTTTGTCGAAAGGAGCAGGCTGAGTGCCCTTGGCATGACTAAATTAGATACACAAAAGTTAGCTGCAAAGTTTCTTACTGCTGTCATTAAAATTCAGAGGAAACTTGGTGTATGATGCAATCAGCCTCTCTGAATTTGCCTCCAGATCCCAGGGACTGGACCATCAAAGTGCTATTGCTATGGAAGCAGCGGAGTATTAGCTGAGTTTACACTTGCCTATTTAGCATTTTCCCTTCAGGGTCCCTCATGGTTACCCTTTTCAATAGCCCCAATTAGAATTTTCCTTCTGGTGGTTTCTTAATCTCTACTTATTTCCCTTTTTCCTCTTTTCATCTGCAGAGGCTCCGGGGAGACCTTGGGGACTTCTTTGTCGGCTGCATCTTCACAGCAGAACTGAGCACTCCATTTGTGTCACTGGGCAGAATTCTGATTCACGTATGTATGTATGAGATGGTAGAAATAGTACAGGAGGGAACGGACTATGCTTTTGCTTTGGAGACTGTTGGGTTTGGAGAAATCCCTTCATGCTAGGAATAGTGGGATGGGAGACCCTTCAACAGACTTACAGGTCAGTTGGTCATCTAAGCCAATGGGATTAAATTGTAGATTTGATCCAAGTTGCATACAGTTAATTATATTTTTTCCCTGGCCACATATTTTTCTCTAATTCATTGTTCCCGTACTCCTGTCAGCTGGGTGGCTTAGGTAGGCAAAATTCAACATCATTATTGGAAAAATGATGAGGCTATATTCATATATAAACATGACAGTCCTAGGCATGGTGGCACGTGCCTGTGGTTCCAGCTACTCAGGAGGCTGAGGTGGGAGGATCACTTGAGTCCAGGGGTTCTAGGTTACGGTGAGCTATGATTACACCACTGCACTCCAGCCTGGGTGACAGAGTAAGAGCCTGTCTCTAAAATAAATAAGTAAATAAGACAGTGCTCAATAATGTCTTCTACAAGTGTCAGTAAATTAGATGAATGTGTAGGTGTCAAGAAATTTGATAGCCTAGGTCTTGATTAGTACATTTACCTGCTCGGCCTTTACTTGTGGGACTTGGGCTCGTCATTCCCTGACTAGCAGTGGAGTGTATTACCTCCTGGTGACCCTGTGTTCTCCTTCCCCTTCTTTTACAGCTAAAGCAGCAGCACACCCTTCTGTACAAGGTGAACGGAATCCTCACACTGGCCACCTTCTTCTCCTGTCGGATCCTTCTCTTCCCTTTCATGTACTGGTCCTACGGCCAACAGCAGGGACTGAGCCTGCTCCAGGTGCCATTCAGTATTCCTTTTTTCTGCAATGTGGCCAATGCCTTCCTCATCGCTCCTCAGATCTACTGGTTCTATCTGCTGTGCAGGAAGGCAGCCCGGCTCTTTGACACTCCCCAAGCCAAAAAGGATGGTTAAATGCTTCCAGGAGTCACGCAGTGAGGGTGCCTCCTCCACTCAGTATTCCATGGACCAAATCGTGCCCTGGGTGGGCTCAGCCTTTCGGATATTGATAAGCAGATGGATTTGAGTTTTTCTAAAGAATATTCTTATTCCCTTCCTCTTCTAACCCGCCCGTTTTGCCAAAAAAGCACTTTTTTTTTTTTTAGTAACAACTTTTGGATCCTGTCAGACCTCTACTGACAGCAAGGTGGTTTTAAAGCAAGCCCAAGGATCTTCCCTGGGTCTTATCTGAAGAGCTCTGGGAGGTAGGAGCACGGGCTGTAGAGATTGGTGGATCAGGGTGTTAAGTGTCTGGGCACCTGCCTGGCCCCAACATTGGCAGCCACCCACATTCCCAATCACTCAGGGCAGTACCCGCGGTACTGGGCCAGCAGAAGCAAGTGATGACTTAGCTCTTGAAGCAGTGTCTTCTTGTGACACTGGCCTAGGAAAATCATTATAGGTAGGTAGTTTTTACTGTTTACCAGATAACTCACTGGTTCTCTGCCTTATCCTCTCATCCATGTCAACATTGAATTCTCATGTTTACTGACTTCCAATCAGAAGTCCCACTGGCGGCGGGGTAGGAGGCGGGGTGGGAACCCAAAGCACTTGAATAGGTAGGGAGGCCGATGGAGGTCAGCACCACCTTTGCAGGCGGACTTGGTAAAAAGAGCAGTGTCAAACTTGTGAGCTTGTTGCAAGCAGTCACAAATACTAGTCCTTTTTTAGCATGTCTCCTCATGCCCAGCTTTCCCCATATCTACACATATAGGATGCTCTCATAAAAGCTAGAGAGGCAAAGTGAATTGTTGGCTTTGGTAGCTATTTACTGGGTAACCCCACTCTTTGGCACTCTCCTTTTCATATGAAGTAGAAATGGACTTCTAGACTGTGGAGTACTTTTCCCAGAGCTTCCTGAAAAGACAGAGCTTGTGGTCCAAAGTCAATTGCTATGTGAGTGTACTGCCATTTAGCCACAGAAGGCTGGAGAGCAAGACGGCAGCAACCTGGCCAGAGTATGTCCTGTGGACTGACACCTTCACCCAACTTTCAGATAGGATCCTCTGGTGCCAGCACTAATCATTCCTTAACAAGGATGGTGCCAACACTAATCATTCCTTAACAAGGATGGGTTTCAGAGACTGCTACCATGTTTTTTCAAGTGGTAGTAGAAAACTAGAATTTTTAAAGTGCCTTTTAATTCATTGTCCATGAACTTTTAAAGGACTGAATGATTTATGATAGTGTCTCAAATTTTGACTGTTTCAGTCTTTAATGGGTGCCTTTTAAATAACATAAAATGCTATCTTTTTTTTATTGTTTTGTTTGTTTTTACTATCAGTATATATTTATAAGTCACCCCATGGTGATTAAATTGCACTAATATTTCCCAACTTATTTCCCTTTGTGAAATACTGATTTCCAGTAAGAACTGTCCTGTGACCCATATTGACTGGCTGCTGTGTGCTAGTTTCTGCTGTGTTTATGTCCATGTAACTGGCAGTGTGTGTGTGGGGGGGGGGGACATGAATGCTATCATCCTCCAGGACGGCCTCGCTCATACCTCACTCTTACGTGTTTCTGTGGCTCATGGTCCCAAGAACATGTTGAAGGTTTCCAGAGTTCAAGCCCAGTGGTCACAGGCCCTTTCTTCAGGAGTGAATCCTGTTAGGAGTTGGGAGGGTGGAAGCCTGACTGTTGGTCACAGAGCCAAGCCTACTTTATTCAGGTGGGGAAGGGAACCTGAGTAACACCCTATTTTGAAAGAGGGTGTGGATGTAAAGGAGGTGCTGGGACATGTCCTCTTCCCTCATCTCCCAAAACATCTCCCCAACCAGTTCTCATTTTTATGCTTCTACACACATTCCCTGCTCCCATTCATTCATCCAGACGATAGCCCCATCCCAGGCAGAAGATAATTCCACCCACCCTTTAAGCACATCTCCGCTGTGTTTGCCAGATTGTCTTAGCACAGCCCCCTCCAGGTACACTGGACTGTGCTGGAGCTGGGTGTGTTGGTGCACACCTGTAGTCCTAGCTACCCGGGAAACTGAGGAGGGGGGATCACTTGAGCCCAGGAGTATGGCATGCCTCAATTCAGAAGGAACACATTTTCTTGAGGTCATTTCTCTACCACCTTAACGCTTAGTTTATCTTGGTCCAATCCTCTCGTTTTGCAATTGTGCAGGTCTCCCGAGCACACAAATCACATGGCCAATCAGGCAGAGCCAGGGCTAGACTAGATACCTCTTCCAAGTTGCTGCCCTTTCTCATACCTCATGAAAAATATTAAAATGATAAAATGACTCTTGAAGAGGGTCTCAGTGTAAAAGAACACACACACCCTATAATGTTTCTAACACTTCGGTGGTTTCATCTTTGTTTGGGTTTATTTGCCAAAATCTAGGGTGAAGTTCCGTTATGAATATATCCCTCCCAGCTTGACTTGATCTTGAGCATATTTAATCTTAGGCTACTGCTTAGAACACTCAAAAGAGATAAAGCGAAACTCAAAGGAGAATTTTATTTAAGTTTGTTACAAATATCTAAGAAACTATTTTCTCTACACCATTATTGCCATATACTTTTTATCTTGTGTACAATTTCCCATAACTGTGAAGTCTGTGCTTCTCAGCTCCATCCCCTACAGCCCCCAGCTTTTTTCTGACCTACAAAGGTCAGAAGTTGCTGATCTTCTGCAGCAGGGTTTGGCGCCGCTCCTCAGGGCTGATGTTCTCAGCGATGGATTTTAAGAAGCGCTGCTCATTTACCTTCTGGAGCAAGGAGCTAATGGAAGGGTTGGTCTTGCTCAGGGTCTCATAGCAGGTGAGGATTTCCAAGGCCAAAACATAGAGTGGTTCACAGACCTCTTGGTGGAGCATGGCCATGATGTGCAAAACATGACAGAACACCTGGGTATAAACAAAAAGGGTTTCCTGGGTCAGGTCCTGTTCTTGTCCTTGGGCCCAAGGGCCAACTGACTGAATCAACCTAGCCGAGTCTAGGACATTAGTCAGACTGCTACAGAGGAGTCTGACCACATGGCTCCAGCCTTCCATAGGAAGCCAATTATGACAACTCTGGCTGCAGAGAAACTGGAAAACTCTCAGGAAGAGTACAGAGAGTTGGAGCTCCTGGGCGAAGGGCTTCAGGTTGAGCAGGGGAACAAACTGAATATACTCCAGGCTATAGGGGACATGTAGGAGCTGTTTCTCCAGCAGTCTCCTGGTCAACTGGAGAAGGTACTGCCACTCCTGGGGGCTACACCAAGGCATGACTTGCACCAGGGCCACCAGAAAGCCCTTGCTGAACAATCTGACCTCCTCAGGATTGCCCACATCTACCACCAAGAGAGACAGCATCTGCTCAGAGACGCTCCTGGAGATGCAGCAACACTCCATCCAGGCGAGCAGCCCTGTGCCTGGCCCATACCCTGGGTGGGCCTGGGAGGTCCACACATCCTCAGAAAGCTTGCAGATCTCAAAAAGTGTGGTTGGCACCTCACACTTGAAGTGACCTTCAAAGAAGTTCTTCAGTCTCAGGCCCACGGTCCAGTCTAGCTGTTCCAACTTCCGGTGGAGCCAGGACAGGGACTTGATCCAGGTATCTGGGGAGAAGGTCTCGGCATTGGCTAATACAATCTCACAGAGGAGCTCTAGGATATGGATCACCAGATCTTTTCTATCCAAAGGGAGGCACCGCTTCTTGGGGAGCTGCCAGTATTTGCTGAAGCTGTCCAGGAGCTGACACAAGCTGAAGATGAGGGGGAATGGGGAACAGGTCTGGAGCCAGTATTCCTCCAAGCACGCATTTGCTTCTAGAGTCTGGATGAAGATCTGCAGACTGAGATCTACCTCTTCAACATCTAGCATCAAGAAGGGCAGGACAAATTCCTTCAGCACCTCATCTGGCTCGAGAAGAGCAGCAACTGGAATCCCTTGGGGCTTGACAGGATTCATCAGGCAGTTCAGGAGCTCCAAAAATTGCTTTTCTTCCTTGGGTGTAGAGAACTTTGTCCAGACAGTTTCTTTGAGGCATGACACCACAAAAGTGCTGGATGAGTTTCGCCCTTGCTCTTCCATGAACCTGAGGGCCGGGAAGGCAGTGAGAATCTGAGCCAGGAACTTGTGGGTGCCGAGATTCATCACGGCCATGCTGCACATTTTCTTCACTGTGATTTCTGGGTGCACTATTACCAGGCGGGCCACAGAAGCTACAGCTTTAGCCAAGCCCTGTTCAGAGGCACTCTGTGTGAGCTGGTTAAAAGTTGTATTGAGGTCTTCCTGAAAACCCTCCAAGTAAGCCAATAACTTTTCAGAAAGGCCTTTGCACCCCCAGGAATGCAGGACACCTGAGAGGACTTTATTTTTATCTGGCAGTGAGAGGTCTGCGTAACATTCCAGGATCAAGTCGATCACTTGTTTGATCTGAGATTCAGGGATGGCTCTGTCAGTCGTGCTGACTTCCATCACCGTTTCCAGCAGCCTTAACACCAAGTCTGGCTCTCGGAAGAGAGCCCTGTTGTTCACGAGGCAGGCTACCCACTCGTCTGAGAAGGCCCATTTCTTCTCAGAAGCAAAAATGTAGCACATTTCCATATGCCGGTCCATCTTCTGCTCAATAATGGCCATGGCAATGGAGGCAGTGATGTCCTCGAAACCCTTGTTTTTCTTCAGGACCCTGCTCGTTTTCCTCAGGAAGTCCCTGACACACTCTGCCAGCTCAGAGACCACCTGCCTCTCCTCCTTGGACAAGCTGGTGGTATCCAGGTAGAGCTTCAGGTTCTGGCTGAAGGAAGTCAGACTGTCACACAACCGGTAGCTATCATAATTTGTCCCCTGGCTGCTGTTGAGCATGGCCTGCAGCTCCTCCCCCCACTCCCGCAGCAGGCTGTGCATGAACTCAAACCCCATGAAAACTGTCTCGCTCGGGAGTTTGGCCAGGGAGGTCAGGCTGACATCCCGTTCTGCCTCCTTTACCTTCTCGGCCAGCGCCTGTTGGTGGTATGGGTTCTGGGTGTCTGAATTCCACACAGAGATCACTGTGGCCAGTTTGTCCAGATACATAGTTGCAGACACTTCCTGGGGGTCGTCCTCCATCAGTGCGAACACAGTCAGCATGTCAGCCAGGTTGGCTAATGCACAGCACTTCATTCCCGAGCCCAGGATTCTATCCTGGATTTGCTTCAGCCCATTCAGCAGCATGGCCAACAAGGACATGGTAGGACACACATCTGGGTCGGACTTGAACCTCTTTGGAGGGTGGGAGAACTCATCCGAAGAGGGCAGGTACTTATGGGCCATTGTCCTAAACTGGGAGAGCAGGGGGTCCTGCTGATCACCCCTGTGCTTCATCATTTCCCACCAGACATCCAGGAAGAAGGCCACGTCCTTGGAAGAAGTGTCAATAGTCATGTGCTCCAAAAAGCGCTCTAGTTCTGTGCGGCAGATGGTGGTGGGCAGAGCCATCAGGAGCTGAATAAAGAGTCCAGAAGCTTCCAGAGACTTGAGCAGCTCAAAAAGGACTGTGTGGTTGATCGTAGGGATCATGTTGCCTACTGAGAAGAACACATCTTCCTGCCACCGAGCTTCAGTGTCAGAAGGGGTAATGGGGCAGGGCTGAAGAACCTTGGCCCAGATGATGATCAGAGCTTTCTTCTTCCAGGCAAAGGACTGGGCATGTGCTGTGGCCGAGGAGATCTCCCTCAAGGCCTCCACGATGGGCCGCCCAACGTGCTCCCAGTCAGACTTTGTCAATTCTGCCAATGCTTTGGGGTGGAACAGCTGCTCGGCCAGCAAGAAGCCCCCATGCAGAATAGTCATTTCTTCACAGATGTTCAACGGTCCTGCACAGAGAAAAGTGGAGTAAGATAGAGTGTCGTGAAAATTTTTCAAAGTAGTAAGCAGAGGTCAGAGGGAGAGACAGCAGTTAGTAGGCTGGCTGTCATGATCAGGATGAGAGGTAACAATGGTTTTAAATGACATCAGTGGGAGAGGAGGAAGAAGGGATGATTACAAGAGCCATTGCAGAGCTGGAGTCAAAAAAACTTAACTGAGGAATAAAAAATGACTTCCAAGCTCTCTAGCCTGGGAACTGGGTGGATGAGTACCATTAGAAACAGGGAACACGGGAATCACAACAGGTGTGAGAGAAGTCAGGTTCAGTTTTGGTTATCTGGAGTCTGAGGTAGAACATTTCCAGCAATGGAAATGCAGGGTTGAAACTCAGGGGGAAAGTCAGCCCTGAAATGAGATTCTGGAACAAGGACGTCAATGAAATCCTTCAGGATATGTGAAAAGGGAAAGCTGGACTGCTGAGCTAGACCCTCCAGCAAAGGAAAGGCCAGCGGAGGATCTGGGGAGAAGGGTTTAGAAAGAGACACAGCACAAGGACAGTACCAAACTACAGGGGTCACCCAGTATGTATTGTAGGACACGACAACGGAGCTTCTCAGCAAGGATACAGACTAAGGGGCACAGCTGCAGGGTAATGGGCACAGGAGCAATCAGACAAGCCCTGCCTTCCCCGTATTATAGCCCAGCGAACAGGCTTCAAACATTCTACCCTTCAGGGAAACCGTCCACCCCACAGCTTCTGCCAAGCAAGGATAAGCTACTAATGGCCCTGGTTCTGTGGGAGAAACCAGGAGGTAGATACAAAAAGTACTGCCTTCAGTGAGCTATGAATTAACACAGACTTATCAAGGAAGGCATCTTAGGATGTTTAGTCAGACACAGGTTTAAATCTTAGCTCAGCCATTTAAGTGATGTGATCTTAGATTACTTCTCTGAACCACCCTGCTGCATATGTGGGGATAACATAGGCTTCATATTAGGACTTTGAGGGTGAAATGATATATACTAGTCAACCCTTGGCACTGGGCTGGTGCTGTTACCTCCTGATCTCATCCCCCAGGGATGCTGTAAGGGTTAAGATACAGTACAAATAAGATACAGTTACATTAAGAATCAGGCTACAAAGCCCGATTAGGTGCTTGATAAATGTCAGTTTCCCCCAGCCTTTCCACTGTTGGCAGGACCAGCATCCTATTGCTGTTCTTTGCTTCCCCTAGCTCAGAAACATAAAGACTTATGAGTCTTGGCCAGGCGCGGTGGCTCACGCCTATAATCCTAACACTCTGGGAGGAGAAAGAAATTAATTGGCCAACTAAAAATATATACATAGAAAAAATTAGCCGGGCATGGTGGCGCATGCCTATAGACTCAGCTACTCAGGAGGCTGAGGCAGGAGGATCGCTTGAACCCAGGAGTTTGAGGTTGCTGTGAGCTAGGCTGACGCCACAGCACTCTAGCCGGGGCAGCAGAGTGAGACTCTGTCTCAAAAAAAAAAAAAAAAACAAGACTTATGAGTCTTTATCAGGTATGCTCCTTTTGGCCCAGAAACTAAAATCAGAGCACAAACTGCTCACTATTCAATATTCCTGACTCCTCTACTTCCCCAGGGCCCAGAGATGCTACCCCTTCCTCAGTCCCTCATGTCCCCAAGAGCACATACTCCCCATTCCCACAGGCCAGGAGTCAGCAGAGAGAATACTGATTCCAAGAGACTAAAGAATATCCTGCCCGTCCTCACCAGCAGCAAAAAGCCAAGGGCTCAGCACTCTAGGCAATCCACTGTGAAGGCACTGTCTTGGCTCACAGTGGGTAAGACTCCCAGGGAGGGTTAGGTTGCTAAGGAGGGTCTCTCTGTGGGTTATGGCCCTTCTTTCCGGCTCAGGCTGCTCTCCCAGGGCCCAACATATGTTCCCTCCTGACTCTGTAAATTTAATTTTATTGCACTGTCTGCTGAGTTGTGCAGACGTGTGGTCCTCAACACCTCCCTACCAGACACAGTAAGTATGTACATGTGCTGCCTGAAGTGATGAGTCCCAGGGGCAGTTAATAGCTGGGAAAAAACCCAAGTGCTTTATCACTGATGGTTAACTAGCACTTTTGAGTGCCCACTTCTTGTCTGCTCAGTGTTTACCCCATGCCAGGCACTGTGCTAGGTGGCACACATAATAAGACCTCTTTTAATCTTCCAAACCATCTTTTGAGGACTTTTCCTGTTTTACAGATGGGAACATTGAGGCTCAGCAAAAATTTGCTCAGGGTAGTGGGGCTGGGACAGAAGAGGACTCCAAACTCTTCCAGCTCTGCCATTCCACCATGAAGAGCTGGCTGGCTACGAGGACATTTCTCCACAGGCTACTATTACTGGATCATTTTGGGGTGCCTCACCCCCAGATCTCCGGGAACAGCCTCCTGATTTTATCCCCTTAAAGGCACATCCAGCAGGGGATGGAGGCTTGGCAAGGAGCGATCGATTACTATCGGCTCCCTCTTCTCCCTTTTCCCCGAACTTGCCACGAGGATTCTGAATCAAGACGCACGCAAGTTCAAAAGTGCCACCCAAGCTGCCGAAACCTCTCCCAACTGCTAGTTTGATGAGGGGTGCTGCTACGTGCAAGGCACTGTACTGGACGTTGTATACACGTGATCTCAGTGAAAACTCCCCCAAACTAAGATACAGTATCATCATCACCGCTTTGTCCAGGAGGAAACCTGATGAGGGTAAGAAACTTGCTCAGGAACTTAGCAGACGGTCCATAAATGAGACCGTGGGGACATCTGCGATTCCCCTAGGCGTGCTCCGGGCCCAGAATTTCCCAAAGCACGTGCACTAACTCCGACCGCTTTCAGGGCATTTAAATTCACGTCCGCTCGGGTTTTTTCCGCGGAAAGTGGCCGACAAAAGATGGACCAACGAGCGGCTGGGCCGCGGCTGGAGCCCGGCCTCCCGCCCTGCGGTCTCCGAGGACACCCCCGGCCCTCCAGAGCCCCTCCCCGCCCCGGAGGTTTTCTTCAGCCCGGGCCGCGCTGGGGCGCAAGGCTGAGGTGGAGGGGACGCGCCTGGCAGCACCGTTGCGGGGCGACGCCCGCGGGGGCTCCGGGCAGGGGAGTCGGGACACCCACCTAGGTCCATGGCGGCGACGCGGGCGGTGGCGCGGGGCACCCCTCCCCCTCCGAGCCGCGAGCGCGGCGCCGGCGGCACGGCACAATGGGCGGCACCGGGGGCGGTGCGGCGTCAGGCCCCGCCCTCAGTCTCAGCGCCGGCCGCTGTGCGCACGCGCACTACCCACGAACGAGCCCGCCAAGCCCACAGCGCCCCCTCTCCGCCCCAGGCCGCCCACCAGCCAACAGACAGGTACCCGAGCCTCCCTTCCCCGCCACGCGCCTTGCTCCGCCTGGCCAGCCACCTGTACGGCCCCCTTGCTGAGCCCTGCTTCCTGGGTCCCAGTCTGTCCTATCCATTAGTCCCTGCCCTGTAGCCCCGGGTGTGCCCCGCACACAGTGCACCTACACTGAATGCCCTTCCCCGGGGCTGCTCGCTAACCAGCACAGCCGCGCCACCCGCCGACGCTTACTCCCGCGCTGCGGGTCTCGCGTGTCACGCTCTGAGCCACCCCCGCCACCCCCTACAATCGTCCTCAACGCCCCTCATGCCATATTGCCTCCTTCGGAGGGCAGCAGCGCCCCTTAATTTTCCAGGATCATAGACGCCTTTGGAACAATGATGGGTAATCCTCCCCAGAAAAATGCACTGTGCAAGCTGAGACAACCAGATCCAATTCACTGGACCCCTGGTTTGAAATCTGTACTTAAAAGATTTCTCACTGAGAAAACACACACGCTACCCTGTCTCATCAATAAGTCACTCCTTTTCTCTTCTAACAGAGACCTAATAATAATCAGCCTCACATGTTTCTAACTCTCCACCCTCCAGTTTCTAGCACCAACTATTACCTAGAAAGGACAGAGGGGCCCAGCCTCCATTACCCCAATGTGCCAAGTGGAGTTTGAGATGGCCTGCGCTGCTATCAAACAGCTGAAGGGCCCCGTGAGTGATCAGGAGAAACTGCTGGTGTACAGCTTCTACAAACAGGCCACGAAGGGCGACTGCGACATCCCCGCCCCTCCTGCCACGGAGGTGAAAGCCAAAGCCAAGTGGGAAGCTTGGAACCAGAACAAAGGGATGTCCAAGATGGACGCCATGAGGATCTATATTTCCAAAGTGGAAGAGCTGAAGAAGAAGGAAGAAGGCTGACGACACGGTGGCAGACACAAGGAAGTAGCCTGGCTCCCACTGATAGGGAATGGGCTTCTTAAAACATCTTGACGGGCTGAAGGGTAGCAAGGTTAGCTGAGACATCAATAAATCACTTAAACTGCAAGAGTGATTGTCTGCTGTTGGAAAAGAGAAACGCAGGGACTGAGAGAGACCTGGGAGGGTGTCCAAAATGTAGAAAAAGCATCTCTCCTCTAGGTAAAATTCCATCAAACTGGCTTTTGGTATGGGTTTCAGTGGAGTTCCTAGCCTTCCTATTCCAAGAACATATGTAGATATCTGGAGGGGGTGAGGGAGAACATGATGTGGAAATGCCCAAGATTTGACGTCATCGAAACCACTCTCCAGTGACTCGGCCTCTTGGAAGGCTGAGGCCCTGGCCCCTTATCTCTTCAGGGGTTGTTGATTTGCTAATACCCCAACACTACAGAAGGGAAAGGGGTCAGTCTTCTAAAAAGCTAAAGTCAAGTCCAAAAGCCCCCACTAGAGCACAGGACCAATGAAGTTAATATTTAAGGGAATCCAAGTTTTTAGTGACAATGTGGTAAAGTACCTGATACAGCAGCGAGAAACAATGGAGCAGATGGTTTCAAAATCCCAGCCCCAGAAAGACTCATCTAAGGGTCAGCAACCAAAATTTTCTTAGGACTACTCCAGAGCTAACTCCGGTTTCTGCTTGGGGATGTTTATGGGACAATATGTATATGTGGGATTTGTTGTAAGAGCACAACACACCCCTTGACCTATACAAGTGCCAAAGTGTCAGAGCCCAGCTTCTACTCTTTAGTGTTAATTATCACGGAGGCATCAATGCATAATCATCATGCCTGGTGGCTGGGGATATGGAGTGCTAAATGTCAATCAGAGAAGCAGGTCTGCTGTGGCATGGGACTTCCCAGTACTTTTCCTCAATTAAAAACTATTGTCATAGATCACAAAGACATCAGGTCAGCTCCAGTTCATGAGGGACCAATAAACAATAGAAGCAACAACCATAAAGACTTCAGAGGACCAAGGATACCAGATCTCACCAGGTATCTTCAAGATCTGTTCACATATTTGCAGGTTAAGTACATGACTCAAGAATGAAGTATACCCAGGACACCACAGTGGCTAAAGCACTAGTCTGTAACTATAAACTGGGCAAGAGCCACACTGTAAAGCAACAGTCCCCAACCTTTTTGGTATCAGGGACCGGTTTCATTGAAGACAATGTTAAAACGGACGGAGGGTTGGGCGAGGTGGTGCACAGCTCAGGCGGTGATATGCGGTCATTTTCCTGACACAGACCGGCACTGGGCCGTAGCCCAGGGCTTAGGGGCAACAGCTGTAGAGCACAATGCTGTTCTCTCTTTGAAGGATGTTATGAACACATTTCCATGCTTTTAGGATCATGATTCATGTTAAATGTGAATTAATAGCAAAAATGGTGATAGATTTTGTTCCAAAATATGGTGGCAATTTAGGAGCTGTAGATATAGGCACACCATTCTGTAAATCATTAAAGAACCAAAGTAAAAATCTTCCATAAGACTGCAGAAAGTAACCACTAACAACAAAACGAGTCATGGTGTAGAAAGTGTGCTAAATTTTGTGGGGAAAAAGGAGAAAATAAGAAGTTATGGATCTGTATTTGCTTACTAAGTGGTAACCTATAGAAGGTAGGGGGAATGGGATTGATAGGGACAGGGTAGAAGCAATATTTTTTTGATATATATATATTTTTATATTGCTTTGGTTTTGTTGTTGTTGTTGTTTTTAAAGAGACAGGGTCTCACTCTGTTGCCCAGCTTGGAGTGCAGTGGCACAATCATAGCCTCAAATTCATGGGCTCAAGCGATCTTCCCGCCTCAGACTCTCGAATAGCTAGGACTATAGGAGTGCACCACTACACCCAGCTAATTTCTATTTTTTTATAGAGACAGGGTCTCCCTATGTTGCCTGGGCTGGTCTTGAATTCCTGGGTGCAAGTGATCCTCCCCCCCGCCTTGGCCTCCCAAAGTGCTCGGGATTACTGGCGTGAGCCACTGTGCCTGGCCACTGCTTTGATTTTTGAACCGTGTGACTCTATTATTACCTTATATAAAGAGTTCTGAAACAAGGGTACTTCTTTATTGATCACTAAAGACAGAGTAAATTTCCTGTTGATTTCTCCTAGGGTAGGGGTAAGAACTCTTGGACCAAACAAGGAAATCTTTCATTAACTCTTAGTATGAATTTCAGTGGACAAGTTGAAGGCCTCCTGAAAACTCTAGCTGCTAAACCACGTTGGTACTGTGTGACAGATGGGATAGGCAGAAAGTCACATAAAGGAGCATTGAATGTTCATGGCTTTGTTAATTCCACCAAGATGTCAGGCAGACATGAACTTCATATAGCTAACTCTCCAGGCTAACTTAGGAGAACTCTGGCAACATGGTCATTCTAAATCTCTCTGGATTTAAATTCAAGGCATATTTGAACTTATGTTAGGACTCCAAAAACCCTCATTTCAAAAACAAATTGACTACTCTGAAAACACAACTCTGGAGAAACTAAAGAGCTTTCCAACTTCATCTGTTTAAAACACCAGCTTGGGCAAAACTATCTTTCTTACAACCTCATTTTCTAATTGATCATACCATCCCCCACAGAGGTGAGAAAGTAATCATAACTTTTGGTCTAAAATTACAGTTTTTTGGTTTAAAATTACTAGCTGAACTGTGCAGAAGCAAGCTTTTGGATTCCTTGATAAAAGGCCAAAGTTGTACACTGGATGTCTTTAGAAGGAATAAAATGTTAAAGACTGCAACAAAGGAAAATATGACAGACAATGAAATAAATAAAAGGGGGTTGATCTCATAAAACCAAAATGTCCCAGGTGGACAAACAGCATTAGTTTGTATCATGCATGGTACCCTCTATCATGCATAATTGTACATTTAACAGGAAAACATTTTGGTATGTTACAAGATAAGCAGATAAAAAGGAAATATGTGTTATTTAGTTAGTGCTTACATAAACCACTTATTTTACTATATCAAACTTAAATGGTCATATTATAGCAGCCTAAATACCCTGGGAAAAGTAGGTACTTTTCATGAGAATGAGTTTATTACTAGAGATAAATATCAAGAATTAATTACCTAATAGAACACTTGAGATTAAAATATTATGCTCTAAAGAGACACAAAAGTTTATTGATTATTCAAAGTTCATATAA
>VBSM01003215.1:35797274-35849320 GCA_008086735.1 Cheirogaleus medius | reverse complement strand
TTAAAAAAAAAAAACTAGTGGGAAAATGGGCAAAGGTTATAGAAACAAGACAGTTCAGAGAAGAGGAAACATAAATGAGTGAAAGAACTAACTGAAGAGGATCATAATTAGTCAGTTAAGAAAAGATGTTCAGCCAGGCACAGTGGCTCACGCCTCTAATCCTAGCACTTTGGGAGGCCCAGACGGGAGGATCACTTGAGCCCAGGAGTTTGAGACCAGCCTGGCAATAATAATGAGAACTCTGTCTTTACAAAAAATTGAAAAATTAGCTGGGCGTGATGGTGCATGCCTGTAATCCCAGCTACCTGGGAGGCTGGGGCAAAAGGATTGCTTGAGCCCAGGACTTGGAACTTGCACTGAGGTATGATGACACCACTGCACTCTAGCCCAGACAACAGAGTGAGATTCTGTGTCAAAAAAAAAAAAAGAAAGTTCAGTCTCCTTAGTAATCAGGTAAAATGCAAGTTAAAATAATAAAATGCCATTTTTCCTGTCAAATTGGCAAAAATTGAAACAAATGAATAATAGACCCTCAGTTGACAAAGGTTGGAGCTAAGAAACAGGTATTTATGAGTTCTGATGTGTTTAATAAATAAATCGAAATAGCATGTGGGGAGGGCAATTTGTATCATTTGTTAAGATTAAGAATACACACACACTGTCCATTTCACTTACAGCTGTTTATGCTGAAGAAATTTTTGCACATAGGCACAGTCAGAGAGAGGTATTCATTGCAGCATTATTTGTAATGGGGAAAATTTTAAATAATTTAACCATCAATAGGGGAAGAGCTAAATGAACTGTGGTACATTCACATTATAAAATAACATGTAGCAGTTAAAAGAATAAGGTAGCTCCAAATATTAAATTTTTCAAGACGTGTTATTGAGTAAAATAAGTAAATTACACAATAATATATAGAGTATACTATTTTTTATGTTAAAAAAAGCTCCTGCTGGGTGCAGATAGCTCATGCCTATAATAAAAAGTATCCGTCAAATTCAGCTTTGCTTTTTACAAATGAATAAACTTAATAAAAATAACGTTGGAGGTATTTGGAAAGACATCTATTTAAATTTTTATTACATGTTTGATATTAAAGACTAAAAATGGTTTAGATGAAACATATATGAACACACACACACTACAGGTAAAGCTTTTTTAGAGAACACATTAGCTAACAGGCAATATGGAACGTCAAGTGTTTTGTTATATAGCATGGACATTTTATTTTACATATTGGAACATAAAGCCATTTTATAACTGTGAAAAAAAAAAATATCCAAGCATGGTAATGTGCATCTGTAGTTCCAGCTACTCAGGAGGCTGAGGCAGGAGGATCACTTGAGCCCAGGAATTTGAGGCTGCAGTGAGCTATGATTGCACCACTGCACTCCAGCCTGGGTGACAGAGTGAGACTCTGTCTCTAAAAAGAAAAGGTAAAAGATTCCTATATATGAGTAGATGTGCATAAATGTAGGTAGATGCATAGAACAAGTTCTGAAAGGATACATTCCAAGACTGAACACAGTTGGGGGGAGGAGAGTGGCACTGATAGAATTTTATGGTGTTTGAATTTTTTCAGAGTGTAGTCATGTATTCCCTACGTAATTAAGAATATATAAAGAATGCTAAGTAAATGAAAAGAGCAACTGTTCCCCATGTCCACATCAGGTAAGTTAATCTTCCTGTTTTGTTTCCTCAGGGATTTTTGCCAAACCTGACCATGTTAAGATGACATATCCAAAGACACAGCTTCACCATTCACTGCCCTTATTGTTGATTTGTGACAATCTCCGTGACCCTGGAAACCTGGGGACAATTCTGAGATCTGCTGCTGGGGCAGGCTGCAGCAAAGTATTACTCACCAAAGGTAAGAGCACCTTTTGGTGCTCAGGTAGACAGGCTATTTTTAAGTGAACCAGGGCTCTGGGCAGGCATGCATAGATTTGAATCTTGGATCTGCCCCTTACTAGCTATATGTCCGTGAGCAATAGTCTAAGCGTTGCTTTCCTCATAACACTTGGTTTCAAGTCCTTTATTTAATGATCTTGAGTTCCCAAATTGTTGGGTACATGAGACTTTCCTAACTCTTGAATTCTGAACCCTGTGAAAGGAATGATATCAACAGCGTGTGATTATACAGTCGTGATACATTTCCCTTAGCCTCAGGGTGGGTCACATGCTCTACACACAAATTAGCCTCATCACATTTCTGTCTCTTCTCATCAGAAATGGGGATTAATAGGCTTGGCTCTAAACAGACTTGCCTAACAGTTGGGACATGCTTAAATGCCTATTATACCTTGAGGGCGGAGGGGAGGGGGAGTATCATTCATCAGAAACACCCAAGCTACCATTAAGTGTCAACTAATAGTGGTGCCCATTGCTGAGACTTGCCTACATTGTTCCTCTTAACTCTTCCTCAGTCACGCCTTGCTGGAGTACATTTCTCTGCCAGCATGAGAGTTAGTTGCTCCGGCGTGAGAGCTAGGTGCTGGGCTTCCATTATCAGTGCCTACTTACTTGCCCCATTGTTGAGTGCTCTGATAGCAGGTGTGGTTTTGGAAATGGATCTACATAACCCAAGCGGTATGGTTTTCACATTGATACTGATGGCTGGCGTGTAAGAAGTAGGGAGAGAAAGAGGAAACAATTGGTGTGGTGCGCGTAGTATCAAGGGGATGAGGCTGAGGGGAGAAGTCACCTTTGCCCTTATCATGCCAGGTAGAGTGGTCAGACTAGACAGCTCCTCTCACAGGTATGGACCCACCTCTCGTCCCATTTCCTCACCTTGTGGCATCTAGTCCAGCTCCGTCTATGGTTCCCTGCCGTGAGTGGGAAAGCCCATGTTGGGCATACATGTGAGCACTGTTAAGTTCTCTGTGTCTTATTCTCCTTTTAAAATCTGATTTGTCTAATCTCTCCTGAAGTTTTACAAATTAACTTTGAAAATAACTTGTCAGGAGGAGACTTGTGCTAACAAGTTAGAGGAGGATAGTAGATAGATGATGCAGTCACCGTGAGGCCATCTTGCCCAGCCTGCCCGTGGTGAGTCGCAGACACTAGGAAAGGCCAGGTGTCTGCCATCAGCCAGTGCACCCACGTGGTTGGGCTTAGCACGTGACTGTACGTGAGAGTAAGACCAGCCTTCCTGCTGTAGTGTGGGAGGACGATGTGTGGGAGTGACAAGGCTGCCTGGGTTACTGCACTTGCCTCGCCCCTCACTTCCCCATCTCTAATGTCTTTGCTCCTCCAGAGTGAACATTGAAGCCAGATAAGTCTTTCTGAGTCATAAATCCGATTCTGTCACTGCTCTGCTTAAAATCCTTTAATGGCATTAAATTGTCGTCTGATAAAATCCAACACTCCTCAGCGCAGCATACCTAGCCTCCTTTAAATTGGCCCCTGCCTGCTTCCCATCTCCTCTCCCACCACACCCCACCCATTAATTGGCCTGCTCACCTTGCTTGCAATTCTTAGACCATGGCATTCTCCCCTTCTCTAACTTTGTCCTCGCCTGGGCCTTTCTCTGACAAGATCTTCCTATCCTTCAACAGCCAACTCAGTGTCATGGTCTCTTACATGTTTTTCCTGATTGCCCTGCTTTGTACATGGGTTTTCTATTCTATTTTCTATTTCTGTTCATGCTGCTTTTATATCAATTACTGCTGATATTGTAGTCATCTGTTTAAATATTGTCCCAGTGCCACCACCCACTATAGCATGAATTCCTTGAAGTTGGAGCCTTCCTTTCCATCTTTACAATATCCGGTACATGTATGTGGAAAGGGTAGAGGGGCTGACTAAATCTGTTTTCAGCACTGGTGGGAATTAATCCTATAGTCCATTTGCCAGATGCTGTCATAATTGGGGAGGCAGAAAGTCCCAGCTTTCAAAAGGCTATATTAGAGGAACTTTTATCTCCTGATGCAGAATTAATGTGATTTACTCCAAAGTTCCCTAGTTTGGGAAGATTTTTAAAATCTGGATTGTATCCTATCTTTTTATTTTCTAGGCTGTGTGGATGCCTGGGAACCCAAAGTGCTACGGGCAGGTATGGGTGCACACTTCCAGGTGCCTATTATCAATAATCTGGAATGGGAGAAAGTGCCCAATTACCTGTCCCCTGACACCCGGGTCTATGTGGCTGACAACTGTGGCCTTTATACTCAGGCCCAAATGTCTCACAAAGCCAGTGACCATGGCTCGGCGTGTGATCGGCGATTCCTGAAGTTTCACAAGTATGAAGAGGAGGAGGAGGAGGATCTAGAAACTGGAGCCAAGAAAGGCTGGCTCCCTGAAGTTGAGGTTCAGAGCTATGACTCAGACTGGACAGAGGCACCAGCAGCTGTGGTGATCGGTGGGGAGACCTACGGGGTGAGCCTGGAGTCCCTGCAGTTGGCCGAGAGCACTGGGGGCAAGAGGCTGCTGATCCCCGTCGTTCCTGGTGTGGAGAGCCTGAACTCGGCCATGGCTGCAAGCATCCTGCTTTTTGAAGGGAAAAGACAACTACGATTAAGGGCAGAACACTTGAGCAGGGACAGG
Source organism: Cheirogaleus medius (assembly GCA_008086735.1). Taxonomy (NCBI): domain Eukaryota; kingdom Metazoa; phylum Chordata; class Mammalia; order Primates; family Cheirogaleidae; genus Cheirogaleus; species Cheirogaleus medius. The sequence continues at coordinate 35,844,772 of VBSM01003215.1, read as the reverse complement.
AGTTACCACTGAGAGAGGACACAGAAGTGAGTTCCTGGTTTGAGGATGTCTCCGCCGCCTCCTATCCCTGGCACATCATTAGGAGGCTGGCACTTGGTGACTATGGCTTCATGAGCCACATTCAGGAGACAAGAGGAAGGTGTGAAAAAAATCTGCTAACAGCATTTTGTGCCCAGAAAGTTCCTGAAGGCGTCATCTTGGGTGGGGAGGAATTCCCACGAGCTGGTGGGTATTTTGCAGTGATGGAGCACTAGTTACAGGTCATGGCTAAGTCACTCACATCTGATCATTGGTCAGTGGAAAATAACCTGTGAAGTATAGTGCTAGCAGATTACATTAAAAAGTTTTAAAGTAGGTCTCAGTGCCTGTCTTTTCATCTTTGGCTGGTGATGAGGACATTGTTAAGAGATTAATAATAACTCAGCAAGCTAAGAGCTACAGGTCACGGCATTCAATAGCTGGCTGTTCTTTGGGCTTGGATGTGTCAGTCTGGGATTGTTTGCTGTAGCCTTCGCTTAAAACAGCCACTGTTTATATATCAGTATCAATAATTCCACAGGTGGTGTCATACCTTAGCACCTCTGCAGGTATCTTTTTGAGGACTCTATGCAGAAAAGGAAGAAACTGAGTTTTTAAATCTTCACCTGAAGCCTGCATCTGTCAGCAAAGCTTCACCGTTTTTACTTTTATAGCTCCCTCCTGTTCTACTTTATATGTCACTTTTGGTTAAATGTAACGATGTGCTTATATTTTTTATTTTTATTTCTGCATATTATGAGGGTACAAATGTTTAGGTTATGTATATTGCCGTTGCCCCGCCTCCCCACCCCCAGTCAGAGCTTGAACTGTGTCCATCCCCCAGATGGTGCATATCACACTCATGTATGTATATACCCTTCCCCTCCTCCCCCCTCCCATCTGACGCCCGATAAATGTCATTCCTATACATGCACTTAGGTGGTGTTCAGCGAAACCAATTTGCTGGTGAGTACATGTGGTGCTTATTTTTCCATTCTTGGGATACTTCACTTAGTAGAATGGGTTCCAGCTGTATCCAGGAAAATACAAGAGGTGCTATATCACCATTGTTTCTTAGAGCTGAATAGTACTCCATGGTATACATATACCACATTTCATTAATCCACTCATGTATTGATGGGCACTTGGATTGTTTCCACATCTTTGCAATTGTGCATTGTGCTGCTATAAACATTCCAGTGCAGATGTCTTTTTTATAGAGTGACTTTTGTTCTTTTGGGTAGATGCCCAGTAATGGGACTGCTGGATCAAATGGTAGATCTACTTGTATCGCTTTGAGGTATCTCCATATTGCTTTCCACAGAGGTCGCACTAGTTTGCAGTCCCACCAGGATGTACTTATATTAATCCCCTCTTCCCCTAGAGAGGAACAGAACTGCTTAGGAAAATGCCAACATTCCTGGATGCTGTGTGAACTGAGAAATCTTGTGAGAGGAGGTTCTGAGGACAAGAGCTTGGGGCCCTTGGGCCCACATCACTGCAGCAGGACCCTGCTGCTCTCTCAGACCCCCAGGGGACCAGGGCAAGCTGGATCCTTACCAGGTGCCAGGCAGGGATGTGAGGGCTGGCGCTGATGGTAATCACTGTTTACAAGTATCGTGGGAAGGGGGTGGGTGGACAGGAGTATGGGGTTCATTTTAAGCACTGCTTTTGCAACTACAAAGAGTAGGGTTGGAGTTGAGGGTGACACTTAGAAGTGCAGTCTTCCCACACCCCTCCTGTACAGTGAGTGGCTCCTATAATGGTTTGGGTTCCTTGAGAGCCCTTTAGTTGCTTGTTACAGGGAGGTCAATTGAGTCGTCGTCGTCGGTATGACTGGGGAAAAGCATGTCCTCCCCCGCACTCCCCTCCCCCCCACCCTGCCTTCTTCCTCTTCTGTTTCCCCAACTCCCAAGTAAAACTTCCTCTTGGGAGAACCAAATGATCAAGCATGATTCATGTCCCAGGGAGCAGGGTGGGATAACTTGGCATGTTCGAAGGGTGTTTTCAGGGATAATGCTCTTTGGATGGCTGTGTCCTCCCAGGCTGAGCAGCCTGAAGCTGGTGCCCCCACTCTGGGCTGGGGCTGCCCAGAGCCCCACACAGATAGTCGATGCAAGTGGCCCACGGACTATTCTTGAGACTCCATCCCCAGGCAGGTTTTAGAAAGTAGAAGGGGCCAAAGCCTTTATACTGCACTGGTGCTCACAGAGCCTGGAACACAGTCAGCAAACGTCACAGGAGTTGAAGAGGACCATACTGTCACCAGCAGGCTCAGTCTGAAAGGCAGCTGGAGAACTCAAATTTGTACCACGCCCTATCGCATTTGGTCTCCCTCAACACCTTCAAGTGCTGAAGAAGCAGAAGGCACTAAGAGGAAGCTCACATCTTTCCAGTATAAAACCAATCTGTAATTTGTGTCCCTGGGTTACATTCCCACTGATTTTTTTTACAAAATAAAAATCAGTGAAAGAACACACTGCATACCTTATCCTTGTTTAGAAAAATAAAGCAATGCAAGATACAAATAATTCTAAGCCCATTTTGTCATCCTGGGTACAGGAAAGGAAATTTACATCCCATTTACTTTATAGTGGCTTCTGTACAATGCCATCTGAGTTCTTTTTGTATATTCATGGGTGTGATGTAGGGAGGGGGTGGAGGAGGGGAGGGAGGGAAATTTTCTTTTAAATGACTACAGGGGAGCAAGTGGTTATGTTCTTACTTACTGAGTGATGTTGGAAAATTACTATCTTGAATTCTGCTAGATTTTGAAGGCAACATTTGTTCTCACCATTTTCCCAGTAAATAGGAATAAAAAATGAGCAATACATGACAAGAAAAACACTGCTTGGCAGAAAGATAAACATTGTCAGAATGTTGGCCAGGCTCCCCCCTTGCCTTTGTGTTGACGTATAGCTGCATTAGCGACTTCTGCCACGAGGTGGCAGGCCACGCCTCAAAACCCTCTCCCAGTGCTAGAGGGAGGGGTCGGGATTTTTCCAGGATTTAAGTTGTTGAAAAAGTGGGGAAAGACGATGGAGTCAAGTCTCCCTCTACCAGGGAGAGCATTCTGCAAGCCATTTGTGCTTAAGTTGGAGACCCATCCAGATTGTCGCACATAATCTCGACAGAAGAGTCTGGAGCAGAGGAGGACACTGGAACCAAATCCGAGGAGAAAGTGGAGAAAGATGGGAAGTGGCCGCAGCAGGAGAAATTGGTGTAACTTTTCCCTTTGATGGGAGCCTCTGGGAAAGCTACTCTGGATGAAATGCAGATGTCCAGATGAGCCTGGAACTCACCCCGGAGCCACCGCTTGGCCCTTCAGTTAGTGCTCCAGGGCAGGACAGCTGGCCAGCCACAGCTGCGGGCTCCGCCTGGTCGTTAAGGTCCAGAAGCTGAGCGGCCCTCCAGGGACTGAGTCCACCTGGGACCTTCTACCACTTGCCCCAGGATTAACAGCAACACCAGATGTCCCCACCATCCAAGTTGGGCTGCATTTAGCTGCACTGTGGCCATTCCACCACAGGGAGACCCCGCCATCAGCACCCATCCGAGGTGCCTGGCTAGCGCTGGAAACCTCCAGCTGTGCTGCAGGGCCTGGGGCTCCCTCAGGTACAGACCTGACTAGGACTTACTTTTTTTACATTTTCGTTTTTTCTTAAGCACTCATGTACCATTTTAAAACTCCAAGATCTTATTTCCTCTATTTTCTTCAGCGTATGTACAAATGTAATAAGCTGGAAGCCAAATGAATGGGTGAACTGGCTTATTGCTTTGGATAACTTAGTGTATGAACCAAGGAACCATGTCACATTTGAGCAGCTGAGACAGCAGCCGTGAGCCAGGCCCTCCCTCGCTGGAAGCCTCAGGAAGTGCTGTTGACACAACAGCCAGGGATGACTGCACATCCGAGTGTGTGACGGATGGGATCAGTTCTGTTCTTACTACACGCTCAATATTGTTTGTAGGGAAGAGCTACTTTTTCAGTAGAAACCTCTGAGTCGGGCTGGCCCATTACCAAAGCTGCTGCTCCCTCAGAATGCAGGAGGGGAACAAAGGCTGGGGAGGGGGAGGAGCTGATGGCTGCAGCTCTGGCCTCTCTCTCAGCCTCCTCCCTCGGCCTCCCTTGCACTGCTGCAGAGATGGAAAGGGAGCACATACTAACTGCAAGCCTGCACAGTGGCTCTTGACTGGTTGGGGACTTCCATGTCCCCTGATGTCCAAAGGAGAATGATTTTGGGGGCCCTGGGTCCTAAGATCATGTCTCCTACTGTATCCTAGTTCTAGGACGAGTAGGTGACTTATTTGTATAAGATGTGAGCACCTGCGAATCCAGACTTGAGGCTAGATGTGCCTATTTCAGGCTGTGCATTTTGCCTATGGGCCTGGGGACAAAGCTTTCATGAGTTGGTACATTATTTAATGGAAATCCAATGGTCCCTCAGAATAAGTTCCACCCAAATCTACTAACACAATTCCTGGCTTGGGAAGTTTTCCAAAGCACCAAGGGGGTGAGACATGCTTATGCCTTGAAGAACGAGAGTAAGCACTTACCTGTGTGCTGTCACACAGGAGGCACACCTGGAACACCCTTATGTCCTATCCCCCCACAGGAGAAATCCTAGGCATGAGGCAGAACCAAGAGAAAAGCCTTGTTTCCTGCAAAATACTTCACCCTTCACACATGCTCACAGACCATTAGTACTAACAATGAAGCTAATAGTCAACAGCTATTTGTCCCCAAAGAATTCTCCCTTAAGCAGCCTGCTTGGAGGAAAGCAGGGTGTGTGTTCTTGTCCCTGTGAGCATCGGCAATGAGGGATGTAGGTAAGGTGTTCACTTCTTCAATACAACCACCATAGGGCAAATGTGAAAGATCCCCCTGAGCTTAGGGTCCCCAGATCAGTCCTTGGTTCCCAAGGCAGCCCCCAGAGAGAAGCTGCAGCAGACACTCCTGAATCTCTGTGGGCCCACGTGCAGTCTGTACCACGGTGACATTCCATCCGCTCCAGTCCTATCAGAAGCCCAAGCATGGGCCTGCCCATGGTGGCCGGGGCAACGGCACTGTGAAACAGCGTGCCCGCCTGCACCTGTGTGGTTCAAGGGAGCAGGACCAGACACTCAGGTCCCTCCCAGGGCCACAATCCCGAGTGCCCAGCGTTCTATGCGTGTATCCTCCCTAAGCTAAATAGTGCAGCACCATATTCGGTCTTACTGATCCATTCCCGAGCCACACCCTGTGTCTGTCACTGCAGAATTCAGTTTGCTGCCCTGGAAAGAGGCAGCAGGAAGAGAGAACAGCTTTTCAGTGTCTTTAATTAGGCAACAGGAAAAAACAAAGTCTGGCTGAAAATTACCACTAAAAGCTTGGCTGATGCCAAAACTGCTGGCTCCCTGTGCTCGGGTAAGTGACAGCCATTGATTTCAAGGACACACTGGAGGTGGGGGGAGCAACAGCAGGAAGCCACCTCACTCCTGGAAAAGAAGCTGGTTTTCATCTGCCCACTGTACATGAAAATCCCGAATGCACACCCATTTTCTTAAATAGATTTTTAATGTTGGGAGACATGTAAAAAAAAAAAACCTCATTTCTGTTGTGAGACTAGGTAGAATGGGATCTGGAAGTCACTGTGGTGAACACAAATCTGGGAACCCTAGGGTGGCATTTTTACAGCCACCTTCCTGCTCAACCTCCAGGGCATGGTTTCCCTGGCTGCTGGCGGAAGCCCTTGACTATGTCACAGCTGGTGTTTTAACCTGCTTCTAATTAGCAACATGAATTTTAAGGTATTTTAGAGCTGCTTGGTAGGAATTATGCCACCCACTTTGCGTACATCAATAACCTTTTAGATCTCTCACACTATCAAGAAAGGGATTAATTATTTCACTGACACTCAAGAAGTGATTCTTCCCTAATGTTTTCCCCCAAAGTAGTCACTATATAAACCTAAACCTTTTCAGTAAACCTTCCCCCACTGACCTTAACAAACCTACACGTCCGTCCTAAGAAGGGAATTCTGGTGTCAAGGGTCCAGTGTGACATAGTATAGTGGCTAGTAGTTTGGAAGAGTCAGTTCAGTACCGGCCACCAAAGTATCACAAATGACCTAATTTTTCTGTTGAAAAATCACAATCTAGGGCATGGACAGAAATCCTGCCCATCTCTCAAGGGACGTTGGCCTCATCTTGTACCCCCACCCACCCCGCTTCCTAAGGAGGACATTGGCAGAGTTCCAGAGAAGCTTCTAGCCCTAGGACAGAGCTAGGTTTATAGGTCTCCAACTCGCCCCATTCTTCACAGGGAGACCCCTGTGTGATTGCTTGTGTTTTCTCAACCAGCTCTCTCAGGCTTCAGAGCTCTTGGCTCCCCTGCAAGGAGGGAATGAGCAAGAATGTCCACAGTGATGTATGTAATCCGGGGACTCACCCTCCAACAAGGGGCACGTCAAACCAGGAGGGATGGTGGCTTGATAGGGAGCTCCAGGAAGGATCTGCCTCTGGCACTTTAATCCAAACAAGCTTCCTTGCTTTTAGAAACCAAGAAGATCTGACAGATGACTATGTTAGGTCTTGGGCTTCTCAGAAATTTTGGAACACAGCTACCAGCTATCAATGAAAATCAAGAGATTCTCTCTGTCCCCGACTCCCCTGCCCACCCTCTAACAGATCAGAGCAGCACAGGCAAAAAAGAGGACAGGAAAGGCCACGTGGTTGGTAATGTCCAGAAATGGCTGCTTTATTTCTTACTAGGTGGTTGCATTTCAGGCTGGCAACATCAAATAACAGTCTAATTACCAACTAACTTTGTACCTCTGAACTACAAATCAACAATCCAATCCAGCAAGGAAAAACAGTGTCAACAGCTTATTTGGAGGGGCTGGGTTTTCCGAATAAATGGTTTTGTTTGGCAGAGTGCTGAGTGCTGAGCAGTAAGGCCTAGGACTGTTTAAAGATCCCAACACCTGATTGAGGAAGATGAAACCCCGTGAGTACCTAGGCCAAAGCCCTCCACCCCAGGTCCTAAGAACAGAGCAGTTGTTTCCCTTTTTGTGGTCACTTCAGTCCAAATAAGAGTCCCAGCTACAATACCTGGGCCTAGCAGAGGGGCTCCAGGGCCTATGTGTAGTTGACACGCCCTCTGCCCTCACTCCCACCCCAGGGCACGGCTCCTTCTGCCAGTTCTTAGGAAAAAGTGAGGCTTCTGGTAGTTTCTTGTCTCTTTTTAGTTATGCTTTGAAAAGAAAAGAGAATGACAGGGGTAACCAAAGGTGGGCACAGGCACCTCGGCAGAGGTCCAGTGGCCTCAGGCACAGAGCTGGGCTGAGAGAGAGGTCTGCGCTGGCCGGGCCATGCTCCTCTGAGAACTCAGGGCTGAGTTTCTTGGAAGGTGTCCAAGGGGAAGAATTCGTTAACAACATTCCAAGGTAGTGGGAGCTGTTCATATGAGCAGCAGAAACTTGGGGAAGGTCAAGATCAAGGAAGAAAGAGATACAAGGAAGGAATGAGAAGCTCATATCAAACAGGAGTCCACCCAATAAAAGTAGGCAATTACTATAGGAACCATTACCTTAGCTACTTGTTTTTCTCACCAAAAAGACCCCATAAGCTTCCTTTTAGATTTGGAACGCCCTGCCCAAGAACACACTGACAAGCTGCTGTTTTCCGCTTAGACCAAGAATGACCACATCGCTTAGAAAAGGACAGTCTCACCGATAGCGCTAAGCTGACACCCAGTGAGGCCACAGCCCTTTCTCTGCTCCGGCTGCGTGTCCGTGTGTCACTGGGCAGTGCCACTGGCTGTCCCAGGCTCTGAGTGTGTGCTGACACCAGAGTCAGAGCCCTGAGCCATCATCTGTTCACACTCGCTCTGCTGAAGAACACCCTGGCAGGTCCTTCACCGAGAGCTAGTGACTTTGAGAGAGTGATGCAGTCCTGTTCTGGCTAGGTTGTGCCATCCCCGTGATCCCAAGCAGAGTCTCCAAACACGGTGGGTGCTGCTGCTGCTGCTGCTGCTGGGAGGATGGGCACCCTGGAGTGCTGGCTGAGGAGTTAATGCAGTTAATGCAGAAACAAGGCACCACAGAGAGGTTGGACACTGGGTTGAGTGATTCAGGACACGCTGGAAAAGTCCAAGGGTGGAGGGAAGGAACGGGGGAGGAGAAGAAGACTGAGTTTTAAATAACGTCCCAGGAGGCCGCAGCCCCACTAGATGGGCTCTGGTTTGAGCTTTTCTGCTAGGAAGTCATTCACAAAGGCCTCCACGATGGCAGGGGTGATCTCCTCCACGTCCATCACATACTTGGCCCGGGCCGACATGTCCAGGATGGTGAGCAAAGGGGCAGCCTCGGGCAGGTTGGTGTAATCTCGCAGGGAGTCAGTCATGTCATCCTGAGGTCACCAGAAAGGAGAGAAAACCAAGAAATTTTAAAGAAACACAGTAGGGAGTCCCTGGGCCCAGTCTTCCCAGATGGCATGGAAGCAGGATCGCTCTGTCACCCTGAAGAGCAGGCTCCCCTCAAGGAGAGGTGTGCTCTTAGAATATGGAGCAGGGGCCCCTGCCCTGCCTTGGGGAAGGGGAAATTGCTTTGTAAAATTCTCTCTCTGCATCCCCCCAAACCACCAGATTAGCATGAATGCAACTTAAGGTGTCCTCTGCTTTTTGAAAATGTGACATCCTTCGATTGCTTATTTTTGCGACCAACTCTCAATTATTTGCAGCCCCACTATAGATTCTCTGAGGCCAATCTGGACTTACCTCTGGAATGTTTTTAAACAGAAATGGCTCACTGCCTCTGCCCTAACCCCTGGGTTTCAGGGAGGGCAAGAGTTGCCCAGCCAGCCAGTTCAGGAAGAGGCTACTTAAGCTCCGTGCAAGTTTACACAGGCTCCCCGCCTTCATCTGAGAAGGACGCTGGTAATTTATCAGACATTCCCAGCAGCTGTCCAGGTGAATTTCCCTAATATCAGACAGACCCTTATTCAAATAGAAAGGCAAACACAGAAATTCGAAGACAAGGACAAAGGATTTGTAAGGGAGCAAACATTTGAGACTACCTTTCCCACTGTGGACTCCCATTGGAGAATAAGAGAAAACGGACTCAACATACCCACCCTGAGGTTGTTCACTGGAAAATGCACATGGTTCCAAACTGAATGGGAAAACCTGAGCCACCCTGCAGAGAAAGGGCTCGGGATATTCCCGGCCTTAAATGGCGAGAGATGGAGGTATGAAATTCACAGCTCGCCAGTTTCTGAGACAGACACACTCCTTTCTCAAAAGGCAAACCTTTAGGAAGGTTGTTAGTGATGATGGTTCTCCCCGCCTCCACCCCCGAAACAGCGAGCACTTCTCAGCAATGCTGGCTGGCGCAACACCTCTGGCACTCTTCACCCAGCCCAGGCCCTCCTTGGGGGTTGATAACAACTCTTCATGAAACACAGAGAAGGGACACCTGGACAAACACTGTGCATCCGATTCCCATCCGGAGGCCCAGACCAAGCCAAGCCCCTGCTGCCTCCCCTCCCAGCACCCTCTGAGCAAACCACGGGGAGATGAGCATCAATGCCTGTTACGGCTTTGGAAGGGATAACTCCTGCCTGTCAGAGGGGACAGGATCAACACAGAAACAAGGGACCCCCCTTAAATCTGGGTCGGAGTCCTGGGCTCAGGGGCTCAGTCAGTGCCTGACGTGCCAGCTCCCTGAGCCCACCTCCTGTCCATGTTGCCTTGCTTCACGGACACAGAAATGGAAAAGTCACCACGAGCATGAGCCCAGGTGACGTGCACAGGAAGAACAGGTGGCCAGGTGGGGAATCAGAGCAGTGGATGACACAGGCTTCTCTGTCCGGCTTGCAGGCCCGGGAGCCTTCTTCCTGTGCCCGCCCATCCTCGTCCCTCTAGGCCTAGGCGGGTCATTTGTCAGAGCACAGGGACAGAAGGAGGAAGAGCACTGCCTCTAGAGTCACACTGACCTCACATCAGTCCCCTTTCAGCTACCTGCCTACTGTGTGACTTTGGCAAGCCACTTCTCTGAGCCCAGATCGCATCCCCTGCAAAATGGATTTAACCACGCTAACAGGCGCGGCTGATGTAAGGGGCAAATGAGCTGCCAGCACTCCCAGCCCAGGGAACAAGGGCCTCCAGGCAGTCCCTCCCCCTCTCTGAGCCTGGCTTGCCTCCTCTGTGAAGCAGGACAATGGTTATGTTCCCAGCCAGAGAGGCAGGAGCAAAGGAGCTCCGCAGGTGAAGTGCTTGGCTCAGCGCCTGGTACATAGAAAACCTGCAAATGCCCCTTTTCAGACGCATTTCTAAAGCCCCTGCCCCCACCCCACACTCAGCCCTTTCTGTTCTGCACCCATCTTTTCTCTGGGCCACTCTGCAGGGGTTAGAGTTTAATAAATTCAGAGCAGCTCCGTTGTGCTTTGTGTGGAGCTGCTTTGTGTGGAGCGGCTAGTGTGGCCCGAGGCAGGGCCTGTGAACCCCCTTTGTTCCCCTCCACCCCACGGCTGAGCGGGCGACTTGAGCTGCCTGCGAGGGGCCCAGAGGGCCGAGCAGGGGCGTCTATTGAGGAGGTGATGAATGGGTGGTTCGGGGTGTCTGGCCACCACCGCCCATCTCCTCTGTGCCTCTCCCGGGATCCAAACGCAGCGTGAAATGAGCACGGGGTACTGACCAACTGGAGGCACGGAGGATGTGGACCCAGCGCAGGGGCTGCTGCAAAAAGTGTCTGTTGATACCGGCTTATGTGGGGCGCAGGGGTTGGGTGGGAAGGTGGTGGAGCATGCGCAGAGCAGGGCGCCTGGGGGTGGGAGTGAGCAGAGCGCCTGCGCCACCTTGCAGAGAGGCCACGTCTGCGGGGTGGAGGGTCCCACACCCAGGTGGGCCAGGCACCTGCTGGATGTGGCTCCACCGAAGGTCCTGCCTTCTCACCCTGTGAAAGGCCCCCACCCCCACCCCCTGCTTGGTTCAGCCCAGCGAGCCTCAGGCCTCCCAAGGGACAGTCTGGAGTGCAAGAGACTGGGAATGGCAGCAATTTCCAACCTCAGCACTCTCCCTGGGTTGGCAGAGCCAAAATCCCTGCAATGGGATAAACCCGCTTGCAGGCTGGTGGGGAGGGACTAACAGAGCTGACACTTTGTAAAGCATCAAGGAGCTGGTTCTGACCCAGCACCAATGGAGTACGCGTGGATCGCGGAGGTGTGGCTGCTGCTCTCATGGGTGGCTTGGGTGGGAACAGCCGTGGAAGGCCTCCTGCCTCTCTGAGGCTCCTCAGTGAGAACCAAGGGAAGAGGCAGCAGCAGGGGCAGGAAACGGCTCTCCATGGCACACCTTTCCTACCTAGCCACATTCGCCTGTGGGCCCTCCTAGAGTCACAGTCATCCCTGGGGCCGGTATCACTCAGGTCCTAGAAGTCCCCAGCTAAGCCAGCCTTACCCGGGCTCAGCCCTTCCCTCTTACGCACCTCCCCAGCTACAAAGAATAGAAGTGGCGCCTCCTCCTCTTTTGCTTTGTACTTGGCAATGATTTTCTCAGCTATTGGCTGAATCAACTGCTTGGCTGCCTCGGACTCTCCGTCATCCTCAGAATCTGTGATGGGGGAGAGAGAAAAAGACAAAAAGAAACACTGGTTTGTGGAACAGACAGAGTGGCACCCCCTGAGCAGGCCTGGTCCCAGGGCCTGAGCTGCAGACACACCCATCTGTGCAGCCCCTGAATGGAAAAGGAATGTCCCCTCGGACACAGGCCATGCCTTCTGCGTGCACGAGTGTGCTGCACACCTGTGAACACGTGCACGCGCTCGTTCTAGCAGCAAAGCACACTCGCACACCGCACTCCTGCACCAGGCCCGCCGGGAACAACCCGCCTCCCTGAGCAGCACCCATGCCCCAGGGAGACAGCGCTCGTCACTGAACCCCTCACACACCAGGACCTGGGTCCTTGGCAGTTTTTCTCTCAATCACAGAATGAGAAGCCATGACTAGGGACTTCCACCTCCTAGTGAATATGGAAGAAGAACTGGTGGCGAAGGGGTGAGGACTGTGGTCCAGTCAGTGGATCTGATGGTGATGGGCCATGACCCTGGGACTCACCTGGGAGGGGTCAGCTGACTACATGGGAGAATGCCCAGGCCACCTCTGGGTGGGGGCCTTCCTCCTCCAAGTGCAGAACCAGCCAGCACCCTCAGTTTGCTGAAGAACTCCCTTGGGTCTGCATATTGGCTCCTCTCCTGGGGGTCCCCAACCAGACCTCCAGACAATAGATATAGGAGCTGCACATGCCCGGCCCCTAGTGAGGTGGGTATGGAAGCGTCTCAGCCACAATCCTACCACAGTCATGGTGAGTCGGAGGGGAGCAACAAGTCCCAAGGCAGAGTCCCAGGTGGCCCTTGGCCAGTTACTGCTCAGTTTGCAAAAGGAACCAGGGTCATCCCAGGGGGCTGCGGGGAGCCTAGAGTGGATGCTCCTGTGTCCTCCTGCCCAGGCTCGGCTCAGCACAGCCACCCACTGACCAGAGAGAGTGGCACAGGACAGTTTGAAAGGCGCAGCTGAGGATGGATGGGTATGCGTGTGTGCGTGTGTGCGTGTGTGCATGTGTGTGTGTCCTGCAGCCCCTGGAGCAGTTCATCAGAGCACAGAGGATCAGCAGGAACAACCTGGGGTGAGCCATGGCTATAGGGGACCCAACCCTCCCCTACCTGCTGTGTGCAGCCCCACCTCTTTCCAACAATGGGTCTGTTCAGGGGGGCCCAGCGCACCCTCCCAGCCCGACCTATCTTGCCCAGCTGGCAGCCGGGGAGCAGTAGGAAGGCAGGCGGCAGCAGCTCCCAGAACACCTCCCACAGGGGCGAGCCATGAATAAATAATTGGGGTCAAAAGCAAAGCTGCTGGGAAGAGACAAAGGCCCAGGCTGCACTGTTAGTGACAGGAACAAGCTGCACGGACAGGCACCTCCCAAGTGAGGTCCATCCTGTCCCGCGTCCCCCCACTAGGGCCCCACTGAGCTTCATACCTACAAAAAGGACGAGGCAGGGGCCCTCGTTGAGCTGCACAGCGTTGGAGTCGGAGAGCTCCAGCACGGGCTTGGGGTGCCACGGGAACTCCCTGCAGTCCTCGTCGTTGAGCACCTCCACCCGGCCCTGCCGCGTGATCACCTCGCCCTGCGGGTCCAGCACGATGAGCGTGGGGATGCCTGCAAGGGAGAGGGTGTATGTGGCTGCCAGCCTGGGACAGCAGGCCCACTCAGCAGGAGGGGGCCAGCTCCCACCCCAGCACGCTGGCCAGGCCAGGACACCGTACAGGTTCACAATTAAGACTCCAGGTCTGGAATTGGAAAGCCCTGGGCTGAATCCAGGCTTGGCCACTGAGAGCCTGGAATTCCCTCGGTCTGCGTGTGACCCGAACAAGTCGCTTTGCCCTCCTGGGCCTCAGTATCCTCAGCTGCAACCTGGTGAATGTGCTGTGGTTCCCGCCTCATCCTGCTGCGCACAGATCGACAAGGGGAGGCATTTAAAGAACTTGGCACAGGGTCTTGGCACATCAGAGCAATTGATCACTGTTGGCATCCTAAAGAGATGCCAAAGACAAAGACACCCCCCCATGTGTGGAGAGTCCAAAATTGAACCGAGGTAGTAGAATAACCACTGCAGTGTACTTGCTATAGACACACAAACCAGCATAAAGCCACTGATGTGACCAGAGTCCTCACATCGCCTGTGACGAGCGCAGGAGACCCAGTGCAGGGGAAGAGCCTGGGCTGGGGCAGCAGGATTGGTGGGGAGGACAGCTGGCTGCAGCCCTGCTGCCTGGGGAGGCCCTGAGGGAGCAGTGCAGAGAGAGCAGTACACTGGGGCCCCGGGCTGGGGTAAGATGGCAACAGGAAGCTCGCCTGCAAACCACCCGCACCCCAACCACAAAACGGCAAATGGAAACTCAGAGGACACCCTCTCCTGGGTTAATGCCACATTTGGGGGTCTCACCTCCCCCTGTTTGTACCCCACTCTTCTCCTCTAGTCTGCTGCTTCTCCTCTAGCCAGGGCTGTGCCCCCACCAACCACAGCCCAGAGTCAGCCCCGGCCCTGCCCTTTGGGGACATTTGTCTCTCCAATGGCAACCACTCCCCTCCCCCTACACTCTCTAGCCGCCTCTCCTCCCGGGGCCAACCAGAGCTTGCATTTTATATGAAAAGCCAGAGCAATTTAATATTTATAGATTCAAAGTATTCGGTCAGTAATTTGCTCCACTGACATTTTACTTCTCCGTGGGGGGACGCCGAGGTACCAGAAATGTGGCCCTGGTGTTTTGTAACCTGCCGCGGCAACGGGCACAGCAGGCTGGCAGTGGCGGGCCTGTCTGCCAAAGGAATAAATGATCTATCATGTTCACACCTATTATAAGAAGTGTCTGGATGTGCCAGGAAACAGGTCTGGAGAGAAATGGGCTCTGGAGGACTGCCACTCCCACCGTATCACACAAGAGCCACAGCACTGGGGCCTTTAACATGCACTCACTGCTAGACGGGACTCCTGAGAAGGTGCGCATCGGGGCATTTCCAGTCTCATCCCAAGAGACGCACTTTCTCCCCAGGAGGCCTGGGCCCCATCAGGTGTGTGCCATCTCTGAGGGTCAGGGGCTGGACTTGGGGCAGCAGCCTGAAGGGGGCCTGGCCAGCCAGCTACAAACACGTGCCTCTCCATTGCCACTCCCTGATCTCAAAAACGTGTTGGCGCGGTTCCCTCGGCAGGGCTGGGGCGCAGCTGAAACCGAGCACTTGTGAGTGTGGGGTGAGCTGGAGCCTGCCCACTGCCATGATCAGACACAGCAGCAGGCCTGGGTGTACCCCGGCTGCGGATGCCGCGTCGGTCTGTGGAGAACAGGCAGGCACAGAGCACAGCGAGGAAAGGAGAAGGCGAAAGCAAGAAGCTCACTCCCGGTCCAGTGCCGCTCTCGCTCTCCAAGCGACTACTCTAAGGGGCCTTCTCTGCTACTGTGGCCACAGCCTCTTTCAAGTCCATGCCTGTGGGGCCGAGGACAGCAGGGCAGGGGCACAGTGCCCCCACCTTGCTGCTAAGGAATCCTCAGCTGATTCCACCAAGGAACAGCTCCTCTGGGCCTGGGTCTAAGAGCTTAGGACACTGGGGTACACAGGGTCGGAGACCATGACAAGCAGAAACTGACTCTATGCAATAACCATAGTCAGACTTGGACCCAAAGAAGCCACCCATTTTTGGCACCTGGACAGGAGGAAAGCGTCTACGTCCACTGTGCCCCTCAGCTAGTCTTGGTTAGCTTGTCCTAGAAAAAGGGATCTCCCTGTGCTGTGTATCTGCTCTGTGCTTGGCATGGCTACCTGGCCAGGCCACCCAGCCAGCCAGTGGTCACGCTGGGACAGGAGACCTGGTCTGCCTACTGCAAAAGCTGTTGCTCTTTCTACCAGGCCACTGACTTTGTTGGGGCTGTCACAGCGCCTGGGTTGGGGCCTCTCTTAACTAGCACAGGGGATGGCCCCTGTATCTGCAGCTTTCTGCACCACCCACCGCCCTCTGCTCTCGGGGGAGGAGGCTGAGACTGCAGGCACCTTGACCCGTCTGTCCGCATCACGCATTCCTGCTACCCCTCCCTTGAAGCAGATTCTCCAAAGTGGACAGTTCTAAAGACAAGATAGGGCAAAGCCTCTAAAACAAGAAACTTACAGGGAATGGCGAATTTCTAATCAATGCCTTTATATAAAATAACTTCCACACCAGCAAGGGCCTTTTTGGAAGGGATGAAAAAGGAGCAGCCATCGCTGCTCTGCTTGAACCTGTTTCCCAGTGTGGGTGGCTGGAGTGGCCGGGGGAAAGCACAGCTGGGATTCCAAGGAAGATCCAGGCAAGTCACTTAACCTCTTTGAGCCGCATTCCCACAGCTGCCAAACGGGGATAGTGACAGTTTCCTACCTTATTGGCTGTTGTGAGGAATAAGCGAGATATACGTGTAAAATGCTTTTTAGCAGAGTAGCCAGTATACAGTGAGTGTTCCATGAGTATTAGCTATTATTACAGATAAGTTCATTACTTTTAAAAATCATCCCTAAGTTGATTATTTGGCTCATGAGAAGGCAGAGGTCCAGAAGACAGGGACCTTGCTCTAGTGAGATCAACTGAAACCTCCATGCCGGGCTGCAAAAACTTAGCTAAAGAAACAGAAAACAGAGACAATGTCAACACCACAGCGAGAGTTCCAGTCACAATGTGATGCCTGTCAGTGTGGGGTTGGCGTGCTTTTACTTCTGCCATCCCAAGCTTAACGTGTAGGCTTAGAACATATACTCTATGTTCCTAGAGAGGGCCCAGCCCCACGTCTCCTGCCCCAAGACACAAGCAGTGCCTGAGAATCCCTCTCACCATCTCCCTTGAAACACAGAGAGATAGAACAAGGCCTAAGAAGTCAGCTCCACACTCCTTCCTCCTGAAAGGAACCTATTTGTGAGTATAAAAAACAATCTCAAAGCCATGCATAATGAGTACTGTCCACAGTTTAGTTTGGTGGCTTTTCTACTCCTAAGGAAACAGGGAGTTTTGGAGGAGGTGGGGGTAGGGGACTGGGGGAGGAGCCAGGCAGGGCTGTGACCCAGCCTTCTCCGTGTCTGGATGGCAACGTGACCTGAGGGGGCTGAGAGCAATTCCCCAAAGACTGCTGGGAGCTAGGAGGAGGGATGGCAGGAAAAGTGGATGCCAGACCAGGAAGAGCAGGTTAGGGTACATCAGCAGGCAAAATATACACTCATGAAAATGGTCGTGAAGACTGTAGCAACTTAGAAAACATTTGCACTATTTTTCTTTTTTTTTTTTTTTGAGATAGGGTATTGCTCTGTCTCCCAGGCTAGAGTGCAGTGGTGTCATCATAGCTCACAGCAACCTCAAACTCCTGGGCTCAAGCGATCCTCCTGCCTCAGCCTCCTAAGCAGCTGAGACTACAGGCATGTGCCACCATGCCCGGCTAATTTTTTTCTATTTTTAGTAGGGACGGGGTCTCATTCTTGCTCAGGCTGGTCTCGAACTCCTGGGCTTAAGCAATCCTCCTGCTTCGGCCTCCCAGAGTGCTAGGATTACAGGTGTGAGCCACCTCGCCCAGCCTGTACTACTTTGTTAAGTAAAAAATGCAGAACACACAGTTCCGTGATTTATGTATATCACAACCATGCATGTATGTGGGCAGAGGGCAAAGGGGACACAGAAAAGTGAGAACAGTTGTGCTGGGAAGGCAGGAAGGTAGGTAAGAGAGACAGACATATATTTGGGTTTTCTTAATTGGCATCATAATTAATGCATTAACATAAGATGAAACTCAGAACTGAAGGGCAAGGCCGGGCATGGTGACTCATGCCTGTAATCCTCATCCTCGTGGCTCTCTGAACTTTCCCTTGCCTAGATAGTCGAGGAGAGGAAGAAAGCAGCTGGTGTGGGTGGTGAAGCTCGGACAAACCCCAAGGGAGGTCACGGGGTGGACCTGGACCTACTTGAACTCAGCCGGCGGCTCCAATAGCTGTCCAGGCAGGTGCCTGTGTCAGGGGACAGGCATCGAAGACATTTACGGCAACCTTCCCATAATACAGAAAATCTAGAAACCACCAACTGTCTATCAATAGTGGAGTAGATAAATAAACCACGGTGCAGTCATACAATGAAATATTTTTCAGCACCAAAAATAAATGCACTAGGTATAAATATCAACACGGATAAATCATGAAAACATAATGTTTAGTGAAAAAAGCAAGTAGCAAAACTGTATTACAGCATGTCGGTATTTTAAGCCAGATTCTAAAAGACTCAGCCAGTAATACTATATATTATTCATGGGTTCACATACACATGCGGTGAAAATGTGCAAACAGATTATGAAGATACAGATTAAGCCCATGGGAGCGTTTCCCCAGGGACAAGACAGAGGCAGGGGAAGGGTGAGGACGCCTCTCCTTTGGGGCGACACTCCCCTTCACTCATACTTTACATACCTGAGAAAAATGTCAATTCTGAGTGGCGGCCACATGGGCGTTGATTACATCACTCACTGTCCTTTCCTGCTTTTTTTCTTTCTATGCTCTCAAAATTAAACAAGACACGCAGAGCAGAACCCCGAAGCTGCTGGGCAGCCCCGGCCTGCCCTCCCCAAGCCCACATGTGGTTCCCAGTGGCCTGCGCTGACCCTTCCGATACTGACGTTCGTCTGCAAAAAATACCAGAATCCGCCCCTTGCTCTCTACTGATGGAAACACACAACCTGCAAGTGTTTTGTTTTTATATAAACAGATTCTGCCTCAAATCCATTTCTTGAAAGGGGAAAGGAAGAGGGCAAAGGAAGGGAAAGAGAGGAGAAAGGAGGGAGATAGGAGAGGAAGAAAGGAAAAGAGGAAGGGGGGAAGCAAGCACAGGAGGAGGACAGGACAAGAGAAAGAGAAAAACAGAGATGGTGCCAGGGGAGCAGAGGGCCCTCACCCCAGGCCTCCCAGCCACCAGGCTAAAGCCACTGCCTGCCCCCCACCCCGCACCCTGCCCCTCTGGGCCCCACACAGCCCTGAGGCCATCTGTGCTGCCCAAAGGCTGGGGGCAGGGGAACAAAGCCAGCTGGGGCCCCTAGCCCAGGGGAGAAGGGGCTCTAAGCCGCCCTGCAAAGAGCACGAGTTCTCTGACAGCCCAGGATTACTTAGACAATTGCAAATGGGATTTGCCTTTTGCCAAATGTGTCTAAATGGTTTCCTAAGAAAGGCAATTTTACACAGCGTATAGGGCTACGGATTCTGCAGCCTGCACAAAGTGCTGGGAGCAGGAGGCCCGAGGGCTCGGGGATGCCCGCTACTCCCGTGAGATGGAGGAAACAGGTAGAGGCTGAACACCCTGTCCATGGTGAACTCCAGTGGCCCGCTGAGGACGGTGGGTCTCACAGTATGGCGAGGTCTAGAGCACAGAAGGGAGCCAGCCACCAGGCTGCCAACAGCAACAGGACTTTTGGCCTGGCTAGCCCAGGGCAAACGCCTCACCAAGGCTGCAGGTCCTGCTGCCCTGTGAAAGGGGTGACTCCAGGGCACACCTCAACATCCTGAGTGGCCCCCACCCCACAGACACTGCAACAAACTGTCAGCATTTGCAAGGCCTCCTTCACTCTGCGCCGTGATACCTGGGACCCAGGGGATTCTAAGTCCAGCTCCTGACACACTCATGGAGTCCGGGTTCTTCCTGCATCCCCCACTTTCATCCGAGCCTGTCAGGAGAACACGGGTCTGCTCTTACATGCTTTGATACACAGCGATGCAACTGTCGGATCAAGCTAGTCCTTCCCATGAGGCCAAAGACAGGCCAGGTGGAGGTGTTCACCTGGGTGCAGGCAGGGGAATGTCCCTGAGACTGCTCTGTAAAAGCGCCTTCATCACAACGCGCCAGGAGGAAAGACAGAAGAGTGAGTGCCCCGTGCACATACAGTCACGTGGGACAGGAGCTCTCAGAGGGACAGCCCTGCAGGACTGCTGAAGACAGACACCCGGACAGCCAGAAACCTGCAATGACTGTGTGTGTGTGAGTGCGTGAGTATACACATACATATAAACACATCAGCTCAATGACTTTGGTTGAAGCTATAGAAGCTCCAAAATATTCAGAATTCAGTAAAAATTAACTATCAGAGTTTTGCGATGCTATGAAGAGTATGAAAGAACACACAGTTCCTTCAATTTCAAAAGTATTTAGAGATAAACTGGCAACACTTAAATATCCTCAGGGGCAAAGAAAACCAAAATCCAATCAGGGATGGCAGGGCCGAGGGAGGAGCTGCCAGTTTCCACAACTGGCAAAATTCAGAAATGACACCAGGCAAACCAGCGATGCGAACTACAAGGACCGTGAAAGTGAAACAACCACCTACTTGGAGGGCACACAATGCACCACGAACAGGACTGCCAGTGTAGACTGAGCGCACATACGTACTCACACAACCTCCATGCACTGACAAGACGCTTCCAAAATGGTATCATTGGAATAATATAATTAATTCCTTAGTAAGTGAGGATCTTTCAAACCTAGAAGATCTATAGAATTAAGTTTAGAAATACAACTGAAACTCATGGCATTAATGTTTTTGCGTGTCAAGAAATCCACGCAGCTAGGCGCGTGGGGTCCATGCCTGTAGTCCCAGCACTTTGGCAGGCCGAGGCAGGAGGATTGCTTGAGCCCAGGGATTCAAGGTGACAATGAGCTATGAATGGGCCACTGCACTCCAGCCCAGGCAACAGAGGGAGACCTTTTTACTAAAAAAAATAATAATAAAAGAAAAGTTGAAACCCTACTAACAGTGCTGCCACATTTAAGAGAATCTAAGAACCACCATATTTATATTTATTTTATTGGAGTTAGTAGGCTTACTTTTTTTTTTAGACAAGGTCTTACTGTGTCACCTGGGCTATAGTGCAGTGGCATCATCATAGCTCACTACAACCTCAAGTTCCTGGTCTCCAGTGATCTTCCTGCCTCAGCCTCCAAAATAGCTGGGACTATGGGCACATGCCACTATGTTGGCTAATTTTTCTATTTTTTATAGAGATGGGGTTTTGCCTCTGCTCAAGCTGGTCTTGAACTCCTGGCCTCAAGCACTCCTCCCGCCTCTCTCTCCCAGAGTGCTAGGATTACAGCGCGTGAGCCACCACGTCCAGCTAGTAGGCTTACATAAAGATTTGGAAACCATTTTTTGTCCTTTGAGGAACTATTGGAAAGGTTTAAATCAGTTTAAAATGTTTAAAGGAGTTTAATTAAGTTTGTAAGTGGGGCCCAATGGACCCCTAACAAGAAGCTTCTACAATTTCCTAGACATATGAACAGAGTTACGAAATTCAAAAATAAACATTAAGAGTTTAAGTCTAGGATGTTTTATTTTAATTTGTATTTTAATAAATCAAATGTGAATTTTAAAACTAAAGTAAACCTCTGGATCATCTCTTCTACTTACGGAACGCTGCCAAGAAATTCACCTCCGCTGCCACGAGCTGTGGGATTCTGCCTCCAGGTGAAGGGCGGGGGTGGGGAGGCTGGCAGGAGACAGCAGCCTATGAAGCCCCCAAGGTTGAATCCTGACTCCTCTGCAGTGGGATGTGGAAACCAGAGGGGCCTGGCTTTCCTCCAAATCAGGATGCCTGGAGGGACTTGGGGATCTGCAGGCCAATGCTGTACATCTTTACGTGAGGCAAGAGGCCCAGAGAGGGGAAGCGACTGGTGTGGAGCCACACAGCTGCTTAGTGGCACAGCTGAGACTGGATCCCCTAATGGACTCTACTTTCCTCCAAGTCCCACGTTCCTCCAGGAACAGGGACTGGGGGTGGCCTGGAGGGCACAGATGACAGGCCGTTGTAGATCTGAGGCAGCACAGCCCCCTGCCCCAGGCCACTGCTCAGGGACCTGCCCTGGGTACCCCGTCACACCCTCTGCTGCCTTGTCTCTGCCCCCTACCAGAGGGCAGGTGCAAGTCACCTTTCCCCTTAGTGCCTAGGCACATGCTTACTGCCTGTCTTTCCAATAGAGTGTCATCTCCATGAGGTCTGGGGCCTTTGTCTTTTCACTTCGTGAATAGCTAAGCGCTGGGCATACAGCTACATTTTGTTCAGTAAATACATGAACAGGAGGCCCCTGGTGCCCTTGGGGAGGCGAGTGTTGGCTCAGTAATGGGCCTGGAAGGACAAGCAGTGAAGTGGCATCCCTGAACTCCATGAGGGCAGGGACTGTGACTTCCTCATGCTGGTGTCCCTCACCAGCATAAGACCTGACCCATGCTAGGAGCCGGGGAAGCTGGGGCAATGGGAGTGTCTTTTGAGAATTTTGATGTCTGGGAGGAAAGAGAGAGGGATGGCAGCTGTTGTGGACCAAGAGTCTATGTCCCCCTGCAAAATTCAAATGTTGAAGCCCCAGTGTGGCCATATTTGGAGATAAGGCCTATGAGGAGGTGTCACATGAGGTCCTATAGGTGGCGTCCTGATCCGATAGGGCTGGTGCCCTTGTAAGAAGAGGCAGAGACTCCAGAGCTTGCTCCTTCCATCACGTAAGGACACAGCGAAGAGGCGCCATCTGCAAACCAGAGAGAGGGCCCTCCCCTCACTGGCACCTTGACCTTGGACTTCCCAGGCTCCAGAACTCAGTCCCAGCAGACTGAGACAGTCCCTTTGTTTCTTAGAGTAATGGTTTTTTTTATAGCTAAGAGAGACCTGAGCATACCGTTGGGTGGAGAAGAAGCTAACAGAGAGAGAGAGACGAGGGGGTGAGGCAGAGATACAAAAACGGAAGAGGCAAGAGCAAGACCCCAGAAGAGCAAAGGTAGCGCCTTAGAAAGTAGGGAAGATACTGCTGGCAAAAAAGAGGGAAAGGAATGGGGAGCGGCACAGACACACAAGTAACGGGACCTGGAGAAGCAGCAGGGATGACTCGCGGCAGAAGGGGGCTCTGAGGGAGTTCAGGAGAGCAGGTCTGCTGGGAAGAGAGGCGGAAGAGGAGCAGGGAAAGGGATGAGTCACCAACAAGGAGGGAGGTGCCGGCCCCGCTACATCCCCCACCTCTCTGCTCCCGGGGGTCCGGCCTGTGTAAGGCTGCAAAGCCATGTTCTCAGCGACCCCACCCACCACAGGCCGTGGATTTCCTTTTGTTTGGTGGTCAGAGGCAGTGGGAGGCAAAAAGTTGCCTGAACTTGTACTTGTGAGAAGGATGCTGCTGACCAGTAACATCAACCTAAAATGCTGCACAGGAGCTTAGTGAAAACATGGATTACAGACTCCCCCACCGCCACCCCCACCAAGATGCCAGTGAGCGGAAGACAGTAAGTGGCAATGTGAGGCTGGGAGGCCTGATGTCAGGCAGCGTGGCATCGAGCCCCAGCCTGAGGCCTGGTCACAGCGTGTGCTCCATGTGTCTATCAGAAATAGCAGCAAACAACCTGCCTCTGTGACTTCTCTTCCAGTCCAGCTTTAAATGTCACGAATACACTGATCTGCCCTTAATCAAAACTTTCAAAAGCCTCCAAAAGCCCAAAGGGTCAAGTCCAAGGGCGCTAGCATGATGCTCAAGGCCCTCTGTGATGTGGCCTCATCAGCCCTATCCCCCACTCTGCCCCTATAGCATACCATGGGCAAGCCTGTTCTGGCCTTTGTCCTGAAATGTCCCAAACCCCTTATCTAAAACCCACCCAGTCTGTAAGGCCCTGCTCCAGAACCACCTCCTCCAGGAAGTCTTCCCAGGTCAACACCCTCTAAGCCAGAGTCTCCTCTGAACTCAGATTCTTCCATTAAATGAAGCCCTGAGAAGGATTCAGAGGCTAAGCTCAAGAGGTCAGAGAGGTCAAGTAAGCAACAGGCACAAATCACTGTGCCAGGGAGAATGAGGAAGCAAGAGGTGGGAGCTGGAAAAGGCGACAGTTCCAAACTGAAGGGAGACTAGAGCAGATGGCAGGGGAGCCAGCAGAAGGGGTCAGGTGCAGGGCTGGCCCGCAGAGGACACTCAACACCTGGAGTCAAGCTCTGGCTGAACCCCACATTGTTCTAATGTGGCTTGGCTGGCTGCTGGCTGGGGCTCAGGCTCTCTAGATCAGCTTTCTGATCCTTGGCCGAGGGCTGCTTGAAGTTGGGGGCCATGTACGTACTGCTTGTCCCCACACTGCCTGGGCCTCAAGAGATCAAAGGAACAAGTCTCTGAAAACTCCCTGTTCTCGTCCCTCAGTTGTGGTCACCCGCTTTCTGGCTGGCTGGGCCCCACCTAACAACCACAGCCCCTTCGTCTGCTGGAGAGGCAGAAGGAAGAGAGCCCTCCTCTGCTTTCTGCTTCAGGCACGTACACCAACTATCAATTTGACTTTTTGTGTCTGGCCAATGTTTTAAAGGAAGGCCCTTCCACTCTCTGCCACGTGGCCAAAGTGGACGTGGAATATTGAAGCGCTCCTGCTCTCTGCTGTGCCACCCAGCTCTCCAGGGTGACCTGGAAGCCTCTGAGCACAGCAAGAGCCCAGACTGCGACCCTCAAACTCGCTGTGTCGTAGAAAGGCCGTCCTTTGCTAACTTACTAGTTCCAGGTGACCCCACGGTCTTAGCGTTGACCACTAGCAATCCTGTATCACACAGGCCCCCACTTCCGGGGATGAATTCTCCACCTCAGAGAGGGAAAGATTCTGCTCCACCAAGGTCGTGGTGCCTGGGATGAAAAAGCCTATGTATTGGGAGGCTCCTGACCAGGCAGAGTGGCCGAGTGAGGCCAACACCGGCCCTGCGCTTCTAAGTGGAGACAAGTGGCCGTCTTCTAAGCCCTTGTGCAAAATGGGGCGCATCTGACCAACACTTTTTAGTTCCTCACACTCTGCTCTTTAGCTGTTTCCCAGTGTCAGTCTCATCCTGTCCACTCAAGGGCAGCACTGGGCCGCCCTTCCCAGTCGTTTCCCACAGAGCTCAGGGCAGGGAGGATTGAATGGTTAGTTGGAGCTCAAGAGATAGAATCCCATGCATTTAAATCTACTGCTTCTTTTCCAAAAAGGATTTGAGGAGGCTTTAAAAACGTACCTAATATAATCCAATAAAAATAGATGAAAATATCACCCTGAGAGGAAAGCAAGGAGGGAAGAGAAAATGAAGCCAGGGTCAAGGTCGTGCATAGAAATGGTTAAGTTTTGCAAAATTGCTAAAGGTGGTTACAAATTCAGTTGAGTTTTCTAAGGGCTGAAAAATAAGGAAGAACTGTGGTCCATAATGAAATTCAAAGTACACAAAAAATTTAAAAAACCAAAGCCCACCGCCTGCTCGAGAGATGCTCAGCCTTTGCTGGGTACTATAAGACAATTTCCTGAGAATCAATTCCTGCAAGTGGGATTTCTAAATTAAAGGTTTTATAGATTTTTAAGGGCTCTGGTGTATAGTGCCAAACTGCTCTCCAGAAAGGTGGTCCTGATTTATGCTCCTATTAGCAGCATGCTCCCTTCCCTACGCTGGGCACTATCGTTTTGTGTGTGTGTGTGTGTGTCGGTGGGTCGCGGGGTAGAGGTGGGGGTAAGAGTTCTTTGCAAATGTGACAGATGTAAATGCAGTGTTTTCATCTGTAAATCATGAAAACAAACTATGCTGAATGTTTTCCGTATCCATTACTGATGGTATGTATTGGGTAAGCTGCCTGCTTCATATCTTGTACATATTTTCTGCTCAATCATTCTCTCTTTCCTCTCTCTCTTTAAACTGATGCCGGAGAGAGTTCTACTTCCTATGAAGGACATTGATTCCTTGCCATACATGTTGCTGATATTGTTGATTGCCTTTGTTTAAGCTTTTAGACATTCAAAAGTTTATCTTTTTTAGGTAGTAAAATCAAATTTTTCCTTTTCTTTTTCTGAATTCATCAATCAACAAATATTTGTTACAAGCCTATTCTGTGCCTCACACTGAAACTTCTGAATTTTACTGAGAAAAGAGAGGTTAAGTAATCAGCAAGGCCACTCAGCAGCAGGGGGCGGGGACCAGAGCTGCAAACATGGAAAGAAATAAAACAGGAAACCAAGCCCTGGGCAAAGATGCAGGAGGGCCCAGGCTTGGTAGGAGGAGGACAGTTGCTATTCTTCTTGGCCTGAACCTCCAAGACACCTCCTGAGTCATCTGTGAGGTGTGCACTAAGGCCCAACCACGTCACACAGAGGTTCGCTTTGCACACATTTGTACACACACACATAGGGGCTGGCAGGGGGATAAGAGAGGCCAGAATGTGACCAAGGGGCCTTTGTTAGTGGAGTCAGAGGAAGATACACATCACAGATACCTGCTGGTGTGGAAGGGGAACAGGGATTAGAAGAAACCCAGGAGTCCCCCCGTATTGCTAACAGGCCGAGATGGAAAACCCATGGCCACAGGAGAGGCAGGGCCTGCTGTCGGTAGATATGGGCACCAAAGGACAGTGAAGTCTCAGCAGCACCCAGGAAAGAACTGGGCCCTACCTAGCCGACTGGTGTGTCTCACCTGTAGTCCTCCGAGGGCCTCTAGTCACACCCCAGAAACCCAGGCTAGGGAACATTTGCACTGGCTAAGTGGAACCCCTCCCACTGTTCAGGGACAATAAAACAGTCATACCTCCTTTAAGTAAGAAAGTCATTCTTGGGGTGAAGACCTGAATCCCATGGGTGGGAAGGACAAAGCACAACCCTATGTATTTTTTTAAAGTGTAAAAAAAATAAGGAAAACACTTAAAACCCTCCAGACCTTTCCCGTCCCTGTTCTACTCTCTGAAGAAGGAAAGAGAGCCCTCGTGGTCCCCAGGCCAGGCCTATTTTGTGACATCCCAGCCTCCTTCCTCACTGCTGGCAGGGCCTTTGCACATGGTGTTCCTTCTGCCAGGATTTTTCCTTTCCAGCTACTTAGTCAATTCTTATTCAGTTTCCAGATCTGTTCGAGCACAACGCTCTTAGAACCGTCTCTGATCTCCCCACCAAGGCCACACGTCCCTTGGATGGGTCCCTCTACTGGGAGCCTCTACTTCAGAGCACTCACCTACTTACATGCACGTATAGGACTAACTGAGTCAGGTGAGTTTCTGCTCAAGAACCGTAAGCTCAGGGACTGTAACTGTTTTTACTCAAGATTGTATCTCCAACACCCGACAGAATGCCATGGTGTCTAGTCAGCCCCCAGTAAATACTTGATGAATGACTGCGTAAACAAATGGCCAGACGTGAAGTCCTGCTGTGGCAATTCAACCATCTGTTCAATACCACTGGCCTAGGCTCATCCTGACACTTACCTCATTAAACAGTGCTCCCACCCAAGGCACACACGAATCTTAAAAGTCTCTGCAAGCAGAGGCTGGAAGGACGTACGTGACACCTTTACCTCGTTCAACTTGGTGCCTCTCCTTCCAGTCCAGTAAACAATGTCATGCCCCTCAACTTCTGTTTAGAAAGGGAACTGCTTTCCTCTTTGTTGTTAATAGGAGGCATGAACCTCCAAAATTCTCAAAGGATGAACAGGTCTAGACTATGAATACTCAAAAGTATGGTTCCTAGGCCAGTGGCATCAGCATCGCTTGGGAGCTGGCCAGAAACTTGGGAGCTCAGCCCCACCCTGGACCCACTAAATCCAAACCTGTATTTTCATGAGAACCCCAGTGATTCTTATTCACGCTTGATATTGAGAGCACCAATTGAAAATTAGATATTAAGCTATGCACAGTGGCTTCCACCTGTAATTCCAGCTATGGGGGAGGCCGAGATAGGAAGATCACTTGAGCCCAGGGGTTCGAGACCAGCCTGAACAATATAGTGAGACATCATTCCCCACCCCCTAAAATTAAATATTAACTTTTTGAAACCTCAGTTCCAAATAAAATCTTATGCTTACCCTAAATGGTGAAGAAAATAGGTCAAAGAGCCTGATGATTTCCCCCAGGGGGAAATTTGTGGGTAAATCTTGATATGTGTTTTTTTTTCACTCTCAGTAACACAAAAAGCATTGAGAATTCAAATATTAGCTCTATCTGTCCAGGGCCGACCAGAATCTGGTACTGCTGATATAAGGGGACCGGGTTTAATGCTCACATTGGACAGCTAAGTGCTTCCCCAAGAAAAAACCTGGCTGAGTGAAGGCTGGGAAAGATGTATTCACATAATTAAAAAAAAACAAAAACAAACATTTATTTCCCAAATAATCATTACGTCTGAAAAACACCATGATTAGTACTCTAAGTCCTAGTTTTTAACACTCTCTGGAAGTGAATTTTCTCACCTACAAGGCAATACCCACTTACCCTCACTACTGTGCTTCAGGAAGCAAGTGAGGCCCTTTGTGTGCATTACCTGCCAATGCTCCTGACGACTTGTGCAGGGATTTACCATCCCTGCTTTGCAGATGAGGAAACTGAGGTTCAAAGACCTTGAGTGATGGAACCAAAGATCACTTTCAAGTCTTTCTGACAGTAAAACCCTTTGGATGGGGTTTCAGCTGAGTCATCTGGGCATGTGTACACCACAGCCTAACCGTGCCAGGATCCACTGTGCTGGGGGTGAGAGTAGCTGTCTTACCAGGAAGCACTTATTTTAAAATGCTGCTTTAATGAGGTGTAATTTATATGCCATCAAATTCACACCAAGTAATTTCTAAGATGTTCAGGAACGTGAGCATTTACAGGAAGGGTGATGTTCTTTTTCTTCTAAAAGGAAAACCAAAGATGAGGCAAGCCCAGGCGCGCAGGCTGCCCAGGAGCCGCCGCGGGGAGCCGGGTCTCGAATGCCTACCTTGGATTCCGTACAGCCGGTTGAGGCGTGACCGCCGGGCCTCGTCAGTGTAGGGGACAGCGAGCCACGGCATCTCACTGAAGTACTGTTTGAATGACTCCTCTGACCTGCAGAGACACACACGGAGAACAAGGCTCTGGTAGCCCCGGCCGCACTACCACCGGATCTTTCCCACCTTTTACCGAGCGCCCAGGGCTGCTCTAGGAGCTGGGGCTCTCACTGCCGTGCTCTCAGACGCTATAGGAGCATGTGACTCTACCCATTCCAGTGTCCACCAAGGGGCAAATGCCTCCACACAACGGGGGATCCCAAACCAAACGCCAGGCCATTTTAACAGCCCACACGTCCGCATCCTACCAACTGAACTCATGCCCAACTTTTCACGTGCCAACACAGGCAGGTCTTACTTTTCTAAGGAGCTTAGATGTACACGGCTACAGCATTCCCAGGGAGATTTCTAATTTGTGCAACCAACCTTATACCTATGATTCCACAAGTAAGAAACCGTAGAAAAGACAAATCTACTCAAGCCATAGAAAGTAGATCACGGGTGTCCTGAGGCTGGGATTCAGGGGTGGGGACTGACCGGGAAGGGGTACAAAGAAACCTTCTGAGTGATGGAAATGTTCTGTATCTTGACTATGATGATGATTACCTGGGTACATGTACCAGTTAAAACTCACTGAACTGTATACCTGTCATGTA
Source organism: Cheirogaleus medius (assembly GCA_008086735.1). NCBI lineage: Eukaryota > Metazoa > Chordata > Mammalia > Primates > Cheirogaleidae > Cheirogaleus > Cheirogaleus medius. Next base: position 35,815,795 of record VBSM01003215.1, on the reverse strand, counting down.
TGCATCTTATTGTACATAAATTATGCTTCAATAAAGTTGATGTCATTTAAATTCTTATAAAAGTGATCGTGCCACCTGGCATGCCTTCCTGCTGGTACGGGGAGCTTCCAGTGGAGCAAGACCATGGGCCCATAAACCTAGCGCAGGACAGTGTGGATGTCAACGACACAACAATGTGCAAAATGCCCTCACTGTGCCAGTCCTTCAGAGACCCTTAAGAGGCAGAAGTGCCTGGTGACTCAGCGTAAACTGGGTTGGAGTTTTGAGATGAAGGAAGCTCATTGATGAGTGAAGCCGGAGAGAGAGGGCAAGAAACAGAGGGAACTGAGGCTAAGAGGACCTGACTTAGTCCAGGAAGAATGTCTGCCCTGCTTGTTCTGTGATTCCTTATCCATGTGCATTCAAATAGCCCCAAAGTCTGTGGCCAGAGCTAACAAAACGATTGCATAGCCATCCAAGACAGGGCTCACATGGCTTTCCATCTGTGGCCCTTTCCCATCCTCCCCTCTCCATGTCTTCTCACCACAAACTAAAACGATGAACCAATCAGAAAACACACCCTAATCGCAAATGACTCAGGCCTGAACTGGAACATATCCAGTATTTATAGCAGGAAGAGGTTTCTCTCGGCTCTCCTTCAGACAATTAAATGAGTAAATGTGAAATGTATCTGTCCTTCTGCCAGTACTCCCAGATATGTTTTCCTCCATCCCTATCTCCCAGCCCTACAATGAGGAAGTAAGAAATGCAAGACGAAAGACATGATGTCAGCCACCTACAGAAACAGGGAGCGGCCCTGCCACTTCACCGCACACCTTACCTGTCTGCACTAACAAAGATGATCTCAAAGTTCTGGCCTGCCTCCTTGATCTTCCGGTAGGATTCCACCAGGACCCGGGTGAGGCTTCGGCAGGGTGGACACTGGAAGGCAAGAATGGGCCCCTGCTGAGTGACGTGCCTTCTCCATTCCCTGGCTGCTCACCGTTAGAGCCCAGGCAAGCTAGACCCAGTAGGACTGGGATGGCGAAGCCCAGTTTATAAAAGAGGCAGACATGAACTTGCCTCTCTGAATGGTGAACACCCAGCACAGGCACCTCCTCACCCCATGCAGCGTGCCAGCAGGCAGCTGTTAAACAAACCCCCTTAGGAACCACTAGAAGTCTCACCTGAATGGAATATCCTTATAGACCCATCAAAAGAAGATATTTTCTTGATGCTATTATTATTATAAATATAAGCACTACTGCATGCTAATATTGCATCAGGCACAGGAGAAGGCCAGGAAATTCCTGCCTGGGCAGTCTCGCCTCCAGAAGCCAACCACAGCTTGGCTTGGTGGTGACATCACTGCTTCTTTCTATCTAGACTAAAGAGGGACCAAACACTCACCCAATGTGCAGAGAAATAGACTCCCACGTGAGACCCCTCCAGGCTGCTGCTCTCCAGGGACTGCCCGTTATTTCTAAGCAAGGGGCCTGCAATGACTTCCCTGAAGGGTTTAGGTCCCCAAGGGAATTCCAGACCTGAAACAGGCAACAGATGGTGAGAATGTTAGGGCTCTTCATCAAGGCCTGGGACCCAGGAGGCCTCAGAGCTGTAGGCATGACAACTTTATCATCAAACAGTGTTTGTTAACAAATCCACAGGATCTGTAGCTAACACAGGACTAAAAGGAGAACCTCATCCACTGCAGAGCCCTCCTTACCCTCAAGGCAATGGTTCCCAAACCTGGATAATCATAAGTCCATCTCCTGGGGCTTTGGAAAAGTACCAGTGCCCAGGTCATACCCCAAATCTTGAGATCCAGGGACAGGGCAAAGAGGTATGCTCAAAACAAAACAGGTTCTGCAGGTAACTCTGGTGATGATCAAGGTTTGAAAATCGTTGTCTCAGGAATTAACCCTGTGTTCATTTGGTCCCAACCCCAGAATCTCAGTGATTCTCAACTGCATTTTAGAATTAATTGGGGAATTTTAACACATGATACTCCTGGGCCCCACCCCAGAGATTCCAAGTCAACTGGTCTAGATTGGGGCTCTGGGAATCAAATGAGAATTTAAGTCTAATAAAAAGAAAGCACAAAACCCACCCCATCCAGATGGTCAACATTCTGATGACACATAAGCACCAGGCAGGAAGGGGAAGTAATATCCTCCCAGCCAAACTGAACAGTGTTTTCTCACAGGGTGGTCCACTGACCACTGCCTCAAAATTGCCTGGGGGGTGGAGTGGGAGGGAGAAACAAACTAGTCAAAAATGCAGGGGGCTAAGCCCACCCTGCAACAAAAGACTCAAAATTCCCTGGGAGTGGGACCAGGGAACATGCATTGTTAACAATCTTCAGGGTAGGGTGTGTGTGTGTGTGTGTGCGTGTGTGTTTAAATTTGAGAAGGTACAGACTCGGTTCCACCATGACCTGGTTTTTACTGAGGGCAATTCTTTAGAGCACATGAAATTTTTACTGGGAAAATTTGTGAGCAGGGTTGAATCTTCTCATTAGATCAATAAATGAGGGAGGGGAGAGCGTATGACCTTTTATCACTCCAGTGCAAGGGGGAAAGAAGCCGTCCTTGGACAGCCTCCTTGGACAGCCACCGAGCAGTGATAAGAACAGCCTACTTGGTGCACGGCCGAGCGGCCAGGAAAGCCAAGGCCAAGGCCTGCAGGGCTCAGGCAGCACCAAGAAATGAGGTGCACTCAACACCTGGGCCCAGAGAGCAACACGGAGACTGCAACTTTGCTATGGTAGTATTTTAAAAAGAAAACACCCCACTTAGCCTGCAATTGTTAAGGGGGCAGGCGCCGTTGAAACAGCACTAGGAGTCAGTGTCTGGGCTCTAGCTGCCTTTCCATAGCCTCTTCAGCCCTCCAAGCTGAACTTCCTTTTTCAGATTCCATCTCCTCTGGCCCATGAATTAAAACCCCCAGGAGGGACATTCTGATCCCTTTAAAAATCTTAACCATGATCTAGAGAATACTGTAATTTCACTAAGACAATGTTCTCTGGTCACATAAACCCACTGTTATGTATTTCATTAGTATTCTCTCCAGCAGTGGGGAGGAGATTAGGGAAGGGGGACAGAGGAGGGAGCTGGGTGACAAGAGTGCAGGATGGACACGCCGGGGTGTTACCTTCTGGGTCGTCTCTGATCACCAGCAGCCCATTCCTGCACACGACCTTCCCGGTGGTGGCGTCTAGGAATATTAGTGATGGAATGTTGGAAATTCGGTATTTGTTCCAAAGTTTAAGCTGTAAAAAGTAAAAGAAGGTGATTAAGTCCACACCAGCTTAATTGCAGAGTTCTTTTGAGCCCCTCAGGCCTGTGGGGGTAGATGGATGAGCAAGCACCGAAGTACAGATAAATGAATAACTGATCCAAAGCAGGCCAGCTGTGCAGGAGGGACAAGTTAAATAACTACAGTCCCACTGGCTCCCATGGTGACAGTGCAGGGGACTCCATGTCCCACCCAGGCTCAGGCTGCAACAGCGGCTGGTGGAGAACCACGCTTATTCTAGGACAGCGCTTCTCTCCTACCTCTCCCACGGGTGCTTTCTCTAAAGCACATGAAGATGAAGATGGATTATGCATCTTTAGAACACAATCAGATCTTCGCCATGTGGTTATGGAAGGAAGGGAAGCTTTTCATTAGAGCCTCTCCGGCCTATCAGCAGGAAGCGACAGGGTTTCCAATAGAAGACCACATAGTTAAAATCCGCACCCTCGCTGCTTCGCCAGGGCCCTGCACTTGGAATATCACAGCTGTCTTTTCGTGTGCCATTCAGCCTGCAAAACACTAGGGAAGCAGTCTCTTGAGCCAGTCCCAACCCTCAGCTCTCAGTGCCACTTAAAATAATCTTCGGTCTATTGGCAGATTCTTGAGGTTGGCCATGTAGACTGTCAGAGGTCTGGGGGCTGAGAGGGATGAAGCGGAGACAACGTGAATGCAACAGCCCAGGGCGAGAAGCCAAGTACACTCAGGCTCCTCTGTGTGCTCACTGCCACCAGGGTGGACACTGCTGAGGTGGGCCACTGGGTGCTCTTGAACTTCACCGCCAAGCCCAAAAAGCAACAGAATTAAATGAAGTGTCAAGCTAGCAACACGCCTCCAGAAAAGAAACTGTGGAAGGGTCCACTGGTTAGGCCATTCAGCTGTGAGCCTTCCTTCCGGGGGTTCTGGGGACCCAGACAGGAGGGCTGGCCACTTGGGCTGCAGAATAGGGCAGGGGTCCCCAACCTTTTTAGCACCAGGAACTGATTTCATGGAAGACAATTTTTCCATGGGGAAGGGGGGTGGGGAGTGGGTGGCAGAGCTCTGTGGCCAGGTCCCTAACAGGCTACAGACCAGTACTGACTGGCAATCCAGGGGTTGGGGACCGAAGGATTAGGGCATGCAGAAGAGGGAGAGGCATGTGTGGCTATGATTATTATTGTTTTTAATCCAATCCCAAGCAGTGAGGGAGGAGGGCTGCATGTCTGCCAAGGAACGCTAGGCTTCCCTGTCTGTGGAGAACTGAGTCTTGGCAAGAAGGCTTGTAGGACCCCACCTCAAACTGGGTGGGCCCTGTCTCAGTGCTGCATGCTTTTCCCAGCCCCACATTTCCAGTGGGCTCACAAAACCAGCCCGGGACCTCAGAACAACAGCGATTCTGCACATACAGTTTTCAATGACCAGTACTACACCATCGCACGGAAATTTGATATGGAATTCAGATCAAACATTCCTAAGACAAGAGGTTCAACAACAGAACAAGACCATCCTACCACTGGGATCAGCTTCATAAGTCTGCTGTGCAAGGATGCAGCCAGGTTAATTTAAAAAAGAAGAAGATTAAAATTATTGGATTTTTCTGGTTTACAAAGTAATTCTTGGGGGGAAAAATCATTGGAAAAAAATACTGGGAAACAGAGCAAACCACAAAAATTGAGATAAAAATCACCCATGACTCACCACTTAGGAAAACTTAGACTTTTATATTTCCACCAGTGGCAAATGAGACAGCCCATTCCTAGCACACCCACCAACATTATCACTAATATTAATTTTTCCAATTTGCAGGGGGAAAAAAAGGATACCTCTCTTTTATCTTCTACTTATTGATGTTTAAGAGATACACTGCTATAAATACACTGTTTCTCCTCAGTGTTTTACAACTGGTAAGTACTGAAATTCATCCAACAGATATTAACTGAGCACCTACTATGTGCCAGCCTTGTTTTAAGCACAACAGATACAGGAAAGAACAAGGCAGTTGAAGTTACTAACCTCATGGAGCATCTATTCTAGTGGGAGAGACAGACAATAAACAAGAATATAAATAGAAAAATAATTCCAGACATATAAGGAATAGAAAAGACAGCCTGGTAAGAGTAAAGGCATGGTTGGGAAGGTGGCGCGCATTCTAGAGAGAGCAATCCAAGACGGTGTCTCTGGAGAAATGACATTTGAGCACAGACCTCAGTAATGAAAGGGAGCAAGCCACATGCATATTGGGGGAGGCGTGTAAAGGCCAGAAGGCATCGTGGACAAGCTCTTTAAGGCCCTATAGACCAGGGCAAAAACAATGGAGTTTTATTCTAAGTGTAATAGGAAGCTACCAAGAGTAAGGAGTGGGATGACTTGACTTACAGTTGACACAGTCACTTTGGCTGCTGTGAAGAAACAGACTGCAGGGAGGACAAGGGGAAGACAGGAGGCCAACCGGAGAGGCTACTGCCAACAGCCCAGGCCGGAGCTGAGTGCAGTGAGCAGGACTGGGCTGCAGCAGAGCAAGGACGTGGTTGATTTTGAAGACAGAGTCAGTGGGTGAGGATGGCAGATTGAATGTGGGGAGTGGTGAGGAGAAAGAACAAGGATGTACCTGGTTCCAGGGCTTGAGCAAGTGTGTCAAGGGGGCGTCTCTATTAACCAAGATGAGAACCAGTGGAGGAGAAGCAAGTTTGTGAGAGAAAAGTCCAGAGGCCAATCTCAGGATACCCATCAGACTTGCAAGTGGAGATGTCAAGTTGGCACTTGGATTTGCGCATCTAGGCTCTGGGGAGAGGGGGCTTGAGATATAAACCAGGGGTCATCAGTGACTAGAAGATGTCAGAGGTCATGGACCTGGATGAGATCATCCAAAGAGGGGACAAGGCTACAGAAGTGGTCCCAGGACACAGCCAAGGACCACAGATGCAGGAGGCCGAGCAGGAGGCTGAGTGACAGAAGAGGGGAATGAAGATACTCTATCGTCACTCTAGCGTCCCAAAGGCCAGGTAAAGAAAGTGCCTTGGAATGGAGGGAGCAGGTGACTGTGTCAGATGCTGCTGAGAGGCTGAGGAAGATGAGGACAGAGAACTGACCAGCAGATGTGGCACAGAAGGTCGTGTATGACCTTGATGGGGTCGGGGCGTCAGGGAAGTGGTGAGGCTGAGAGACAGACCAGTGTGGGGGAGACAGGAACGGGCACTGCCTGCCCCACACACGCCCACAGGCCCGCGACCCCAACCGATCCCAGTCCTGCCAACACAGGACATACCAAGAGGATAATAAAAAGAAGAAAAGTTATAAAAAGAGAGAGAAAATGGCAGATGAGAGGCTGAGGTAACAACTGTAAACAATTCTCTCTCAATTTTGCTGCAAAGGGAGCAGAGACAGGGAGTTGCAGCTGGAAAAACATGTGATGTGATCAGGAGGAGGATATCTTAAATACACTCTAACATATGCTGATTGCGACAATCCAAGAGGGAAAAAAACTGATGAGAGGGAGAATTGCAAGAACAAAGTCCTTGCTTGAATAGGCAAAAGGGTGAGATGTAGTTTACAAATGGAAAGGTGGAGCTGTAAAAACAGCTGACTTTTAAATATAGTTGTCGCTTGGTATCTGTGGGTGACTGGTTCCAGGACCCCCACGAATGCTCAAGTCCCCGATAAAATGACAGTGGTATTTACATGCAACCTATGCACATTCTCTTAACTACTTTAAATCATCTCTAGATTACTTGTAATACCTAATGCAATGTATTGGTTGTTATCTATGCATATATATAAATATATAGTTGTTTACTGTAATGTTTAGGGGACTAATGACAATAAAAAAGTTTGTACCTGTTCAGTACAGATGCAATTTCTTGCCCCCCAAATATTTTCTTTTTTTTTTTTGGAGACAGAGTCTCACTTTGTTGTCCAGGTTAGAGTGAGTGCCGTGGCATCAGCCTAGCTCACAGCAACCTCAATCTCCTGGGCTCAAGCGATCCTACTGCCTCAGCCTCCCGAGTATCTGGGACTCTAGGCATGCACCACCATGCCCGGCAAATTTTTTATATTTATATATTTTTAGTTGGTCAATTAATTTCTTTCTATTTTTAGTAGCGACGTGATCTTGCTCTTGCTCAGGCTGGTTTCGAACTCCTGACCTCGAACGATCCGCCCACCTCGGCCTCCCAGAGTGCTAGGATTACAGGAGTAATCCACCGCGCCCGGCCCCCCCAAATATTTTCAATATGCAGTTGGTCGAATCCACAGATGTAGAACCCATGGATATGGAGGGTCGACTGTATATATTCTTATTTCATATTTTTTAGTCCAAATAGAAAGCCATGCTATTTGCAAATAAAGACAACTCTACCTTCTCTTTGCACCAGTTATGTCATTTACAGTTGACCCTTAAACAATATGGAGTGAGGGACGCCGACACCCTGTGCAATCAAAAATCTGTATATGACTTTTGACTCCCTCAAACTTAACTACTGTTGACCAGAAGCCTTACCGATAACATAAACAATTAACACATATTTTGTGTTATATGTATTATATACATATAATATACATATTACTTTAGTTATGTGTACATGTTATACATATATAAAAATATATACATATATATGAAAACATATATATACACATATATATGTTATATATACATATAAAAGTTATATGTATATAACTAGGTATATGTTATAGTTATATGCATATAACTATTATATACATATAACTTTTTTTTTTTTGAGAAATAATTTCACTCTGTTACCCCAGGTAGAGTGCATCATAGCTTACTGTAACCTCAAACTCCTGGGTTCAAGCGATCCTCCTGCCTCAGCCTCCCGAGTAGCTGGGACTTCAGGTGCACGCCACCATGCCCAGCTAATTTTTCTATTTTTTGTCAAGACTGGGTCTCGCTCTCGCTCAGACTGGTCTTAAACTCCTGGCCTCAAGCGATCCCTCCCGCCTTTAACTCACACAGAGTGCTAGAATTACAGGTGTGAGTCACCCACCATGTCCAGCCTATATACTGTATTCTTACAATAAAGTAAGCTAGAGAAAAGAAAATCATAAGGAAGAAAAAAATATGTGGACCCACAGTTCAAATCCGTGTTGTTCAATGGTCAACTGTATTTCCTTTTCTTATAGAGCTATATGGCTAGTACTTCCAGAACAATATAAATTAGCAAGCATTCTTATCTTCTATCTGATATAATGGATATATCTATAACATCTTATTGTCAAATACAGTATTAGCCATTGGTTTGAGACAGATTAAAGTTTTTAATATGTTAAGAAAAAAATAGCCTTCCATAACTTTTTGACCAAAAGTTTTATCAGGAATAGGTGGCTACTTTATGATTAGTATTTTAACCTGCTGTAGTATATTTCATTAGTAGCTGTTCTAAGGTCAAACTATCCTTGCCTTATTAGAATAAATCCTCCCTGGTCACATGTATTACTAAGGCATCACTAGCATCATATTTTCCCTGGGGCTTGGGGCTCCCACAAACAAATGACATCTTGAAATAAGACTCTCTTTTTGGACAGCTAGACTATTTCCTAAAGTAAATTACAGCCTCTGAGCCTTAAATATAAAGCTGGCAGATACAACATGATTATGATACAGTGGTTTGTATGTGGGTACCCATACTGTACTTGAAATGTAAGCATGTGATTTGCTCTTGGCTAGATATTTTTAAAGGAAGGGTGGTGTGGGCAGCCTAGCCTCTAAATCAGGGGTCCTCAAACTTTTTAAACATGGGGCCAGTTCACTGTCCCTCAGACTGTTGGAGGGCCGTTGGAGAGTGCGGCGCACATTCCACACATGCGCACTTGTGCACTGTGGGCGCGGGACAAGTCGACTGCTAAGCAGGACAGGTAGCTGTGGCAAAAACACCCGGTGGGCCAGATAAATGTCCTCTGTGGGCGGCATGTGGCCTGCAGGCCATAGTTTGAGGACACCTGCTCTAAATGCTCAGTAGAGATGCCATCCCCCCCTTGCCAGATAAGGAAGAACCCATTTTCTTCCAGGTCCCTCATACAGGCAAAAGAACTTTAAGACCTCTCCCTGCCCTGCTCCAAATCACCACAGATGTATCCTTTTTCTCTTAGAATCCTCCTTAGAGGGGTAAGAAATTTTAATCCTATGACCCCTATTTTCCCTCCTACCTAAGGCTCCCCCCTCTCTGTCCCATTGTCTCAGGAAGAGAGGAGGTCTTGGCTTGTGATTTATCCATTCGTTGTTGGATCACTGTTTTCAAGTAAAGACCCACTGGATTAGTGGGAAAAAACTTTGCTTCTAGGCTCACATATGACACTGCAAAGTTAATCCTTTTACAGAGTAATCCATCATGGTCTAATTTTATATGATAATGATTTATTTAGGAACTTATGTTACACCAGGGAGTTATGTCTGTGGGTTGTCATGGGACTATCTTTCTCAGGCTGAAGCACAAAGGTTACTCGGCTCTGAAACAGTGCAACAGCACAGGAATGATCAGTTTCGATCCCTGGATCAGAAAGTGACCCTTATGTTAAAGAAATCACCTAGGCTTGCTTTGAGGAGTCTCTTATGCTGATTGGAAGTAAGCAATGCTTGGGTTTAATGAAATGGTCACCGAGATTCACCTGTGTGCCTTTTCAAGCATGTGTAACAGCTCAAGTCCACCAAAGGTTTTCAAAATGGCCTCTGGAAACAGTGCTTTCATAGTCATTTTTGTGTCGCAGACACTTGAGGATAAAAGCTATGGATCCTTTCACCAGAGAAAAATGCGCACACACAATAAAGTCTGTGTATAATTTCACAGAGTTCACGAATCACTCGAAGCCTGCTAGTGGAACCTAGCTGATCACAGGAGGTTTATCTACAGACCTCAGATAAAGACCCCCTTGTCTTAAGAGTTCATTTCAGTGCATGTCTTGACCTTGACTCAACTGGGAGAGCTACAATATAACTCCCATCTTTATTCCTGCTGTTAAAATTTCCTCCAATCAAATCAGCATTTGCCTAAAACCCAAGACAATGCATTAGTGAAGAGTGGGTGATAGGAAACCTCACTCTCCTGCTGCTATGTTCCTGAACTCACGCAGAGCTGTTGGCTACCTGCAGTCTCAAAGTCATCCCTTTGCCTACAGGATGGTGACTGTTAGAACCACCCAGGACTGAGAGCTAACTGCACTTTTTCTTAAAGCATTTCCCCAAGAAGTGAGTTCACATTCTTTCTTGGTGTCATATTAGAGCACTGATCATCAGCGCTTCCTCATCATCTCAAAGTTCTCCTGGGGAGGAAACAGGGTAGTGCAGAAAGAAAACAGGCTTCAGAGGGGCTGGGCTTACATCCTGGCCGGGACACCTTATTAGATGTCAGAAGGTGACAAGGGTTCCAGACTTTGGGCAGGTCATGCCCCCTCTCCTAGCACAGTAATGCTCCTTTCGCAGGATGAATGGGGGACTTAAAACAAGGTGACACAGACTCTCAAGCACTGCACACATAGGAGGCATCGTTAGTATCCGAATCCAATTTATGCTTATTTCCCCCTTGTCAGCATCCTCTCCAAAAATCATTTTCCTTTCCACTATATGTTAATCAATCAACCATATATTAAATAGTTAGTGGCTGTGTGCAAAACTACTCAGAGAACAGGGATGTCTTTTTGTAGCAAGTGGTATTTTTGCCATAAGCACCTTCTGCAAAACACGCACATAGTTTTTGGCCTGTCTTACGTGGTCTGTTTGCCATCTCCCTCCCCCCGCCCGTTTTTGGATTTCTAGATTTTAAAGGAGCATCTGGAATTTTTTTTTAACTGACTGTGGATTTTGCTTTCTCTCTACTTAAGAGAACTCCGACACCACATCTGATTCTGAAAGGAATTCCCACTTTGTTTCCTCACCTTCTGGCTTGGAAGGCTGAAGTGTGAAATACAGTATAGTCTAGTACAAAAGAGCGTGGGAGGGAGGGAGTTGAGTCAGGCAGTTCCGTCCTGTCTCAGCAGACTTTGAGCCTGGAGACTGGGGTGAGGGCAAGAGCTCACATTCCACTGGACATCAAAAAGGCAAATGGCAACTTGAACCCTTTAAAAGGGGCTGCACTGACCCACACTGCTGCAGTTGGACAAGGCCAATGACTTTGGTGTCCAGTGTTTGTTCTCTGCAGTGATCATCTTGGCAAAAAGTCCACCAAAAGTTCATTTTGATGGTATCTTTGACTTGCTGAACTGCCTTCTTCCACAGCTACCCCAAAGCCAGGTAACTCCAATAGAATATGTTGCAGCAAAACCCCAACACCTAGGACTCTAAGTGTCTATGATTAGTGCGTCAAATTCAGAAGCAAGGCCACAAAGATGAAATAGGAAGAAAAAAAAAAAGAGAGAGAAAATAAGAGCTCAGCTTAGCAAAAATCAAAAAGGATGACAAAATGGGCTATCCAGTTACTTAAAAGTTCCCATTCCATGGTCTGGCAGCTGGTTCTAGTTAAAAAGTCCAAGGCTGAGGCTGGAACTATCATCCTAGGAATGCCGGCTAGAAATGCTGCCACGGTGACCCACAGACGATGAAGCAAGTATCAGGGGCAGGATGGGGATTGGGCAAACTGTAGCAGTGTAGACAAGAAAGCCAGAGAGCCAGGCTAATCCGAAACACTGGTGGGATTAGTCAGCACCCGCAGATGCCTCAGGGAAATGCAAACTGGTGATTTCTGAGAAGTCCCAGCTCCTGAGGGTGACACAGAATCTGTCTCTCATGCTAAGGACTGGGTCTTGCACTTGACTGGGCTCTTAGCTTTTATTTCTCAACAGCTGCTACAAATCTGTGGGATCAGGCCAAAGCTAACACAGATGTAGGATTAATCAGCAAACTCCTTGGCCAGGTCAGCTGGAGCCTTCTCAGGCAAACTTCACCCCTGCCCTTCCACCAAATGCTGACCACGGTTGAAACCATCCTTTCTGTGAGCAGCATTTGAAAACAGATCCTTAAACATGTCCCTGCACTTCCTAACCAAACAGGACCAAAGCCCATGATATGCAAAAGTCTGACAGGAGAAATCCCCTTGTGCCACCCTCCAATGTCAAGGCAGAATATAGAGGTTACTTAGCACAAGCTCTGGAGCCAGACTTCCCAGGTGAAAGTCTGCTCCAGCCACTTACTAGAAGCTACCTAACTTCTCTTGGTTTCCTTATCTGTGAAATGGGGATAACAGAACCTACATCTTAGTGGACTGTTGTGAAGAATAGATGAGTTACATATAGCTGTGGTCCCCAACCCTCAGGGCAAGGATAGATACTGGTCTGTGGCCCGTTAGGAACTGGGGGGCACAGTAGGAGGTGGGTGGCAGGCTAGTGAGCAAAGCTTCATCTGTATTTACAGCCATTTCCCATCACCTGTATCACTGCACAAGCCCTGCCTCCTGTCAGATCAGTGGCGGCATGAGAGCCTCATAGGAGTGCAAACCCCACTGTAAACTACGCAAGTGAGGGATCTAGGTTGCACACTCCTTGTGAGAATCTAATGCCTGATGATCTGAGGTGGAGCTGAGGAGGTGATGCTAGCACTGGGGAGTAGCTGCAAATACAGATTATCATTAGCAGAGAGGTTTGATTGCACAATAAATGTGATGTGTTTGAATCATCCTGAAACCATTGCCCCCTCCCCTCCATCTGTGGAAAAACTGTCTTCCGTGAAACCATTCCCTGGTGCCAAAAAGGTTGGGGATCACTGACATACAGTGCTTACAATAAGGTCTAGCACAGATTAGGTACTAAGTAAGTGTCAGCTGTTATTATTGACATCAACTATTATTACTGTTGTTGTTATCCCAGCGCCATCTTCTAAATGCTTCAGAAAGATGCTGTCCTCATATCCCCAGAGTTAAGACCAAATCTTAGATCCCCTTGCTCCTGGGGCACAATGGCCAGTGTCTGATCTGGCCTGTGTCTGAAACTTCTGTGGCCTAGTATACCTGCTGGCCCAGGACAGTGTTTGGCACATTACACGTTCAGTAAATGATGGGTAACCAAATGGAAGGAAGGGAGAAAGGAAACACTGTCCTGGGCCGGCCAGCCAAGCAATCAAGTTCAGCTGTTTAAATGGCGTTTTCACGATTAAGACTCCTCCTTAGTTGCTTGAGGGCCCAGAATGCTCTTGAAATTGCAGAACTCAAAACAAGTGCTAGTGGAATTCGAGCTCTTCTCCCTTTATCCAACAGTCAGTGCCTTTGATCCCTGTAGCCTCCCCCCCTTCCCATCTCTCCTGTGCCTGGAGCTGACACAGAGAAAGGACCAGCCTATGAAACCAAGGAAAAGATGCAGGTGGTCTGGGCCAGGCCACCACCAGCTCCTGAGAATTCAAAGCCCTTCTAACGGTTTTGCAATTGTGATGTTGGATTTTTATAGCTGATTCCAAGAGAGAAACTATGCCCCAAGGGTCACAAGTGTGTGAGCTTCAGAAAATAATGTGTCCACTCTGCTTCTAAGGACAAAGCCACCAAGAGTTAAATAAGCTGCATGCCTTCTTTCTGGGTCCTTCTCTGCTACTCCAGGCCATATTAAAAGAAAAAGACAAGACTAGGCCAGGCACAGTGGCTTACGCCTACAATCCCAGTGCTTTGGGAGGCCAAGGTGGGAGGATCACTTTAGCCCAGGAGTTCAAGGTTATGGTGCCATTGCACTCCAGCCTGGGCAACAGAGATCCTCTCTCAAGGAAAAAAAAAAAAACAACTAGGTAAAAGGATGTTAAAAATTTATCCTTCATTTTTCTAAATCTCAGGACAGTGAATTTTCTAACCAATTTGCAGCTGACCTATGCAATCCAACAGAGCTTAATTAGCTACAATTTACAATATGCTAATCAAAGTGCTTCAGGGAAATGAAGGTGGTGAGATACCATACCTGCCTTTAAGAACTTTATATTAATAGTTTCTAAGTAGAAAATGATTAAAATGGTAAATTTTATGTTATGTATATTTGACCACAATAAAAAAATGTGAAGTTGTGACTACGTATAGGCATAACCTAAGGCAGATGGTGCCAACTGCCAGGAGAAATGAGCAAAAACAGGCAAGAAGGAAGCCTGGCTCTATCCTAGTGTACGGAATATGCCAGGATTGGCTCTGTATGTTAAATCAAACACACTTTCAAACATACGGTTCAAACCTCCTCCGTGTAACCACTTTCCCTGCAAACACGGGCAGCCACGAGAACCAACAGCTCCCAGTTGAGTTTGTTCCTCACTGGTTGTCAAATCTTTAGCCAAGGCTTCTGGTTTCATGGAGGGTAGAATGACAGAGATAAAATACAATGGTCAGGACTGTGGCTCTGGAGCCAGACTACTTGGGTTCAAATACCAGCTCTGCTATATAGCAGCTGGGTGACCTTTGACATATTACATCACCTCTCGGAGCCTCGGTTTCCTGATGAGAAAATGGGGACGATATCAATACCACTTCATATTGTTGCTGTAAGGACTGGACTGATATATGTCCAACACTTAGAACACAGCTTCATACACAGTATGTGTTCTATATATGTTAGAAATAATGAGGACGATGATGCTTCAAAGAATACTGCCATTTCTCCTCAATCATACCTGGAAAAATAGGATGTGTCCTCTAACCCTGTTTAGCACCCATGCCAGCTGCAGGTTCGCATTCTGGTGGAGGGGGTGTGGGAAATGACTTCTTGGGCCTTGTATCAATACGGGATACCCCAGATAGAGGAACCAGGGGACAACCCTACATAGAAATGCCAGTTACTCTCAGCCTGGCGTGTGGGACTTAAGTTTTAAGAGCCTCACGTCACTTGCAAGATATTCTTTTACAAAGCACTTTGCTGCTAGTATAAGAGGCAGGAGGATCTGATATGCCACTTCCTCCTTTTCTCTCTCTATCCAAGAGACGTCTCTCCCTATCAGCAGCCTGCCTCCCACCTTGCTCACCGGTTACAGCAAGCTATGCTTCCATCCTAACTTGTCACTCCAAGGTGCTATCAAATACACTGACAGTCCCCAGGATAAAGGGCCGCATGCCATGCTTCTCTTGGATTGAACACAAAACAACCACTGCTCCTGAAGCCTTTCTCCAGGGGGACCGCTGTGTCCTGGCAGCCCCCGATCCTCCACCGCATGGAAGCAGAGTGTAGGGGCAGGAGCACAGGAACTGGGGGAGGACGGTGAGAGTTTGAACCCTGGCTCTGCAATCTCGGGCAAATTACTCATCTCCCCACATCTCGCTCTTTTCAACCACACAGTGGTCCTGGGGTGCCTACCTCCTAGGGCTACTGTGAGGATGATAATCATATGAAGTGATCAGAAATATCCCAGCACACACATGAGAATTCTTCTGAGGGCACTGCTGGCGTGGAGAGCCCGTGCACAGCCCTTCCAAATTTTATCTCAGAAAGCCCATGCCAGGGCCCTGGGCTGTGCACGTGGCCCCCACACTGCAAGAGCACTTCCTAAGCAGTATTTGACTATGGCGAGAAAAACACCGCAGTGCCGCCAGTAATCCACAGAGTAATCCACACAAACAAATACGTACAGGACATCTTACAAGGGACTTTCTGCCAGAGTTAGGTAAGCAGGTCACCTCTGACAAAGGAAAGGGGGAGCCCAGGGGTCTCTCTCTCCCCAGCAACGGCTCTGGGTTGAGGGGCAAAAGCACAAACTGAACAAAAACGGCAATCCTTCCAGTTACCCCTCCACTTCACCACTGCAAGGAAGATACTTTCCAGACTAGCATTCGGCCTGTGGGTCCTCCTCTCTCTGAAGGGGGGAGTGGCAGAACTCAACTCAGAAATGGTCATTAGTTCTAACCACAACCCCCCGAGACACAGGGGCTGATGGCGACTGTGCAGGTAGGCACAAGAAGTTAAAAAATACAAAAGCAATTGCTCCACGTGCCTGGAGCCTGGGTCTGGCGGCCAGCAATGGCAGTGGACTGCAGTTCTGTTATCCCAGTGGTGAAGGCCACAGCAGGTTCCTGGCGAGGATGAGGGTGATGGGAAAGACGCCGTGTCCCACGTGTAACTAGCGTTCCAACACCCAGTGGCCTCTCCTCCTCTTCCTTTTCGGAGTCACTCCCCGAGCAACTAGGCTACTAAACTTCCTTGCAGAAAGCCACACCTTCAGAATGGCTTCAATCAATGACAACAAATTAATGAGATAAAAAATGATGTCCACAAATAGAAAGACAAATGTGTAAATGTTTTCTTCCCATCCTTTCAAAAGTGCCGAAATGTAAAATATTTAATTATTCTAGTCCAATGCTGGCATGGAGAGCCCGGTGCCCTAACACGTGGAACTCGGTATCATTTGTAACACCAATTAAGGAGGTTCATTTACTATGCCACACAACTTCCTGCCCTAATGGCTCAGCGAGCCAGGAGATGAGCAGTTTGTTGGGAGTACAAAGCGCCATATGGCTGCCAGGTTCTCTCTGGCCGACGCCACAGACGGAGGGAAAGGCTGCTCCGTTTCCCCACGCTGCAGTTCTCACGAGCTGACAGAAGGGATTTCCTAAAGCCCCATCTGGTATAAAAACCTCTGCTGGGCAGAGTGGTTTGGAACAGTGAGGGGGTGGCTGGTAATAACAGGCTAGGGCCATATGCTCTGAAGAGAGAAGATCTAAAGAAGTGGCTGGGAGTTTGCATATGAGAGGGGGACAGGGAGCCAGAATCGGTCTGGAATCAAAGAGACCGTGTCCCAGCTCCAAAGGCAAGCCCTTCTAGTGGGGGATAGGGTTTCTGTGGCTTGTGTCATTGTGGATCCGTTTGCTGATATTGTCAGGAAAGAGTGCAAGTTTGCCCACGTTCACTCCGAGTAGCGCATTTTTACTTGAGCGCTGGGACTTTTATCTGCAACCTTCTTTGTGAGATGTGTCACCATACAAGTTCAATCCAGAATGTTAAGGTCATACCAAAGAGAATGTTTTCATACCAGATCTTTATAAGGCCCATCAGGTTAAAACAACAGAAAAAGGAAGAAAGAAAGCGAAGGAATAAGGACTATGTGGAAGGGAAAGTACCATTCCTTGTGGACTTAGGGAACCTACTGGAGGAATATGCTTGTCAAGGCGATAATATCTCCGTCTCTCTCCCTTAGTTGGAAGGTGGTAGATGCCACCAATTAACCTAACCAACCCAACCCTCATGGCTCAGTACAAGATACCAGCCATCAAATCTGGTAGCTGACCATACCTGATGAAAGGACTTTGCAAAAAAATATGCCAGCAAGGTTCCTTTGTTAGTTTTTGTTTTTCAGATGGGGTCTTGCTATATTGCCCAGGCTGGCCTCAAACTCCTGGGCTCAAGTGATCCTCCTGTCTCAGCCTCCCAAGTAGCTGGGACTATGGGCTCTATAGGCCCGAGCCACCAAACCCAGTACTAAAAAAAAAAAAAAAAAAAAAATCCATGCAAGAAGCCTTCTTCATCTGGAAAGAGACCTCCCCACCCCCATAGACAGTGTTGGTGCAGGTTTCTGAGTACAGGACAACAGGGCTCCCCTTGGCCTCCTCAGTTCTGGGCAGGCTGACCAGCTATGACCCTAGAGCTCCAGGCTCTGATTTTCTACTAATGCTAAAACTGAGACTTGAATGACATGCCCAACAATGACTTACTGCACATGACAGAAACCCTGGGACCAGGTACTATGGTGAAAAGTGGCCAGCAAGAAAAGAGAGGCTGATTTCATAAACTATGGAAACAAGAGAGCTTTTAGATGTGAAGTGACCTACCAAGTCAAGAGCAAGAATGAATCCCACCCTTCTAGAATCCCATCATCAACATCCTTACAGGGTTTAAAATCAAAAGACTATCTCACCTCTCCCTCATCAGATGAGTCCCTTACGCAGCTTTGCATCTTCAGTGCCCTACCTGTGGTAGGTACTCAGTAATGGCGATGGTGGCGATGTTCAGGCCAACAAAGAGTGTGCTGCTGGCTCCTCCCTTGTGACCCAACACGTGAAATTCAAGGCAGAAACAAGCAAGCCCATGTTGCATTTTCACACATTCACCACGGTTCCTCAGCAGCTACTCAATGCACTGCCATCCAGAACAGAAATCAGGCACATCGTCTCAAAACTTTCTGCAGCTTCCTGTAGATTAGGAACATGATTGCATAACACCTACTAACCCAAATGCTATTATAAATTACAAGTCAGCAGGGCGAGCTTTTCCACGTCTGCTCTCCGAAATGAAAATAAGAGCAGGAAGTTTGGTTTGTGAGAATGACGGACAAGCTTATCATTTCAGCACCATCCGTACCTGTTCCACCACGGAGCCATTAGCACTCA
>VBSM01003215.1:35784085-35795127 GCA_008086735.1 Cheirogaleus medius | reverse complement strand
ATGCATTGGTCACAAACGGGCCTATCCTGTGATCAAGCACCAAGTTCTCGTGGCCACCCAGTACCATAGGCCCATGGCCATAGCAGGCAGCTGCAAGAAAACAGCCCAGGGGCTGTCTACTCCCAGGGGGAAGGCCAGGGCCCTGTGCACCAGCGGCTGCGAGGGGATGCCCCCGTCCTGATGTCCGGCTCTGAGACTCCTTCCAGGAGCTGCTAATGGTCCTGACTCAGATCCTCCCCACACATGACCCTCGTCCCTGAAAGCACACTCCCAAGGTTCAATAGCACACATTAAGGTGCTATTCGGAAGCAGACACAGCAAGTCTCCCCCAGCTTTAGTTTCCAAAGACAGCTCGGTGAGGGACTGCTGTCAGCGGACACTCCCAGGCCAGGTGCGCCCCCGCACTTTCCTCTGGGCTGGTTCCGGAAGCCACCAGTACCACGGAACCGAAATGGGCTGAGTATAACGTTTCTGAGGTTGCAACAAGACTTGATTTTCTCCTCCAGAACAGAAATGTCCCAGTGAATCAGACCTTGAATATGCCACTAATCACTTGCTTAGGAAACTTAAACTGCTGAGGCCTTCTGAATAAAAACCACACATAAATTGATTCTCCATAAGGAGCGTGAGCTTTCTGGGACAGCCTGACCGTTTTAAAGTGCACAATAATTCTGTCAACCTTTAGCAGAATAGCAGAACCGAACTGCTAAATGTCAACAAGTTTCAAACTGGTCTCCGGACCACCCGTGGACAGGTCTGTGTCCAAAAGCAGGGCAATTCAGTGGAGAAGCAGGGTTCCAACGCACTTGAGCTCTGTTCTTTGCTAAGCAACAAAGAGTCCCAAAGTTCCTCAGGCTGAAATGAAGACGGCAGGGACAAAGGGTGAGGCCAGCACTGCCTGCTCCTGAGAGCAGCTGCAGGCTGCCGGGGAGAGAAATGCTCAGGCTGTGCAAGAGAAGCGAGCAGGGGCGCTGAGGGGTCACAGAAGAAATGCGAGGCCCACCGTGTCCCCTAGCCACAAGGGAGGGCAGGCTGGGAAGCAGAGTGGCCAAGCCGGCCAGGCTGTGTACGTCACTTCACTTCTCTGAGAAAGCTACTTCCGCTGTAAACTGGGGGGAAAAAATCACCGTTCTTGCCTCATAGGCTTGCTATGAGGATCAAACCAGATGCGAAATCCAGATGGCTTCTTCCAGCGCCCACGTTTCTCAAACTCATTCGTTGGCATATACCATTCACAATTCGTGCTCCTCTAACTCTGGCTCTTATTTACTTATTTTGCTTTGAGTAGACTCCTTTTTAAAACACAAATCTATTTTGAATATTGCAACTGTACATGGAGAACCAGCACTACTTGCCATAAACAGAGGGTAAGTGTCAAAATAAAAACAACAACCACCAAATGATTATTAAATTTGATCTCACTCCTGCCGTCTACAGAAGGCTGATGTCTGCTTGCTCTGCTGGAAGGGAGATTAGCAAGTTTTCCAGTGGTTTAAAGATGGAGCAGCACATAAAGACTTTCTCCTGATATAACCAGAGACTTGAAACAGAGAATGGAAAAAGCATGATGTAGCTCAGTCAGGGGTGCCAATCTCAGTAACAGTCCTGCCACCGTAATTCCTAGGTCCCGTGCCAGGGGAGGCAGTGGTGAGAAAAGGGAACAAGAATCCGGTGCCTGGCTTATCCCTGCATGCCTTCCAAGGCCCCGCAGCCTCCAGAAGGCTCTTGGCCAAGGAGGAAACCCTGCTGGCTCGGCCTTAGTTCTCCTGCCATCTGGGGGACTCTGCCCCACAAGCCCCATCAGTGAGAACCCGTGTCAGCCACAGCCAAGTGGTGTCTCCATGAAGGACCTCATGAAATTCACCACTGACCAGGAGGTGGGCTGCACGCTCCCTGGATGCCTCATGCTGACAGCTGTGTCTTGCTCCCTAAACTTATGCCTGTTTTCTCTCTCCTTTCTACATCCAGAAATAGTCAGGAGGGGATATGCAGACAGGTTTGTATCTGAGTGTCCACACCGATGTCCACAAAGTTTCAAGGGGAAAAATATCCACTACCTTTCCTTTCTAACCTGGTGTCAGATTTGGATCTGGGCACTTGGAAGTGTGTGTGGAGCAGAAAGTGGGGCTGGATAGGTAGGGGAGGGAGGGAGTGAGGGAGGACCACCATCTGCTCTCTGAGTCAGCCCTGGCTATAGAGTAGGGCCATGTCCCCCTGAACAGTTGGGGTTAAGCTTTAGCCAACCCTAACTGTACCCATCCTTACAAAGGAAGCCTAGAGTTCTCTCAAGCACAAAATGCAAATCAGAAGGAAAGAGCTTCACCAAAAATGTTTAATGCAGTATTTCCCCAGGCCAATCTGCATCAGAATACCCTGGGGTGATGCAAATTTCTGGGCCCCACCTTTGACCCACTAGATCTGACTCTCTGTCTGGGTAAGCGACCAAAAATGTCAATTTCAAAAAAAACCCCAAAAAAACAGGGTTGCGCCCAGGTAACTCATGCCCACTGAAGTCTGAGTCACTCTTTCCCACATGGTATCCCTTTGTTGTTACTGCACTCTCCTCCCCTGCCATCACCCCCCAATTCTTATTCATCCTGCAGATCTCAGATCAAAGATCACCTCCCCAGGAAGCCTCTCTCCCCACTGCCCCCTCCCAAGTCTAGTCCAGGTCCCCCACTGTATGTCCAAGCCCTGGCACTCTTCCTTCATAGTACTTATTACAATTTTCACTATATATTTGTGACTGGTCTAATAATGTCTGTCCTTCCCACTGGACTCTAGAGCTCTGGGGGGAGCGGGGAGGTATTAATACTTAGCTCATCCTAGCTGGTTGTACCCCAGCTCCCAGCATAGAGCCTGGCACAAAGTAGGCTTACAATAAAAATACTTGTTGATTAAGTAAATGACCTGGAATAGCTGCTTCTAATTCTCCTTTCGCACCATACCCCACTGTTCTCACTGAGGTTTTCCAGGTTCTTGGCGTCCTTGTTATAGCAGGTACTGGGAAGGGGGAACCCCGCTGCTAAAATATTTCTCAGTTAAACAGACTTTAAGAGATCCCACCTGCTTACCTGAGTGGAGTTTTAAGAATTTAAAAATTTTCATATTCTAACATAGAATCGTAAGAGGCAGCCGCTGAATCTCCAGAGTCAGACAGCGCCCTAAGGGGCTCCAGAAAGCTTTGCCCAGGGTGACAAGCAGAGAGAAGTGAACACTTTCTACCCAATCCAAAATATCTCCTCCAAGGCTAGTAAAAACTTGACGGCTGTCCCCCCTCCATTGAAATGTGGGTAAAATTTCTCCCAGATTTATCCCATAAGTTCTATTCATGAAAAAGTCTGTTGAAAAGCTTTGTTTGAATTAGTGTAACTCTCTCTGAAAATGTGCCCCAGAAGGGAGCAACCCTCTCATTCTTCAACAAGTGGAGGCACAGTCCCATCTGATCCACCACCAGTTCTGGCAGCCAGATACCCACAAACGTTTAGCTGTGCCATGGGATATGTAGAATAAATTAAGTTTAGGGGGAAAAATCATAAAACAAGCCTCTAAGTCTACAGACTCTGTGTACCTTGGCAAGGGGAATGTGTGTGTTACAACAAACCCTACCCCGTGTGCCAGAGAACTCCATCCAGACCAGCGGAAAGTGATTCCTGTCATATGAGACGGGCAACTCAACAGCCGGCCCCTGGGGGAGAGGGAGATAAGCGGGTCCAATCCAGCCTTGCATCTGCCAAAATTCTTTTCCATCACACTGAGGAAAGAAAAGGCCTAAAACCCTGAATGAGAGAAGACGGCCATTCTAAAGTCAAAGCTTTTGCAAGCACAAAACAAACATTAAACTCCTCAGGAAAGCTTTCTCATTGAGGTCTTTACCTGCTGGGACTCTGGACGTGTTCTGGAAGAAGAATCTTAAGTCATTGTAGAGTATGCTCTAGGATGGAAACCTACGGGGTTCCACTGGTCTTGCTAAGTACTCGTCTTTCACTAGAAATTCCAATTTCCACGGCTGAGCCTGCGCTGCACCTGGATGATCAAGTTCACCTGGACCTAGGCAGACTAATTAGTTTACCAGGCCCAGCCGTATCATCTGCAGGAAAGTGAGACTCAACTAGTACAACTGATCCATCGTTGGCAAAAGAGGCATCAGAGAGTACTGACCAGTGACTTGCTTAGTAAATCAGGGTTTCTCAGGCCAGTGTTTTATATGGGATGCAGGCCACCTCATGCCTATTGTGCTTTTTACCATACTGTGGAGAAATCCCCCAGAAACATCAGATTATCTGTAGCTTTTTATGGACTTTTACTTCTTCACGTAGGTAAAGGTCATGTAATTCAGCCAAGTTCATTGCCACTTTATAACAAGGATGGACTTCCCTCCAGTTTCCAATAACATGTTCCTCATTCCGTCTAAGACCTCCTCAGAATGGCCTTTACCATCCACATTTCTACCAACATTCTGTTCACGACCACCTAGGTATTCTCTATGAAGACTGAAGCTTTCTCTACAGCTCTCCTCTTTTCTTTCTGAGCCCTCACCAGAACTGCCTTTCAAGTTCTGTTTACCGCGATACAAGCTTTTTCTATTGTGAACCTCAAAGTCTTCCAGCCTCTAAATGTTGCCCAGTTCCAAAACTACTTCCACATTTTCAGGTATTTGTTAGAGCAGCACCCCCACTTCTAGGTACCAATTTAGTGCGTTCAGGCTGCTGTAACAGAACACCACAGACTGGGGAACTTAAAAACAACAGAAATTCATTTCTCACAGTTTTGGAGGCTGGGAAGTCCAAGATCAAGACACCAACAGATTCAGTGTCTAGTGAGGGCCTGCTTCCTGGTTCACAGACGGTGCCTTCTTGTTCCATCATTATATGGTAGAAGAGGGCTCTCTTGGGCCTCTTTTATAAGGGCACTAATCTCATTCATGAGATCTCCACTCCCATGATCTAATCACTCCCAAAGGCTCCATTTCCTAATACCATCACCTTGAGGGTGAGGATTTCAACACATGAATTTGGGGAGGATACAAACATTCAGCCCCTAGCATAGGCCAAGGGCATGAACTCAACTTTGGGCTACTGAGACTTGTTCAGAACCTGTATTATAAATAGTTCTACAAGAGTCACAATGAGAAATGTTTTCCTGAGTAGCAGTTTCAAACAGGTTAGAACAGGTTTCCATTCTAGTCTCTCTTCTTTGTAACTTGTTTCTAACGATTTAATAATTGATACCACTTTTGGATGAGGTGGGCACATGTGGGCACATGTACTCTACAACAGAAAATACAGATAGGCCTTCTTTTACCATATATGATGTGAGTTTATCATCTCGACGGGACAACTGACCTTGCTAATTAACTGTTGCCAGAAAGGCTAAACACCAACTATTCTAAAGCTAAAGTTATTATTTTTGGTAGATGCTTCCCATCTTTTAGTTGATTTTAGTTGCTTAATTTTTAAATTAAGTAATAATTCTGTATGACAAGCTACTTCCTTTAGTTACCGTCAAAATAGTTTATCTCCGAAAGCTCACCAGGAACCAGGATCAAAGCTAGGTAGTCTGTGAGGGATGTGCCGAGGGTTTTCATTCTTGGCCAAGGTGACTGAGTGGTTTTACACATTCTAAACTTTGTTCAGTCTCAAAACATGCCATTTTGTGTGGAACTTGGGAACTCACTCCCTCCCCCAACTATCTGTGTGCCAGGGCAGATTCAGAAGCATTTCTGAGAGGAGTCCTAGCCCTCCCACCAAGAGCCCTCCTCGACAAAGCTGAGCATAGGAGTAACACGGCCTTCCAGCCTGTTCTTATTGGGCTCCTTGGCTTTCACAAGAGGATGCCAACCATAGGTGACTACCGTCCAGGCATATCCAGGAAGCACAATATTGAACTCACTGCCCTTTACCTGGGGGAGAGAAATGCTTGAAGAATATGCTTCCAGGTAATCTAAAATATGTGCCTACATTAAGGCAGAGCAGTAGGGAGCTGAACTTCATACTGACCACTTCTAAAAGCAATTTTACTAAATGTCTCTTTGGTGGAATGCCATCAGTGTCTATCAGTGGTTATCTTAAGACAGTACAGATTTATAAGATACCCTTGAAGGCATCATTCAACAGACCA
The DNA here is from genome assembly GCA_008086735.1 of Cheirogaleus medius. Classification (NCBI taxonomy): domain Eukaryota; kingdom Metazoa; phylum Chordata; class Mammalia; order Primates; family Cheirogaleidae; genus Cheirogaleus; species Cheirogaleus medius. The sequence goes on along the minus strand of VBSM01003215.1, from coordinate 35,789,007 downwards.
TACAAATTCCTCTCTATGTGGGTTCCTGGAAGAAATATCCATGTTTTTCTTAAGCACTTGGTTTGATTTTTATCTTGCAGACACTACAAACTGTGGAACAGATATGGTTTTCTTTTTTCTCACTGGGTGTTAGGAAGCTCATGAAAAATTTTACCTTCCCATGTAGCAGGTGTACAGGTCACCATGATACATATTTTTAGTCACAAGGTTAATTCTATTTTGTCCTCTTCTTATTTTCTTATCTTATGTATCTTATATCCCTTCTTTTTCATTTTGTCTTACCTTTATTTTATCCTGCCACATTTTATGCTGCTTTTTAAGTCAGTTTAAATCTTTTTTTGAACACGTAGGCATATATTTTGTTTCTAGAAGAAACTTTCAGTGCCCTTGATCTGAAATAAGGACTTTTTTTTCAGATGTACATAAAACTATTGTGAAACCTCTAGTTTTCAAGAATATTCATTAAAGCAGCAGCCATCTGTATCAATGATTACCATCTTCCCAAATACCACCAGGGTCATCAAAATATGGTGTTGGGCAATGGTTTTCTAAGTGGAATTCCTTATTTATACCTGGTGGAAATCTTTTTTTCAGGTGGCACAAGTATTCCTAAATAACACTGAATAAAAGAGTGAGAATGTTATTCACTTTGCAATTTTCTTTTGGTCCTTCCAATTACTATAGGAGAAAAGTCTTAGTTTGATGTCAATAAATGATTAACATTTCTCCAACACCTGCTCATCTCCCTTTTTAATCAAAGATATAAATCTAAATTTTATAAATGAGTGTATTTAAAGAAAAATATTAAATAAACAGTAGTATACTTGATATTCTGATACAACAAAACCACAAAGGTGATACTGGTATGACTGAGATACGGAAAATATCTGCACAGTGAAAACCTGGAGCTTTGCTTTCTATCCCATATCTAGCTAAGAGCAAGCAGTAGCCAATTTTCTGACTTTATTTACTCTACTTTGAATGCCCTGACATGATCAAAATGGACTTCATCCTCCAAGGAAGAACTGACAAAATGATTTAATATTGGAAAAATCTGATTCAAAGGCCATCCTACCTCCACTGTCTGGGAGAGTATCTTTACTAAGAAAATTTGCCAATCAAGAAAGGGACCGAGTTATTCCAGGAAATCCTTTCAGATCCAGTTTCCTGTCCAGCTATAGTTTTTTGTTTTTTGGGGGTTTTTTTGAGACAGAGTCTCACTTTGTTGCCCGGGCTAGAGTGCCATGGCGTCAGCCTAGCTCACAGCAACCTCAAACTCCTGGGCTCAAGCAATCCTTCTGCCTTAGCCTCCCAAGTAGCTGGGACTACAGGCATGTGCCACCATGCCCAGCTTATTTTTTTCTATATATTTTTATTTGGCCAATTAATTTATTTCTATTTATAGTAGAGATAGGGTCTCGCTCTTGCTCAGGCTGGTTTCGAACTCCTGACCTCGAGCGATCCGCCCGCCTCAGCCTCCCAGAATGCTAGGATTGCAGGCATAAGCCACCATGCCCGGCCTCCAGCTATAGTTTTAAGATGAAGTCTTCTCAGTCTGACCCCTAAACCATATTTAATGAAACCCATTAGATGTGTTTTTTCATGTTGACCAGTAAGAGTTCAAAGATGTCACTCAGAAGTGGGATAAAGAGTCACTCCCTAAATTCACCAAAGGAGTTAAAACCAGAAATACTAGAGAGATTCCTACTGAGGTCATTTGGAGTTTAAGGGAAATTTTTGGTTTGGGTTTTCTCCTAGTTTTAATTGCTTGTAAAAGCTCCTTAATGTCAAGTAAAGAACAACAACAACAAATGTGAAAAGTTAACTTCCCCAAGATGTTTATTCAAAAGAAAAAATTTGTCCCCTGCAACTCTTTTGCAGGAGGTTAAACCAGATAATATTGTATGAAAAGGAAAGGGAAACCCAAATTACTCCAGTACAAAACAACAGCTGCACTAAAAGGTCTGCCAGAGAAGCAACTTATCTGCTTAGTCACAATCCGTTTCATTCTGGGATCTCAGATCTGACCAGAGTCAGTTCCACTCCTGTCAAAGGGGATTAAACAGCCCGTCAAAACCAAACTCAGACAGCTTCCTTGTAATGTGAAAGGCCTGCCTCTCAGGTTGTCCTGGTCGTCCCTTAATTATCCTCCCACAGGGTGCTTTGCCTTTTTCACAGACTGCTAAGCAACAGACCAAACCAGGCAACTTAACAGGGTGAGGGAAGATAAGGAATTCCACTCTGTTTCTGACATGTTTCCCCTGGTACACGGCTGATCCTGAGGCCCAGAACCTGCGACCATCCTGTGGGTGCATAAAGAACAGGTCCCGGTACAGATGGGTATTGGTTACTTGTGCAGTAAGGAAGACAGGAGAAACTAGAAAGTAATGAAAATGGTTACTTCTAGCAGTGAAAGTGAGACTTCTCTCAGTATGTTGTTTTATAGCGTTTTGACTTTTGAACCTCGTAAATATTTTACGTATTAAAAGAATAAAATCAAGTAAAAAGCATGGGAGAAAAAGCAAATCTTAAAGTTGAACAGGAACAGAAACATTTGAGCCTAAATATATATAATTATTATCTATCTATACAAAAAAGACAAGTAGGCCAGGGGTGGTGGCTCATGTCTGTAAACCTGGCACTCTGGGAGGCTAAGGTGGGAGGATCGCTTGAGGTCAGGAGTTCAAGACCACCCTGAACAAGAGTGAGAAGAAATAGAAGAAATTAGCCAGGCATGGTGATGAGTGCCTGTAGTCCCAGCTATTCGGGAAGCTGAGGCAGGAGGATTGCTTGAGCCCAGGAGTTTGAGGTTGCTGTGAGCTAGGCTGATGCCACAGCACCCTAGCCCAGGCAACAGAGTGAGACCCTGTCTCAAAAAAAAAAAAAAAATATATATATATATAAATATATATATGTGTGTGTGTGTGTATATATATATATATGTATATATGCCCCCCAAAAGGCAAGTAATTCAAGTGACTTTTGGATATAGTTCTCTGACTAGTCCTCCTTACTTGGATGTAGTCTAAGTACAAAAAGAACTGAAAAGAAATCTTAAACTTTACTTGATGTGTTTATTGTTGGCTTTGATATTGGTGTTGTGAATGTGCATACAAGGTTCTCATTATGGAACACAAATATAGAAGGAGAAAAGTAAGGAAGGGTCCTGTGATGCTGGTTCTGAATTGAACATACCAGTATAAGTTCAAGATTTCTAAAAAATTCCTTAGCTCTTTCTAACCCAGCAATGAATGCACTTCAAGCCCAGATCCTGGTTTCTAAAGACCATTTCTCCACCAAAAGGAGGCAGAGTTTCTTAGAGAAACAGCTCATTAATTCCAAAACTGGGGCAGGAAAAGGACAAGTGGGGCTTGAACATCTTACTGTGCCGGAAAAGCAACCAAGTGCTTAAAGAATGTCAGGGACATGTTAAAAGGACTCAAGAGCCATCTAGAAAAAACACTCCCATTTACCAAATTTGGGATAATTAGAGCATTAAAAAAAATAATAAAGGTAATGGCAATTAAATTGAAATCCACGTGTCCAAAGTGATGCTAAAAAATGGTGGTGGGGGGGACAAAGGGCTTTTCTTTATAAAAGAATACAAGCTAATAAATGCAGAAGGAGTAACAATTTAAAGATCAACATTCTGCAATTATCCATGTAAAAACGATTCAGGAAAGGATCATCAACAAATCAATAAATGCTAAAGCCACTGAGTAACAAGTTATTGGGAAGAGTATACTCCTATAGTTTTAAAGTGTCACACCACTTATTGCTCATTAATTACAAGGGAGAAAAGCCTTTACAAAATAGAGAGATCTGGCAGTCATTACCGTCACCAAGTGCTTAAACTCAGCATCGTCAATAATGGTCCAGAACTGTTCTGTGCCTCCTGGTGAGATGCAATAGGAAGTATATACAACATCAGCTCTGTCGTATTCTTCACAAAAATGTTTGTCCTGAATCTAATCACAAGGGAACAACTGAACAAATTCAGACTGTGGAAAATTCTACAAGGCAACTGACCTACACTCTTCATGTATCAATGTTAAGTTTCTTGGCTTTGATAAGGGTATTGTTATAAAGGGAACATCCTTGCTCTTAAGAGATACATACTAAAATGTTTAGGAGTGAAATACCAGGATATACATAATCTATTTTTAAATACAGTAATCCCTCAATACACACAGGGGATTGGTTCCAGGATCTCTGCATATACCAAAATTCAAATGTACTCAAGTCCCTCAGTAAGTCCTGTGGAACTTGCACGTACAAAAAGTCAACCCTCCACAGGCAAGTTTCACATGCTGCAAATACTGTATTTTCTTCTTTCGTTTTGTGTGTGTGTGTATTTGTTTGTTTTGAGACAGCAACTTGCTCTGTTGCCCAGGCTAGAGTGCAGTCATGTCACATCTTAGCTCACTGCAACCTCAAACTCCTGGGCTCAAACGATCCTCCTGCTTCAGTCTTCTGAGAAGCTGGGACTACAGGTGTGCACCATCATGCCCAGCTAATTTTTTTTGTAGAGGCGGGGCCTCACTATGTTGCTCAGGCTGGTCTCAAACTCCTGGCCTCAAGTGATTATCCTGCCTCTGCCTCCCAAAGTGCTAGGATACAGGCATAAGCCACCAAGCCTGGCCTAATGCTGTATTTTTTATATGCATTTGGTTGAAAAATTCTGCATATAAGTGGACCCTCACAGTTCAAACCTGTGTTGTTCAAGGGTCAACTGTAGTTCAGGGGGAAAAATATATCTACTACTTACACATTTGTAAAGATTTATAGCAGAGGTTCATAAAAGTATGTTCCCCAGATCAGCAGTAGCATCCATCACTTGAGAACTTAATGTGGCAAAATGATTACAATTGGCCGGGTGCGGTGGCTCATGCCTGTAATCCTAGCACTCTGGGAGGCTGAGG
>VBSM01003215.1:35759525-35775186 GCA_008086735.1 Cheirogaleus medius | reverse complement strand
AAAAAAAAAAAAAAAAAGAAAATGTTTGGAACAATGCCTGAGGCTTTACTTAGTGCCATATCAGTACTAGCTGTTTATATCATTTAATCTTGTTGCAAGTTGGAGTGAGTGAAGAGGAAAAGTGCAGTGATGGCCAAGCTACTTTTTGAAGAATGAACTGGATTTGATCAGGCAGACCAGGAGCAGGATGGGGGAAGGCATCCAAGAAACAGCGAGAGGCAGGTAAAGCCCAGTGCATATGGGGAACTGCGGGTTTTTCTGGACTGTAGAATATAAACCTTGGAGGCTGCTAGGGAAGGCAGGGGAGCTGAGGGCAATGGTGAGGCTAGAGCCATGTGGGCTAACAAGTCATAATTCATGACATCATGGTGACAACTATTGGAAATAAGGCCAGATCTGGAAAACCTGGGCTGGACCCTGGGGATACAGTCTGGAGGGGTGACAGACAAGAAAAGAACTAACTATAATACGGGCAGTGGATGCCATGACAGAGATCTGGACAGCCAAGTGACAACTGCACAGTGGAGGGAAGGTTTCTTGGAGGAAGTGACACCTTGAGGAGACAACTTGTACAGCTTACATTTGAGCACAAGCTCATCAGATAGAGAAGGGAAGGGCATCGCTGGTGGAGGGACCAGGTGTTGCAGAACAATTGTTTCGGGAACTATGTAGAGGAGCTGAGACTGGAGGTTGGTGGATTCCTTAAGGCTGTGGTCCCCAAATCCTGGGCCACAGCCCATTATCAGTCCATTGCCTGTTAGGAAACAGGCCATGCATCACTGCCTGAGCTCCACCCCCCCCCCAACCCACGACATCTCACCCTAACCCCTAGTCCATAGAAAAACAATCTTCCATGAAACCGGTCCCTTGTGCCAAAAAGGTTGGGGACCACTGCATTAAGGGACTCCTGAAACAATAGTGCTCTGACCTAATGAGACCCAGAGAATGGGGGGAAATGAGCTGGCAAATGCCAAGGCCTGTAGCTTAGGTAAATGCGTCAGTGTGACACTGCTATTGGAGTTAACCAGAGCCTAAAAAAATGTAAAACCAGTTAAAAGCTCAAATATTTGTTGAATGAATAAAAAAAAGAATAAGTGGGTAAGAGAGGAGGAGGAAAGAGCAAACAGAAAAACTGGTGGAGGATGGGGGGACGAGTTGGGTTTGGGGCCCATGGAACTTGAGGTCCCTGGCAAGCAGGCAGGGACACCACTGGTTGGCTGGTGAGTAGGGGACGTCCAACATGAAAGCCTTGTGTGAACCTGCTGGAGTGTGGTGGACCCTTCGACTTCCCCGGTATTGGGAAGAGAGGTGGCGGGAGGAGTTTTTCTGCATGTGTCTCTTTCTAGCCTCCAGCAGGGGGCAGCAAAAAGGATGGTTCTGAAGACAGAACTTGGCTAAGTGTGTGCTTTTCAAGCCAAAGGTCTCTAGAAACTTCTCACAGGTATGGAATTCAACCACAATGCCCACTGTGGTGAAGCACTGTACTGGTCCAAGAAAAGAATGACGAACAAAATGATGTTGAGCTCAATTCATCCGGCAAGCAGAATCTCTGAGCTATGTTTGGTTTGGTTAAGAATGGAAATTCCACTTTTATTCCAAGCAAATCTTCTAATGTATCAAATTCAAGGGTGATGTTTCATTGAAAGAATTAAAAAAAAATTAGTGAGATCACAGCGATTCCTAAAAAAATGAATGTTTTAGCAGGGAAAAAAAAGGTCTTTGTCCTCATTTAGGGCATAATTCTTAATCCTGGTCCCTGAAAACAACACACACCCTCGAGCAAATCATTCTCGGGTGGCGGTAGGGGGTATTTCTTTATTTCCTCACATATAAAATTAAAGAATTTAATTAAATAACTTTGGATTAACTACTAGGGCTGAGGTTTATGATAAGACTGTGATTAGGGACACATAAAAGGAGAAAATGTCTTAATAAGTACTTCTTTGTTGCCTGATTGAGCCTTTCTTAGTAAACTAATAAGTTACACTTTTCCTGGAGAAAAAAATCTTGGAAATGACCCATTTCCCCAACAGGACAGCATTTCCTGTAATTCACATGTGGTAAAATTAAAAAAGATCGTTTGAACCTAGCTCAGCTAGGCCAGGGAGAAATTTAAAATAAGTGTTTGTTCTTCTGATTAAAGCCAAACAGTCAGACTCAAAATAGGCCACAGAAAACCCACAGAATCTTCCAAGTGGCCGTGAGCTGGCACACCAAAGACATCTACTCACAGGAAAAAGAGGTGCTGCCCTTCCCCGAAGGAGGCAGAGCTGGAGGTCTGTGGGTCAAATTCCTTAAACATATTTAGGAGCAGAGCATCTCTGCAGTCAGAAGAATAAGTTGACTGTGAAGGACAGATACTTCCAACTGAAACTGAGTAGCGCGCTTGGTCTGATAACAAGATGACAGACTATCTAAAATGAGGCCCTCCTCCGCAAATCCCACAGTCTGGGCTAGAGTTCCAAGAGGCTGAGCAGGCTCCAGTGGCTCAAATCTCTGGAAAATTCCCCCTCCCCTCTGCTCCATCTATGCCAGGTAGCCGAACTCTGGCCCCAGGAGGATACACTCTCAACAATCAGAATCCAACAATCAGAACCCGTTCTGTATCGCAGCCAGGACAAAGAGCAACCAGCTAGGGTCTCAATGATTGTTTACCTTCAGATGGTTGTGGGACGTCTTCCTGGAAAAAGTGAGATTGAAAATTGGTCTGAAAAATGAAAGTGGGGAGTTGCCCACTTAGTGCAGCCAGCATGTCAGTCTCCTAATCTGAAAAGTGAACAAGAGTCCTAATGATACGGACAAAAGATAATGGAGGGTGAAAGTAAAAAATTTAGGATGAAAGCCTCAGGGTAGTGGAATATTTCTTCTCATGACACAAAAGCACCAACCTTAAATGAGAAGTCAACTTTGACTTCCTTAAGATTAATAAATAATTCTATTTATGTAAAACTCTGAAACAGAGTTTTAGTTTCAAACTAAACTCTTTAGGGAAGCACATTTAAGTTGAAAATTATGGAGAGAAGCAATGAAGTGATTGTCATAAAAGTCAGGGTGATAATTCCCCGTGACAGAGAAGACAGAGTTGTGCCTGGAAAGGTGCACGTAGGTGGTTTCTGGAACCTGCCAAGGTTCTATTTTTTCACTCACACACTGCTGCATGGAGAGTTCACTTTCTCATAATGCATTAACTTGTATATTTACACTTTATGCCCTTTTCTATATATGTATTATACAAAAGTGAGAGGGAGGAGCCAGCAGGACTGACAGAACATGGGCATGTACCCCAAGAACATATGGCCCCAAGAACCTACGTGCACGTTCAGCAGCAGCCAGTAAGGATGGAAAGGGAGCAAGCTTCTCTTCCATCAGCAAGGATAGAAATTCAGACAAAGGTCTTCCAAACAAATGAATTGTAAAAAACAAAGTATTACTAAGGACTTACTATTAATTTTTAAGGTATGATAATGATATTTTGGGTTGTGGCGGGCATTGTTTTTGTTTTTTGAAACAGAGTCTTGCTCTGTTGCCTGGGCATGAGGGCAATGGTGTCACCATAGCTCACTGCAATCTCAAACTCCTAGGCTCAAGTGATCCTCCCGCCTCAGTCTCCTGAGTACCTGGGACTACAGGCTTGTGCCATCAAGTCCAGCTGATTTTTAAAATTTTTTTAGACACAAGGTCTCCCTATGTTGCCCAGGCTAGTCTTGAACTCCCAGTCTCAAGCAATCCTCCTGCCCCAGCCTCCTAAGGCACTGGGATTCCAGATGTATTTTGGATGATATTTAGATAGGTTATTAACAGCTGTCCAAACACATTGAACTGAGCACTTAAGTGCATTTTATTGTTATTAAATCACACCACAAAAACAAACTTATGCCAAAAAGAGGGAGGAAAAAATTCATTTGTTTCTCCAATTCCAGAGTGACATATGGTGTCTGCCTCCTGGGCATGTCCACCTTCCCACAAGTGACCACCTCCCTCTCCCTGTCTTCCTTTGCTATTGTTCCCTGTCTCAGTGATTGGCACCAACTGCCCTCCACCCAGTTACACATGCCAGAAAACTGGGGGTCCTTCCATACACTCCCCTCTTCCTCACTTCTACTCAGTGACTTCCCCAACAGCTCCTGAATCCATCTCTCCTCTTACTCCATCCCACTGCCTCAACTGGAGCTTGGATCCAGGTTACCATAACTGCCTCCCGCCCTGGTCTAGTCTGGCTCCCTTCCCATGTGTCCTTATCTAAAAACAAAAGCCTCTGTTTAACATCCTTCTGCTGCTCTGGATCACCGTGAGGATAAAGGAGCATGGACTTTACCATGCTCTAAAGGAGCATTTACCTTAGGAGGTAAAGAAAGCAGGACTGAGATGAGAATATTTTATATAAGTAAAAGGACAAAGCACTTAGATAAAAAGTACTTAGTAAAAGTACTAAGGGCCAAGCAATGTGTCGGAGAAAATTCTGGGATGAGAAGCTCCAAGGCTCAACTGAATCTATCAACAGCCGAGGACGTGGGGAGGTGATCAGCTTGCAACCTTCTGAGAGGTGACACAAAAGAGGGGAGTGTGCCACTAGAACTACAATCACAAGAACAGAACCTGCAGAACCCAGGAGAACACAAGGAGAGTGAGCTGGACTCCGCCTGTCTGCGAACAACCACAGGATGGAGGCCAGCAGGGTCCCCAATGGCCAGGCCAGGGAGCAGTAGGAGAAAACTGGACGTGTGTGGTCCTGTCTCTCCAGAGGAAGGGAGGAGTGAGAGAAAGATCTCTAAATGACTGATCCAGCCTCTTCCTCTACTACGCCTGACACACCAATCCGTAGAATTGCAAACTTCCCATTTTTAAATGGAAAGAAAAAAAAATTCATCATGGAGTTGTTTTCTACCTTTCCTTCCCATTCCTTCTTTCTTCATACCAACACAGGTGAGAACTGTGCTGATTAGGCCTGCGAAGTAAAGATCAGGGGAAGGAGACAAAGGAAGCTGACTCTCTCCCTGACTAAATCTTAGCTTCTGAGACGTGGAAACACCCTGTTCCCTGCCCAGGCCTTGTTCTTTTCCCCCTGAACACCCCCAGCAGAAGCTGCTCCCTGGCTGTTGTAAAAGTAGTCTTTGTTCTTGGAGTTTAACCAGCTCGGGCCTCAAATTTCCATTACATCCACAGCCCTAAACTCCTCCTACACCACCTTCATGACCTCAGGCTAAAGAAAGAAAAAAACTGGCCATAAACATCCTGGGCTAAGAGAGGAAAATCTCCTCTCCAGAGAGATTCTCTCTGAGGAGACCCTCTGGTCTCCTTCCATCAAGCCAGGCGCAGTGCTGGGAGGACCAGAAATGTCCAGAAAGATGAGCACCAAGGAAAGCTCACTTGGCAAAGGCTGAAGGGCTGTCCCATAAAGTACAGAAACGGGGGCAGCAAGGCCAGGAGACCTTGGCTCGTGGGATGAACACATCTAAAGACAGACCTCCGGTGCTGTGAAAAGTGACATAGGGCACAGTTGGCAAAGGCAGAGGAAACCAGGTGCACAAAAGCAAGTTACAGAAGTGTGTCTGGCACTGTTCAGGGGCAAGACAGCACTTCTGGGGAGAGAGATGTGGTGGTTCCAGGAGAATTGGTAGAGATAGAGACAGGCTGGGATGGAAGATCTCTCCATACTCTCCCCATCCACCTGTCTTTCGAAAAATCCTTCTGGTTCCTAATTTGGTTTTCTAGCCACCTAACAAATGGGGAAATGCAGTGTCCTGGATGGGGAATACAAATGTTCAGATACTAGAATGGGGATGGGTGGCCCCCTGGGAATTAATAAACTAACCTGGGCTGATGTCTGACTCCAAGTATCTCAGCACCTCTGGATGTCCCAGTGAAACATTTTTCTAGAATGTGAACAGTTTTTAAGCATCTGTATTCCAATCACCAATCCAAACCTAGGGAACCAGAAAAAGTTTGGTTTTCCCCCAGATATTTAGCGGAGGACACAGAAGAATGACTGAGGTTCATATAAAAGATGAGTTTGGCTGAGAGCATCCTCTGATGAAAGCCACCTCAATTAGGGGCAAGAGGGACATCTAAGACTAAGACCAGGAGTCAAGTCTCCTGGGTGGGGTGAAATAGTACAAGAGAGTTACAGGAAAAGGGTTTTACTCGGGATGACATATCCCATAACGACCAAGCAAGATTTGGATGTAGACCACATTAACAATATAAACAGGTCTAGGTTGGTTTGTTGTTTTAAGAGACAGAGTCTCGCTATGTTGTCCAGGCTGGACTTGAACCCCTGAGCTCAAGTGATCCTCCACCTGAGTCTACTCAGTAGCTGGGACTAGTGCAACCACACCTGGCTAGGTCTGGGTATTTTTACTTAGAGCAGGAGACAGGCTCCAACAAGAGTTAAGGATTTCATAGCCCATTCTCCTACTTCATTTCTTAGCCATGAATTATCTCTAGAAGTAAACGGCTGCTCCCATTTCTTTTTGCACATACTCCATTCTGAAGAAAGGCTCCATGCCCACCTGGGGACTGTGGTACTTGCTTTTGATGTCCCTTAGAAAATTCTAAACAAAGGCTCCAAATACACCTCAAAACCCTGGAACCACACAAAAGGCAGAAAGAGGCTGGGGCAAGGTGGAGCCCACAGGAAGTTCAAGGCTTTGCATTTAGGATCCATCCCATTCTGACCACGGTGCTGGATTTCTCAACCGAAGCAGCTCCTAGGTCCCCAGTGTTAGGCAGTCTGGATTTCAGTCAGGAAAACTATGCAAAGGGATGTTCTTATACAGAATCTCTCCAACGTTATTCTTGGCTCTGCTAACATTGCTTTGGCTTTTAAAAAAACCAATAAATAAAGTAAGCAGAAGGTTCCCTAACATCCAGGCTGGACTAAAGGGTTTTGCCCTTACTGAGCCAAAGGGAATATTTAGTCCAAGGAGATCTATTCTGTTGGATACCTGACACTTTCACAAGATCTTTCCTTGGGATGCCAGCAGTGCACAGGGAGGCTTTGCTACATGAGAATCAATGTTGCTAAGCTACCAGAAGTCACTGTGGCGAAGGAACAGTCAGGGACTCCAGGAAAGAAAGAAACAAACAACAAAACAACACATCAGCAGGAGAAAAGGAAGAGGGGACAGGAGATAAAACTGTAACTGAACAATGACTTTTAAGGCTCTGAAAGGAAATGGTTGGTTCCTGAAAGCTTCAGTTCTAGAAGGTATATCAACACCCTTTCCAATGATCCTGAAATGATATGATACAGAGAAGGTATAGAAATAACAGCTCTTAGTACTCCGGATACTTTGAGTCCTGACCTAAACCAAAAAGAAGAATGCTTTGATCTCATTCTATTATTTATTCTAACATTTTTGCTTGACAATCCGGGTACAACAAACAAACTTTTATCTAGTAGGAGCTCAATAAATACGTGCTAGTTGACTGGCCAGAACTCTCCCCGGGAAGAGACCACAGGGGTGATGGGCTGGGGCGGGGGTGGGGGGATGTGTCCAAAGCTGTGCAGGAGCAAGGCGGTGGCTGATTCCATGAGTGTGATCCAGAAAGCTGCCATTCACACACTCTTGTCACCATAGTCGACGAGAATACCTTCTTCTGCACCACATATTTGGAGACTTTCCAGATCCCAGGCATTTTTGGTCCTTTACTTCTGCCACTAAAACCCCACCGCTTACTTCTCCCAAGTGAAGAGGCCAAGAAAAGAATCCATTTTATTTGTCAGAACTGGCCATAAGGTAAACAAATACAAAGAAAGTGTGTGCTAGCCAATTAAACAGGAACGCAGGCTTCTGGCAGCTACATGACCTGGTTTTTCCATCCATTGGATGTAAGTGAACCTCCATTACTGAGCTGGCCTCTATGGCTTGAGGGGAAAAAGAAAGAGAAAGGCTTTCCATGTGCTTTTACAAGCCTTCTCCACCTTCTTTTTCCTAAGAAAAAAAGCAAAATTCCGTTTCACCCAATTCCCAATGGAAAGGAAGTCGAATAGAATGGGAAGAACTCGGGCTTTGGTGTCACAAAGGCCTGGGTTTAAACCCTTGTTCCAGTACAACCTATTAGCCATGAGGGTCACAGCAAGTATACGGAACCTCTTCAAGCCTCAGTTTCCCCATTCATAAATCAGAGGTGTCTGTCACCGTTACACAGGTCACAGAGACAACTAGAGATCATCCATGCTCAGAAAGCATGTGGTGCATGGCATGTGCTCACTGTTTCTCTCCCCTCCACTTGGGTTCGTACTATACAGATGAACTGCAGGTCCCCTACTAGGGTCAGAAAAATAGAGAACACTGGGCTTAAGGAGCTTTTAATGCAATAAAAAGGGTAATGCACAGCTCAGAATAGGACTGGGGATGGTGCAGCAAGACTTTTAAAAACTTTAAGAAAACTAGGGTGCTCTTAGGTCTTTAGACAACTGCTATTTATCAGTTGCAATGAAAAACACAGCTGGGATGTCAGAGGACTGTCTGGATGCTCTGGGATGTACAGAAACACTGACTGATCCACTTGAAATTTCTAACTCAGAAAAAACAAGAACCAGAAAGTTGGGAGCTTTTCTAACTCTTTAGAACACAAAGAGAAAGGCACTATCGTCTTGTGATTAACAGACGGTGCGTGGGCAAGAAACAGATTGGAATCTCAGCTCCACCACCCATCAGCTATGTGACCCTTGGCTTCTTGGGATGACATGAGAAGATAGAGCATTAGCGCAATACCTGCACATTGGAAATGTGACAAAGTTACTGTTGTTGCAACATACAGAAAAGTTCCAAGACCCCATATACCTGTAGTGAGTGATTCAGCATTCTAGGCAAAATGAGAAACGCAGAGAGATTAATCCTTGAGGGTTGCAGAATGCAAAATGGGGTGGAGCCTGGGGTTTCGAGTTTAAGGCCATGGACATTTCAGAGCCCAGTGAGAAACCAGGAACCAGAAAACTGTGTCCTCACTTCCCCCAGACATGCCATACAAAATGTGCCCCCACTCACAGAAAACATGCAGGAATGCAGCCAGGGCACCATCCCTCTTACTAGGACAAAGAAAAATGACCAAAATCCAAGGTCCAAACTCAAAAAGACGTTAAATTCAAAACAACAAAAGCGGACACCTGGTGTGTAAAGGATCTTAATTAAACAGTGTCAACCATGCCAATGTGATTGCAGTGTCTGGACCTACTTATTATGAAATAAACTTGATTAAGAACAAATCCCTTTTAAGAAGAGGAAAGAACCCAGCCATTCTCATGCACATCAAATGCTATTCTCAATTATCCTTTTTCCTCTGAACTTCACAAGGTAATAGAGCAGGTGGGAGATAATTAAAGTTTTAATAAAACTTGTTTTCCATGCCTCAGTCGGAACATTTTTGTTCCACAAAGCTTCTCCTTCTCCAGCCCAAAGATGCACCCACAAAGATTTTTTTTCAAAAGAACATTTTTCTGGTTACATCTGGGGTTTTATGACTTCAGACAGATGAGGGTGGAGGAGGTAATTTATGAAAAGGAATATTTCTCTTCATCCATATTTACATTCTGTAAGGGAGTGAGTTTGGTTTTTGGATTCTCCTCCCATGCCTATCAGGGGAATAGAATCCTTGCTCCCATTTGACAAGATTTACCGAGCAATGAGAGATCTTTGGGACCGATGCAAACTACGCCGCCCGGCAACATGAATACTGGCTCTCCATCTGCAAGACTTAGAAAGTTTGTTACTTTCCTTCATAGATCTCTATTCTTTAAAAGCAATCATCTCACAGCTTACTACCCCACTCACACTCGGCACCCACATTAACCTTTTCCAGTACTAAAACGCTACCCTTTTCTCTAGGGTAGTTCTTAATTGATTAGGTCTTCCACAGTATGTCCTACTGCCCATAAAACGGTTCTGGCATCACAAAAGCTAAAAGATATCAACTCATGAAGATACTCTGTCTATGACAGGACAAGGAGGACAACTGTCTTCCTTTTCAGAAAAGAAAACCGAGGCAGTGAGAAAATAACTGTGATGCTTCAACACAGGGGACCTGAACTCAGGACTCGGGCTTTTAGTTCTAGATGATCAGAGACTGCATTTAATTTGAGACTAACTTAAGCTAACCTCACCAAGCACAACCCAATAATTATTATTTGGGGCATTTTAATTGGACTCAGACCTCAGGGTTTGAATTTAAGAAGGTGAGAGCTAAAGGAATGTGTGTAGGGATTATGGCTGGAATGTTGCCTGCAAGTTCCAGTTCACTTTCTACCCGGGCCTTTCCAAACCCACCTGGTGCCTCTCTTCTGCCACTGCACAGAAGGCTTTCCATCTTCCAAACACGAGGTTCCTGAGCTGGGGCTGCACAATCCCCCTCCCCAACCCAACACTCACAACCACACCTGGGCAAGTAAGTGTCTGTACATCAGGGTCTCACAATCCCAGCACTGTTGACATTTTGTTGTTGGGGGTGGGGGGCCATCTTGCCCATTGTAGAATGTTTAGCATGCAGTAATGCCTGCATGATTATGATCATCAAACATGTCTCCAGAAGCACATGAGATTTTTAGGGCAGTGCAACTATTCTGTGTGATACTATCATGGTGGATACCCGTCATTATGCATTTGTCAGAACCAAATGCACAATACAAAAGACTGAACCTAATGTAAGCTATGGATTTTAGTTAATAATGTATCAATATTGGCTCATCAGTCATAATACACACTGTACAGGAAGGCAAGATGGTAATAATTGTGGAAACTGGAGGGGAGGGAAGGGGTTTATGTGAACTCTGTACTTTCTGCTAAATTTTTCTGAAAACCTAAAACTGCTCTATAAAATAAAGTCTATTAATTAAAAAAAAGTCTCCAGACATTGCCATATGTCCCTAGAGGGCAAAATTGTTCCGGTGGAGAATGGCTGCTGCAGGGGGAGGGGAGCCTGCCCACTCAGGCAAGTCCCGGCAGGGAAGTGCTCTCACTGCTTTCTCGAGTTAATCAGTACGGCTGTATCCGGCCACATTTCTGGACAGAGGGTGGAAAAGGTGAGCTTTCAGAATGTACAAATTGCTGGGACTCCTCTAGGGGATAATCTTATTAGGGTAGGAAACGAGGAACCCAGTCTCTTAGGAAATCCCAGGCAGAGGTTAGACACAGGGACCCAATCCTCCTGTCCCGTCCTCCAAGACAATGCCTTGGCCACTATATTCAGTCTTTAGTAAGAACACCCTCCTTGGTTTTCACTTTTTCAGGAATTACCTCTATAGCCCAGTAGCCTGAGATAAAGAATGGAAAGCGTTAAGCTTCAAAGAGGCCATAACCGAACCTGGGGGTGCTCCTGGTGGCCGCTTTTGCAGCTGTGCCTCTTGTGTTCTGATCCGTCTGCAGGTTCCCACAGAGTTGTGACAGGAAGAGGGGCCCCATGTATACTATCCCCTGCTTTGTACACATCCCCTGCTAACATACTTCCTTCTACCCAAAAGCATAATTGAGATGTGACTATTTCAAGTTTAAATCCATTTGGCAGACAGTCACGCATGTGGCACATCTGAAACGTGGGCAAACTCAGTTCCCCTCTGGCAGCCCCGTGGGTCACCTTAGCGGTTCCCCCAAATCCTGGTGCTGCCTTTTGCCTGTGCCCTGATTTCCTTTATTTTTCCTCCTTTGCTTTCACCTCTTCCCTATATAGTTCATCTTCTTTAAAGGAGAGAGGAAGAAAAGAGGCTCCCCAAAGAAGCATAAAAATGAGAGATAACATATTAATCAGGAAAAACACTCTGGGGATTGCTACCACGACAAAGCCAGGCATAGGGACAAAAATAGACTTAAATACCACGGTAAAGCTGCAACAATAAGACTTCCCAGCTCAAAAAGACTTAATCTTTCCCAATATCATTAATTCTTCTGAACACTGTCAGTATCTTCCAAGGTTGAACCTTTTGGTAAAATGGGCTTTAAAAATTGTTCCTGTCCCTCCCAGCATTGTTGGGAGGATTAAGTGGGCTCGTGTATACACAGCACTTAGCATGGTGCCTGGCTCACAGTACATGCTCACCAGACGCTTTTGGCTATTAGCTTTATTTGTGTTTCAACTTCCCTTTAAACTAAAATCTAAACATTTATTAAACTATCCAGTCCTCCCACTTCTCATCTCACTAACCCTCACCCAGGGAAGTTTCTGTGGAATTGACATTTGTTTTTTATAGAGAGCTGTTCCTGGTAATAGGACCGTCTCATCTAGTTCAAAACTCCCTGAAATCCTCTACCAACAGACACTTGAACCTCTCCAGATCTCTGAGACAATAAAACAGACCACACAGTCCTGACCACTTGCCTGTAGCCACTCAGCAAGCTAGTTCACCCTATTGCTCAGTGGCTGCATATCAGAATATCTTTTTTTTCCCCCCCAAACCAGTCCCTTCATATGCCTGACTATTTAAATTATCCTCTCATAGAAAAGTCCCTGCAGCAGATAAATACAGGATCTGTAATGGAAACCCAAGCATGCACAACAATAGTGCCACTGTCACGGACGCGTGAGCTTTCGTGAAAGCCAGGGATTGGCAACCCAGGGCTGCCATGCCCAGGAAAATTATTTCCTGTGGGAGAAAGAAAACAACCTTCAGCCCCTGGCAGGTCCCAGGCAAGCCCAAGCCAGGTTCGCTGGAGAGCGTGAATGCTCCGTCTTTGGGAAAGGGAGGCAGAGGGAAGGGCTGTTCCCACCCTCAAATGCCCCAGTTGGGAAAGGCAGTTGGGTGAGAATCACAATGACAGCATAGAGGCCTGGCTTTTTCCTAGCATCACTGAAACAAAGCCACTGTGGGCTGCCCAACATTGCTTACAGGACAATCAATTAGCAAGATGGATCATGTGGTCACAAGAAAAAAATAAAAGGAAACTCAATTTCTTCTTGAAAGCACCTTCGGGGGGGGGGTGGTCCAATGCATTGTTATCCCATCAGTCAGATGTAGAAAGGCAATCACTTAAATTTAATAAGAGAAGGAAAATGCTGGCCAGCCTCATTGACATTCTGCATGTTTCGCTATTACTGAAAGGAAATTGAGAAATTACAGACAGTATAGCCTGTTAGCTTCATAATGCCTAGTCCCATGGTGACCAGCAAAGATGTCTTTAATACAGTGCGCTCTTCCACTTCGTGTTAAATGAATTCTTGGTTCAGTATTATTTAAGGATGACTTGACATTGTGCACCTAGAAGCTAAGCATATATTAAGCTGGCCGAGCGATATTTAATTTTCAAATAACTACCCCCCTACGGGTGTGTGTTCTTCCCTCCCGGCTGCTCATCTTTGTTCCTACCTCCGCCCCTCCCTAGGCATCTCTAGGGGCTCTTCCCCTAGCTCAGGGTGCAGGATTTCTCAACCTCAGCACTAGAGGGCTGGTTCATTTCTTTGTTGGGGGGCTGTTCAGTGCATTGCTGCATGTTTAGCAACATTCCTGATCTCTACCTCCCTCACAATCAAGTCTGGACAAATACACCCTTAGGGTGTAATTTGCCCCCAGTTGAGAAGCATGGTCCTAATTCTGTGCATTGTACTGTTCTGGGAGCACACTCCTCTTCACACACACACACACCCCCCACTGCCTGGGACATTTTTGGCCCCATCTTTACTTCCGAACTCCTACTCTGCTGTCAGGAACCAGGGTTGGATGTCATCTCCCCCGGAAAAACTACTCTGAGCACACCTCCAGCCCCAGCAAAAAGGGCTGGGATTCCTTCACTGTGCATGCTTTCACACAGCACCTATGTTACAGTATTGCAACTGTCTCCTTACTGCATTTAATAATTCATCTATCCATTCATTCATTCAACAAATACTAACGTGCTAAGTATGGAATATAGGGCCATGAGCAAGACACTAGGGTTCCTGTTCTCATGGGCTTATGTTCTAGTGAGAGAGGACAGTCAATAAACAACAATGAGAAAATGGCAGATATTAATAAGAACTATAAAGGAAATATAGCTTGCCTCTCTGTCTCCAAGGAGATTTAGCTCCTTGAGGGCAAAGACCGCTTTATTCATTAATATAGCTTCAGGAATTAGCACTGATCCTTAAAAAAACAAAACAAAACAAAAATTTAGCATTTTTCTCCTTTCTCTCCAGGCATAAGGTATTTTCTGGTCTCTATTTTGGAGAAGTAGGTACAAGGGTTCTCTTTGGGAGTCAAGAAGCTCCTTTTTTTTTTTTTTTCCAGCATAACAGAATGTCAAGCAAAGGAAGCTTCTTGAAGGGAAGATCTTGTCCAATTTATAAACTTTACAGAGTAAGTCAGAAGGCTTTTGTTAAAATTAAATGATATCATCAAGCTATAGTTTTTAAACACTAACATTTTGCTACAGATACAGCCAAAAAAGCTTAAGAAGAGAAAGCATTTTACAGATGGGGAAACTGAGGCTCAGGAATGGTGACTTGCCCAAGGCCACAAAGCCAGTAAACTGGAGCCAAGCATCTGACTCCAGAACCCACGCTCTTCCTCACCACAGATTCCTGCCTCTTCTAGAAACAGATAGGCACAAATTAGGTAAAACTGTCAGGAGGAAATCTCTTTCCTCCCAGAAGGCTGTTGGCAAACCGTGGCTAGCATTTAAGATCCTCCCTGGGTGGGAAGGGGAAGGTGGTGAGTTTATTTACAAGCAAAATGAATCTGCTAGTTCAAGGAGAAGAAAAATGAATGACATTAATTTTTTAGATTCTTACCACTGGGACTGGGACTAAACTTTAGCACTTTATTAACAAGGCCAAAAATCACTCAAAAGCTAACGCCTACAAAGAAGGCGGCCAAAAAATTTTGCCTTTTTTCTTTTAATGGAAAGAAGGGTTTGTGACATTTAAAAGCTCAGGATTGTTCTGCAGAGATGTTAAAAATGACCCAATCTGTTGGGTTGGAAGCATCTTCTGAGAGGCAGGAGGGTTCTGAGGGACAAGCATGGACTTTAGGAACTGAAGAATGGCTCTGCATTCTAATTTGTGTCTGCTAAACCTCTCTAAGCCTTGACATCAGCATCTATAAAATGCAGGGATTTGGCGGGGGATGATGTCTAAATTAAATGGGATAACAGTATCTGGCACAGAGGTAGACACTTAATCGATGTTAGTTCCTTTCCCTTCTGCAATTTATTCCAGGAAGAGCACTGGCCTGAGAAACAGGCGACCTGTTTTCAACTCCCAGCTCTGCCTAGACTCAATGGGACTCAAGTTCTTCAACTACCCTTATAGCTTCCTCCCCAGTAAAATGGCGAGTACAGTACCGACCTCCAACACCAGGCACAGGATTCAAGGGCACGTTACATATTAAAACCAGTACAACGGCTGGCAAGTTGTAGGCACCCAAAAAATGTTAGCTAAATCTGAACTGACTGCATTTTGCCCTATAAACACTCAGCATCAAAGTTTCCCCCTCAACTTGCTTTACTTCTTTTGAGATAAAGTCTCACTCTGTTGCCTGAGCTAGAGTGCAGTGGCGTCATCTTAGCTCACTGCAGCCTCTAACTCCTGGGCTCAGGTGATCCTCCTGCCTCAGCCTCCTGAGAAGCTGGCACTACAGGCATGTGCCACCACGCCCAGCCACTTTTTGTATTTTTTGTACAGTCAGGGTCTTGTTATGTTTCCTAGGTTGGTCTCGAACTCCTGGCCTCAAGTGATCCTCCCACCTCAGCCTCCCAAA
>VBSM01003215.1:35744358-35759425 GCA_008086735.1 Cheirogaleus medius | reverse complement strand
GAGGGACGGAGGGAAGGTCACAGCGCACAAGCACCACGCTGCTATCTGAAATATCTCAACAAAATGAATGACTGCAATAAGGATAGTAATAAAGGCAGCTAACGGGTCTTAGGTGCTCACCTCTTCCTTCTGTTACAAGTTTTACATGCATGGGCTCATTTAGTATAGACAACAACTCTTTGAGATACTATTATCCCCATTTTCCAGATGAACACTGAGGTTCGGAGAGGCTAAGGAACCTGCCCCATACAACTCATACCACCCTTGAGTGGCATGGCAGAATTTGAAGCCAGGTTGTCTAAGGGCCTGACATCTGCCTTGATTCAAAGATTAGAATAACTCCTTCCTGGAGTGTCCCCCTCATAACTGCCCCCCGCAACAGGTTCTTAATAAAATCCACGTTCCTTTGTGGAAAAAAAGTCACTCCTCCATGGACACGGAGGAGTTAAAGCTTCATTTGTCAACTTAGAACTTCAAGTTTTCTCAGTTTTGTGGGCTGAAGTCAGACTTGTAGCATTAACTTTAATGTAAATTTTTGTGGAGGTGATTCATGTCGCATTCTTGCCAAGAATTTTAATAATTAGACAGAATTAGACCAATCTCTGTCTGTACATGCCATAACAACATCTGCTGATCTAACAGTTATCCTGCAAGCCCTGCAAAGCCTGAGGGATGGCTGGCCAAGCAGGACTTCGGCACCTGCAGGCTGCCCCTGACTTCAGCCTTCCATCCAATTACCAAATAACTGGCTCTGGTTTTGTAACACACCAAAGTCACCAGGGGCGAAGGGAAGGGATGCACAAATCAGAAAAGGCTCATAAAAGAAACATCCTTCCCAAACATCTCCTTTCTACCATGTGCTGAGGGCTATAAAGCATTTCTCTCTAATGTGATGATCTCCTCAGCCTTTTCCCTGCTCTGACTCAACATGTTTCCATGGGCAACAACAGGGATTTGGCCACATGGTGGCATCTCTTTAAGGTGAGGGACAGGGTGCACAGTTTGGCAAAGCCCCTGGAGGATCTGTCTCTCATCTTCCTCTTCTCCGCTCTCCTGGTGACACACAAGTGTGTGCATGTGCACACACACACATACACATCCCACTGCGGATCTAACACAGTTATTCTGCCAACAAATTGAGCATCACTTAGAAGACTGTCATTAAAACCATAGAAATTATATTAAAATTATAAAATAAAGAATATATAAGCTTCTTAAAGCAGTATTCAAATTAGAAAGGGAAGTTTAGGTCAACCTGTTCCCCCAAAATATATGGGCACTGTTAGAAGACAGCATACTAGTAAGATATAAGACATATAATTTATACAAAATGCAAATTATGTGATGGCAAACTATAGCAAGTAATTTTAGGCCAATGTTATTCTATAGAAATACTATGTGAACCACATATTAATGTATCATTTTAAATTTCCTAATGGTCACATTAAAAAGGTAAAAAGACACAGATTAAATTAATCTTAATATATTTTAACCCATTATATCTAAAATAAAATCATTTGACATGTAATCAATATAAGCAAGTTTTTTTCTTTTTCAGAGACATGGTCTCTATCACCCAGGGCAAAGTACAGTGGCATGATCATAGTTCACTGCAGCCTCCAACTCCTGGCCTCAAGTGATCCTCTCACCTCAGCCTCCCAAGTAGCTGGTACTACACACCACCATGCCCAGCTAATTCTAATTTTTTTTTGTAGAGATAGGGTCTCGCTATGTTGTCCAGGCTGGTCTCAAACTCCTGGGTTCAAGAGATCCTCATCTCTTGGCCTCTCAAGGTGCTGGCATGAGCCACTGTGCCTGACGATAAGCAAGCAATAATAGGATATTTCACATCCTTTTTGTCATACTTAGTTCTTGAAATCCCATGCACATTTTGCACTTACTGCACATCTCAATTTGGACTCACCTCGTTTTCACATGCTCAATAGCCATGAGAGGCCAGATGGACCACACAGCTCTGGAAAGTGGTGCAATGCAATCAACAAAGGCCCAGACTTTTGCTTACTTCTAAATTGTGTATTTCTGAATGAGTGGCCTATAAGTAATGAATATCTACCATATTTTAAAAAGATTTTGTGTGTGTGTGTGTGTGTGTGTGACAGGGTCTTGCCTGGGTTAGAGTACATTGGTGTCATTATAGCTCACAGCAACCTCAAACTCCTGGGCTCAAGCGATCCTCCTGCCTCAGCCTCCCGAGATCTGGGACTACAGGCTCGCACTACCACATCCGGCTAATTTCTTCCATTTTTGGTAGAAACAGGGTCTCACTCTTGCTCAGGCTGATCTTGAACTCCTGGACTTAAGTGATCTTCCTGCCTCGGCCTCCCAGAATGCTAGGATTACAGGCGTGAGCCACTGCACCCAGCCAAACACTTTTTTTAAAAATTAGCTGGGCATGGTGGCACTTAATGATCATGTCACTGCACGCCAGCCAAGGTGACAGAGAGAGACCCTGTCCCCCCCACACACCAAACAAAGCTATAAACCTATTTTACAAGAAAAATTTCATCACCATTTCCAAGTGATATTTAAACTCTTTTGTTGAAGAGATATTTTGCCTCTAAGAGAATTCGACTAGTAAACAAAGGTGAAGAATCCACCCCACCCATCCCACCTTGTTCTATTTCCTCCAGCCTCCTGAGTCTTTTAAGAGTGTTAGAAAATTATCTATGAATTTAGGTGATTGTTTCTGTCTGCAATATTTTAGGATTGATAAGTGAACTGATGTCTAAATATTTCTTGATGGCTGAACAAAAGACCCACCAGACGCCCCCTCCACTCCAATCTGTTATGATAATGGAGACAATAACGCAAGCTTTGAGTAGTGATTAAGTGAATAAGTAACGGGTAATTATTCTATGAAGAGTGACTTCCATACAGACAAAACAGAGAAAACTTTTATCTTCAGGGATTAACTGTAGCCAGAGAACAAATCCTTGTTTTCAAAGGCCATCAAAGGTACTTGGCGTGAGCACCCTTCTGCAGAGTGGCAGAACAGTAACCTGGAGGTGGTCACAATGACAGTACCTAACTCTATAGCTAAACTGTAGTGTATCTGGTTTCTTAAGTCTAGATTATGTCTGAAATCAGCCTTTCCCAAAGTGTGTCCCACACTATGTTTATAAGCATTTCATGAAGGGGAGGAGGAACAGGCCAGAGCTCCACAGCCAAATGAGCTTTGGAAAATCCAGACTCAACATACATTTTCCAGGTTCTTCTACTATGCTACAGCTCAGAGACTGTGATATGGGAGTGTTTTAGGGGAAGAAGGGGATTTAACCGTGGATGGGTCCTTTTTCAGATGTCAGATCTATGGTATTCTCAAGTTGACACAGGCATGTCCTCAGACATTTCAACTTTTGCAAATGGCCACAAAATATATTGGGTGGCAGGGAAAAAAAATGGAGGTAGAGTCTCTCCTCCCGAAGCTAGTTGTCTACCTGGCTTTGCTGGTTTCATACTTTAACTGCACATCAAAGTCGACACTCAACAGCGCTAGACTCAGCAGTGCCTCATGAAACGCGCTCAGTAGCGCTCTGCCCACCTACCTGCGAGTCCTCTGTTCAACCTCCCTCTAGAGAGGCCTGTAGCCCACATTCAAAGGCATTCCTGCTTTTGTGCCTAAAGGTACCAATAAAAGATGAGTGCCAACATTCTGAAACACAATATAACCATAACTTTTACTGTTCTAACAGCGTTCCACAGAGATTGCTCAGAGTAGGGATATACTACAAAGGAACAGCAATTTCCTCAATTCTGACCCCTGATTTTTCTCCTCTAGTACCCAGTCTGGTGACTTCAAAAACCCATGTTCTACTTCTTTAGACTGAAGCCATTCTGGTTATATCTGAATAGTGCACGGCAGTGGTTCCCAAACACGGGCCCAGGGCCCCTGGAGAGGGCCCCAGGGTTGTTACAAAGGTCCTTCCATCGACATAAGCACCAAAAATTGCCTTCAGATCAAAAACTCAAAAGTGCAACTGCCATTAGGTGAAGGATCCAAGAAACATTTTGATGTTAAAAAGAGAGCCTCATATGTTTTAAAAACCTGTAAACCAAGACTAGCACTTTTAAGAAAAACACCCCCTAACAGTAATCTGTCCTATTCACAAGAGAAGAACATACCTCAAAATCTTTTAAGTTACAGAACAAAGAATTAAACAATAAACATCTTTGGTTTTGTTTTTCTGTTTTAATTTCATAAGGCACAGCAAAATCTGAAATTACAAATGCTCACACACTTACACATTACACAGCCATCCTCCCCGAAATTCTATAATTTTCCAATGTTTGGCATGAAACAGAAGATTTTCTATTTATTTATCAGTGATACCAAAAAGAGGGAGTTACTGGTGTGCCTTTAGAAAAAAATCTCAATGTAACATTCTGACAGACCTGCACTGATTAGAAAAACAATAAAGCCACCAAAACCCTGGTCTGACATTTGACTATTCACAAAAGACAGCATTTCTTTATTTCTGCTGGGGTTTTGTAAGGGATGAAAAATGGAGATTTGATAAGCTTGTGTTCCAAAGGAAATGAATCTTAAAGAACTACTGTGAGTGACGCTTATGAACTAGACTAACAGGAAACAGCATGCAATAGAGGACATATGTCTTAAGAAATGTTAGCAAATGATATCCCCTTTAATATCTGTATCTATCTACTATAGATACTACTAAAGAATCATCATGAAATACTTCTAACATAAAGGCAGTTTATTTGTCATGAGAAAAATCTTAAATCTCCCAAAAGTTTTATCTAGTTCTAGGTTGGAACAACACACGTCACACCTTCTAAATCAAACAACCCATGATTCAAATTCTAATCTTTGTAAGTGGCATAGAGAGATGATAAAATGTTCTCCAAATGCTGTGGGAGGTTTTTTTTAAAAAGCTCCCAATGCACAATACTGATTTTTTGTTTGTTTGTTTTTAAAGAATTTATCATCAGTTCCAAGTTAGAGTTCAGCTGCTACAAATACTCAGAACTGATGATTTGTTTTAAAAAAAACATACTTTCTACATAGAGCATTATTGCTTCGGTGAATTAATGCCAACAAATATGGTCAGTATTGTTTCCAGATTCTTCAAGCAATTGCACTCCTTGGAATGGTCAACCCAGTCCCGTCTGTCCTTGATTACTTAATTTGCAGTCATTTGCAAACTCAAAATGACTTTTCTAAAGCAAAAACGTAGGCACACCTGGGTCACTTTGTTCAGGCATGGAACAAGTAATGTGAGCACAGCTCACAGACTTTCTCATGCAGGGCTTCTCAATACTAAATAGACTGCAGAAAGAATTACCTCCACAGATGAAGCCTTAGGGAAGACAATTTCTATTTTTTGAGAGACTATGGACTTTAAGAAAGATTACTTCTTGTTCTAGCTTATATTCTTTGCTGATTAACTCCATTCTGCCTATTCTCTCAAAGGGCTCCAAGTTCCCACAGTACATATGTATTCAATTTTATTGCTTTACACTTGATATATTGCTTTGTAACTGTTCAAGGCATTTTTTTGTGAACATTATGTTTCTGTCTCCCAAACTATACTCTAAGCTTCTTAACCATAAAAACCATGCCCTGCTTCCCCCTTGGGATTTATTTTTAAAAACCATGACTGCATTAAGCCTATAAATTAATTTTGAAGAAATGACATCTTTTCAATATTTCATATCTGGCTAGAACAGTCTGTTTCTCCATAAATGCAAGTCTTTTTTTTTAATATCTAACCAAAGTTTTGTAGTTTTCTCCAACTGTAAAAACAAAACATGCACATGGTAAAAAAATTTCAAGTGAGTCTTTCTCCCTCCAGATCCCAGTCTGACTCTCAGAGGTACTCCCCTCAACAGTTTCTTATGTGGCTTTCAGAAGATATTCATGTACATACATGTTTATATAAGCAAAAATGTCATCCTTCCCTATTTTTAAAAAGCTGATCAACTTATCAATTTATTAGCTCTCAGTTGGCAAAGGAAAAATACTGAAAGGGCACAAATCCATTTTCATAGATCAGGCAACAAAGGGTGATTTGGAGCTGAGAGACAATAAACCGATAATAGCAGAAGGTAAATATTAATATAAGCACACTATAAACAGCACAAACTATAAACCTTTTAATTGGCTGAATAGGATTCCATTGTGTGAATACACCATAATTTAACTAACTAATCTTTTACTCACAGACACTTAGATAGATCAACATTGTTTGTTATATCAACATTGTTTGATATATTTCATCAGTTCCACTTCTTTAATTGTAAGTGGAACCAGATATCTTCTCATGTTTAAATTTCATTTTCTGCAATGTACACTACCTGGGTGATGGGCACACTTATAACTTTGATTTAAGCAGTAAAAAAGCAATCCATGTAACTAAAACATTTGTACCCCATAATATCCTAAAATTAAAAAATAATCCTTTACCAGCCAGGCCCAGTGGCTCATGCCTGTAATCCTAGCACTCTGGGAGGCCGAGGCGGGTGGATCGCTCAAGGTCAGGAGTTCGAAACCAGCCTGAGCAAGAGCAAGAGCAAGAGCCCGTCTCTACTAAAAATATAAAGAAATTAATTAGCCAATTAAAAATATATAGAAAAAAAATTAGCCGGGCATGGTGGCGCATGCCTGCAGTCCCAGCTACTTGGGAGGCTGAGGCAGGAGGATCGCCTGAGCCCAAGAGTTTGAGGTTGCTATGAGCTAAGCTGATGCCACGGCACTCTAGCCTGGGCAACACAGTGAGACTCTGTCTC
Source organism: Cheirogaleus medius (assembly GCA_008086735.1). Classification (NCBI taxonomy): domain Eukaryota; kingdom Metazoa; phylum Chordata; class Mammalia; order Primates; family Cheirogaleidae; genus Cheirogaleus; species Cheirogaleus medius. The sequence continues at coordinate 35,752,657 of VBSM01003215.1, read as the reverse complement.
AAAAAAAAAAAAAAAAAATCCTTTACCCAAAATAATTTTGAAAGCTCATTATGCATTAAGAAAATAATAGCCCTTTTCTCTGTCATATATGTTAGAAATATCTTTTCCCAGTCTATGGTTTGTCAATTGATCTGGTTTCTGGTATTTTGAACCACATAGACGTTTATCTCTTTTGTAGTCATCAACAAAATCTAGCTTAATTTTCTGAACACACATCAATGCTAACTTCCTTTCTGAAGAAGTGAAGTTGAACAGAAAAATTAACAAGTCACCAAAAATCCTTTCCCTGATTTTGTAAAATCTGGAAAAGCAAATAGCTATTAACCAGACCACTGCCAGCGCCCAGTGATGTAACTCATCAAAAGGGCATTTGCAGATCCCAGGAATAGCACATTCTCTCACCATGTTTGAAAAGTCCATATGCTTGTCAGTTTTCCAAAGTCCAGTAACCCTCTGTGCCTCTAGTAAAAGATGCCTTGGCTTAGCAGTTTCAAAACAAATGTGATTACAGATGAAGATCTTGGCACTTGCCCTGCCACAGAAGAGACTCCTCAATACTATAGCCAGTTCAATAGGCTAAGAAAGGAGATATGGTCAATTTCCCAGAGATGCTACAGCCCAACGTGAGACCAAAGGAAAAGACATAATGAGGCAGGTTCTCCAACTTCCCACTATATCCTCAAGCAGTGAACAGATGACAGATATTCTCAGATGACTTTTCTCTCCTGGCACCCTTTTAAAAGAACAGACAAAAATGAAGAAGAAAAAGCATTTTAAATGATTGCTCTTTTCACTGACACTGGTCTAAAGTCACTTATGTTACAGCAAGGACATTAATTATAATGATGTGTCCTCTCGAATTCAGGGAAGATTTTTATAACAATTGCATTCTATTTGTTCTTGGTATTTTAACATGATAGTACCAAATGAATGTCTCTGCCAGTGGGAGAGCTAAAAAATAATAACCAACGTACCACTGTAATGACACATGTAAAGATTCTTTTTGGGGGGGTGGGGTGTATTAAGTAAATTATTTAACGAACATTTCTGTAGTACCTTCTATGTATCTGGATCTGTAGATACTGAGTCCTGGCCTTCAGGAAATATAGTCTAATGAGAGGCTGAAACATAAAACAATGATTGCAGGAACCTGTTTTAAGTCTTTTCAGGGAAGAATTCAAGAGCTAAGGAAAAACACAGGAGGCACATCCAATCAGACTGAAAGTCAGGGGGGAAAAACCATGGATGGGGTGAGTATGGACTACTACAACAAGGAGCCTGGAAATAAAAAGGAGGGCATTGGGACAGGAGCCCAAGGGTTTGTTTAGGGAGAAGGAAGATTTCGTAAGGCTGGAGGTGTACAATGAGACAGAAGAGGAAGGTCAAAGACAAATCCAGAGGTTTGTAATTGGTAGAGCAAGCAAGATTCCTAGAGGAGGCAGGAATATACACAATTCAACAAACATGAAATGCTGCTTTATGCCAGGCATTGGACTAGCTGGAGACAAAGATGAGTAAAAAACACTTGCTTCTAACCTTCAAGGAGCTCAGTCAGTCCACTGAGTGAGGTAATTGACCAAGCTTGCAGTTTAATAGAGAGAGTACCATGACATGGGAAGCACAGGGCATTATTAGGTACATGAGAGGCGTACCTAAGCCACATCTGCGGAATCAGGACTTCTGGTGGAAATGAAGTTCATAGAATCAACAGCACAGGTAGAAAAGAGAAAATAGGATGAGTTTTATTAAAGTTTTCCTAAAATATTAACAGGGGTAGGGTGGCAGAAAGGAACTTGTGCCAGAGAAATCTTATAGTTGAAGATCTTATAGTTGAGAATAAGTAGGATTATAATTAGGACCTTTCCAGTACAGAAAGGTAGAATTCTGGATGACTTCTAGGAATTGTCTCTAAGAAAAGAATAAAAGTGAGATAAATCCGTATATAGTGTAACGCTCACTAGCTTTGGTACAGGAAGGAAGTATTTAAGAAGGATATCCTAGGGCTGGAAGTTTGGCATGGCAGGAGACCAACAAGGCAAAGGTGACAGGTTCTCCAAGATCAGGAAGTGAAACACTACCATGGGTGACCACTTACCCGGGCAGAGCTGGAACTTCCCTGGTGTTCTCTCCAGTTCTTTCTGCTTTGTCTCTAGAGTTTGGGTCTCCAGGCAATCAGTTGTGTTTTTTTTTCTATGCTCAATTCTAAACCAGATTTTGAAAAGGCACTTCTTGAAAGTCAAAGATTGGGAGAAAAATACTGAAGCTCTTAAGAGCTCCTGTCTAGCTGCCAAAGCATTGTTTTAGTCAAATGTCAAATGAAAAGACAGAAACGGAATGATAATTTTATTTGAATTGCTTCCAAGGAAAAGTAACCTCCAGCAAAACTCTAGGCCCACTTTGCTGGAAATCCTGGCATGTCGACAACAGAAATGGAAGCAGAAAATTGCATCTTCCAAAGAGCACGGTATCAAATAGGAAAAACCACAAGGACTGATATGCTTTGAGGTTCCTGTGGCTCAGGATCCATTTTATCCTTTTCTACTCCTTCCTGCTGAAAATGAAATTATTTAAAACATAATTTTCCCTTGCAGGGGGCTCTGGGAAATGATTAAAGGTCAAATTCCTTGCTTTAAGTAAATTAAAATATTGTTTCAAATTTACTGTACTAAAAATCAGGCAATGCAAATAAATATAAATATATTCCAAAACTTTAAAATTAAGGAGTTTTAGGATATGGTTAAATAACAGTCCCCCCGCAGTGAGATATGAAATTGTACCCCAGCTGGATTATCTACTGTAAATATCCAAGGAATCAAAATTTTAAGTGTTTAGGGATCCCTGCAAACTATTGAGGACCTTAATATTATGCCTATAAATTACAGCAGCCAACAGGCCTCTAGCCCATTAACCTCTTCTGCTTTAGAAATTTTTAAACCACGATGAAGGTGGATATTTTTAGTGGTCTTTATCTTCATTTATTAATTGCATTTATTAGACACTTACTGCGTGTCCTGTTCTGTTATACATGTTGAAGTTACAAATCAAATATAGACTTACCTCCAACAAGACTGCTTGTTCTTATGTGAGCAAAGAGATGAAGTGTTCCATGTCTGTGACTCTTGTCTTTATTATGAGCCTAAAGTCAAGCCACAGATGCCACACTGTCATTTGTGGCAACTGCCCCAGATCCTCCTTGTTCCTTCTCAACCTGCTCCTGCTCTTTGATCATGCTGCTGTCCCATTCCTGACCCTGTCTTCATGTCCCGTTTTTTATGTCCTGCCTACTCTTTGAACTCAGCACTGTGTCTCTGGGCTCTTTGAGTTGACTTCCAGCCCTCCTTCAAGGACCTGGCTCAGACTCACTTCACCACCTCCTCCCAATTCAGACTACCCACCCCAGGCAGACTTTCCTACCCTATTCAACTTCCTAGAGGTAAACACCAGGTTCCAGCCCTACGAGATACACGTACAAAGTACATCACAAGCGCAGCGAGCAGGAGTGGCTAACACTACCTAGGAAGGCTTTGCAGAGGCCACAGTGGCTGAGCGAGTCTCAGGGTGAGCAGAGTGGAGAAGGGTGGGACTCACGCTCCAAACAAAGGGGACAGCAAGTTAGTGAAGAAAGAGAACGTGGTTCATAGTCAGCTTTGTTGACAAGAACCCCTAATGGACAATAATAAAATGTTTACTGAGCTCCCATTTTATGGAAGACACATGGCCCAGAACAGGGCCTGGCATATAAGAGAAACTCTTTAAGTATTTCTAGCATAAATGATATCTCAGTTGCATTTAAAAAGTTGTGTGCCTAAATCAGAAAGTAACATAACATTATCCTACTAGGAAGATGAACCAAAAACAAATGAATGAAAGAACCACCAGAAAATTCAATATCACCTTCTTCCAAAACAACAGAGCTTTTTCCTTCTATAATCAAAGAATGACATACGGGCTTAGGCTCTGGGCCTGGTCTTTGGCCAGAAACAAAGCCACCGAACCCTGGGCCCAAAGGGGTCTGGTCTTGATTAAGGTTATTTTCTCTTGTAACATTCAGTTAGGAGGCAAAAGGAAGGAGGGTCAAAAGGAAACTGGAGAAGCCCAAGACGCATCAGTGAGTTTCAACACAGCATTTTATTTCCTTTGCGAACAGGACTCAGGGAGGCCGTAACTCCCATCTTCATTTGGCTGCTGAGCCAATAATTCCTTTCAGTTCCAACTACCTTCTGTCCTAGTTTCTCGAATTAAAAAGGGTCTGGTTGGCCAGGTGCAGTGGCTCACGCCTATAACCTTAGCACTTTGGGAGGCTGAGGTAGAGGATCGCTTGAGCTCAAGAGTTCAAGACCAGCCTGAGCAACATAGTAAGACCCTATCACTACAAAAAAAATAAAATAAAAATAGAAAAATTAGCAGGCATCGTGGCGTGCACCTGTAGTCCCAGCTACTTGGGAGGCTGAGGCAGGAGGATCGCTTGAGCTCAGGAGTTTGAGACTGCAGTGAGCTATGATGATGCCACTACACTCTAGCTCAGGTGACAGAGCAAGATCCTGTCTCAAAAACAAACAAACAAAAAAAGGGTTTTGGTTGAATCCTTAGTGAATTTAAGGACTCAGAAAACAAAATAATTTAAATCATGTTTATATAGCCTCTTACCTCATTAACAATGTTGCTGGGATGATCATTCCAATTAAACAGCCTTTATTATAAGGCTGTATAAACACAGTGTGATAATTCCTTAAATCTAAGATGCTACTACTTGTGAGTGTTGTAACACAATGACAATGCCCTATCACTTTAGCATAACTGCAAAGTTAGATTAATGCAGCCTGTTTTTTGTGAAGACTAAGTTAAATCCCTTTCTTTAGCTCCTATTCTTATTGTGGCTTATAGAATCCATGTCACTCACTGAAATCCCTGCATTCATCTCATCTGGCCCTCAGACACTGGCTTTGGTTCAAGGTGGGAGAAAGACTACATCGATCAGCATTTATCAGGTAGTGCATAGCTCTAGAGGCAAGCAACAATTGGGAAAATAATATTGGAAAAGAATCCAGAGAATCCAGCTAGATGCAAAGCAGTCCTGGTAGAAAACACCCGGGAACACTCTGCACTCAATCTTGGCAGCCCACACGGCACGCTAGCTCATCTGGCTATACATCCCTTTCCTCACCCTACAAATTGATATTCACTAACCTCCAGGCCATAGTGGGAAACATACCTCCGATCTCTCTCCACCTCCACTCCCACTTGCATCCTAGGTCTTTGTCACCCATCTAGATTGTCCACCCAGCTCCATAACATCCCCCCATGCTAAGGACCTGCACCTTCAACTCTCTCTAGCATGGCAATGTTCTGAGCCTTTAACACCCAAATACCCCCAAATCCAAAACTACAAACTTAGAAATCCTGCTTCCTATCATCTCCCCCAGCCAGCTACCTCTTTGGCCTTGAGGAATCTGGCAACATCCTATGATTGTTCAAATTCAGCCTAACAAGCCAACATGCCCACATGACTACCCTCTCAAGCCAGAGGCACCTGAGCATACCGAGGCCCTACAGGAATTTGACTTCACAACCCAGCAGTGCCTGCACAAATCCCTTGCTTGGCCTTGGTGCATGCCCGGCCTGCCCGGGCTTGGCCTGGTCTCCTATCCTAGGCCCTCCAACATCCCCAGTCCCAGTATTCAGCTCCTTCCCCAGCTCCCTTCAGATCGGTAGTGTTCTCCCAGGCTCTGTCCCCTCATCCAGACTCACCACTGTCCAGCCTACACCCCAGGGATGGTCTCAGGGGCAGTATCTGTTTCATCCTCAGCTAGCCCCTGGTTCACACCGCCTTGCTAATCCATTCTCCTGTTCCTCGCCCTCAAGGGCATCTGGAGGATTCCACTGCTCAGGAATCCTTTCAGGGGTTCTCTTTCAGTGCCCGTACTGGTGCCACTGCAGTTGTTTCAAAGCTTACCAGGTCTTCTACCCCATGGCCATTTACACCCAGTCATCTTGTCACTAAGAAGACAGAGGGCAGCCAGGAAGAACCCTGCCAGCCCCTCTCCCTTGAACCCCCTCCCCATCTCCTTCCACACACGCTCTTGGCCTGCCATCCCAAGGCTGCCATGTAAATGCTGTGCGACCTTTATAAGCTGCTTAACCTCTTTGTGACTCAGTTTTCTCATCTGTAAAATCAAGATAAGAGCATCTAGCCCACAGATTTTCACAGTAGTGTAAGTTAGGCACACACATGGGAGCTGCTTCCTTTCTGCTCCCCCGCCTTCCCCTCCACCTACAGAATCAAGTCTTCACCACTCAAAACATAACTGTTTATCCCCAAGCAACCACTTTCCCTGGCCCAGCACCAAGCTCCCTGACTCACCACAGCCTCCTCCTGCCCCGGCTCACTCTCCACACTCACAAGTTCACTGTCTGCCCTCAGCGAGGCCACCAGTGACATACAACAGAGAACCCACTGCCTTGTTTCCAGTCCCTCTGCCATCTGGAGCCACCGGCCTCCATCTCTCCCTCCTCTCTTTACTCACCTCTGCTGGCTCTTCCGCGTATGTGGCTTGTCCTTCCTGGTCTCCTGCGTCAGCCCCTCTGCCTGACCCTCACTACTGGGGCTACATGTCCCACCCTTGGCTTTCTCCTCCTCTCCCCAAGATGAGCGCATCTACTCCCACACCCTGGGCAGTCCCTGATCACCGGCCCCTCTTCTGGGCTCTGTCTGCCTACCGTCTCCACCTATTATCCCAAGGGAAGCTCAAAGTCAGCATTTCTAAGTGGAGGCTATTGCTTTCCCCAAATCTGCTTCTTCCCTGTATTTTTTACATAGACTGATGGCATCGTTACCAACTCAGCTCCCCAGGTCACACCTCTGGTATTATACTGGGCAGCGCACATAATTCTAGGAAATCCATTTTAGTGGGTATCTGTGACCATACTGGTAAACAGAAATGGGTTAGCCTTGTATTCATGGACCTGGCTTTAAACTGTAAGAACCATTAGAAATAGGATAGGGCCACAGATGAAATCTAAGGGGTACATTCTAAAAGTAACAGCTTAACAAGAGGCCTGGTTAGCTCCAGGAATGAGACCAGCGGGTGCTCAGGCTAAGAGCAAGAGAGATGTGATAAGGCGAGGAAAGGCCCAGATAGGAGCCCACTTGCATGTCTCACAAGGTGCTGTGTGTGGTTCCCAAAGCCCGAGCTGGATGCCTGAGCAATCTTCAGGTCTTTCAATTCTATTTACTCACTTCCCAAGCTCCCCCAGACTTTGTCTCCTGCCTGGAATATTCTTCCTTGCCACCACTGTCCCACTAGTTCAGGACTTCTCTTTCTCACCTTAAGACCCACAACCTTAAGGCTCTCTCATCATTAATCTTTCTAAACCATAACTCTGATTATACCATTTCTCTGCTATGAAACTTACAATGTGGCCGGGCACAGAGGCTCATGCCTGTAATCCCAGCACTTTGGGAGGCTGAGGCAGGAGGACTGCTTGAGGCCAAGAGTTTGAGATCAGGTTGGAAAACATAGTGAGACCCTGTCTCGACAAAAAATTAAAAATTTAGCCAGGGCCGGGCATAGTGGCTCACACCTGTAATCCTAGCACTCTGGGAGGCCAAGGTGGGAGGACTGCTTGAGCTCAGGAATTTGAGACCAGCCTGAGCAAGAGTGAGACCCCATCTCTACTAAAAGTAGAAAAATTATAGCAGGTGTCATGGTGTGCACCTGTAGTCCCAGCTGAGGCAGGAGGACAGCTTGAGCCCAGAAGTTCGAAGTTAGGCTACAGAGTGAGACTCTGTCTCCCCTCACCGCAAAAAAAAGTGCATTTGGATGAAATGGATACTCTCAGAGAAAAATATAAAAGACCAAAACTAACTTAAGAAGTAAAAAACCTGAATATAACAACAATCACAGAATTATGTATAATTGTCAAATTATCACCTGCCCCAAAAGGCACTGGGCTCAGACAGTTTCACAAGCAATTTCTTTCAAACCTTTAAGGAACAAATAATTATGCTATTTAAACTATTCCAGAGTCCAGAAAAAGGATTGTGAGTGATCTTTTTTCTTTACTCGTTTCTGTTTTCTGAAACTCTATGGTGAGCATGTATTATTTTAATACTTAGAAACAGTAAACATACTCAATTTATAAGAATTCTTAATAAGGAAATAATTGTGGATTTATACAAAGTTTTATTTAAAGGTTATCCTATCTGAGCAAAAATAGGAAAATGAAAGGTTCAACAATGTCTTCATGGCTGGGCGTGGTGGCTCACGCCTATAATCCTCCTCTGGGAGGCTGAGGCGGG
>VBSM01003215.1:35729207-35743823 GCA_008086735.1 Cheirogaleus medius | reverse complement strand
ATCCTTCCGCCTAAGCCTCCCAGAGTGCTAAGATTACAGGCGTGAGCCACCACGCCCAGCCCACTTTTGTATTTCTTTAAAAAAGCATAATCACACAGAAAAATGACTGTAAAGATATATTAATACAAATGCAGTAAAATGCAAAATGTTAGCTGTGGGAAGATTTATAATTCCCATATCCTTTGTGCTTTTCTGTATTTTTCAAATTTTCTAAAAGATCTTATGTTACTTGTGTTTGCGAAAGCCTCATTTGATTTTTAATTTTTTATTGTGGTAAAATATGTATAACATAAAATTTACCGATTTAGCCATTTAAGTGTATAGTTCTGTGGCATTAAGTACATTCACAATGTTCTGCAACCATCACCACCACCTATCTCCAGAACTCTTTAATCTTCCCAACAAAGTCTTCATTTAGTCACTGTTTGTAGACCTACAGCATGCAAGACACTGAGTACTCACCAAACACTAACACCCCATTCCCCCTTTCCCCTCAGCCTTTTGGCAACCACCAAGCCTCATTTGATTTTAAAATGCAAACATTCAAAGACTAACTTCATTCACACCTTAAGCATAAATTACTTTCATCTGCTAACTTCCATCACTCAGAAAAGACTGCCCAAGTGAAGCAGGCGGGAGCTACAGCTATATAGAGCTGGAACAGTCCTGGGTGGCAATTTTAGATAGGGGTGGGGAGCAGGAAATTTTAAAAGAGAGAGGGGAAGGAAAAGTAACTGCTTACTTCGAGGTTTGGCCCAGGGCCTTGTCAGCAGCCAGTGTGTTCAGGTGTACAGACTAGCCGACCAGATCATAAGCCTTTGCTTCTTTCAAGTCAATGCTGATTGTCTCTGGCTGCTAAGAGGCACCAAAAAAAAAAAAAAAAAAAGAGAGATAGAAGGAAGGAAGGATCATATACAGAAACTTAAATGTCTACAAATGAGGCCTCCGGAAACCAAACACAGGAATTTCCTTCACAATACCCTTGACAGCTGGCCCTGCAGCACCTGCCTGAACAAGTCCAACGACCAGGGTACAATGGAGCCCTGACATTCCAGAGAAGCACATCCAGACAGCTTCATAAATCCCCAAGCCCATAAATACAGAAAAGGTTGTAGAGGCTTCTGGCTTTTTCCTGATTTATTTTTTTTAATGTCTCACTTCCCACTGCAAGTTAACCCCCTTTTCAACTTTCTCTAAAACTATCTCACCCAAATGAATTTTGCCCTGGCTCAAGCAAATGCTAAAACCTTCATGGACTTCCTTTTTCCCCTATGGCGTAAATGGTGGAGTTATTCCCAGAACAGCAAAATTCATCATTCTAGTCTTTAATTCATCCCAAACTCCCTTTTTCTGGCTAAGACCTATCACTTCTTCAGACGTCTTTGCTTTTTCTTCCCTAACATCGTGACTATTAGTAGCAGCTGATTCTCTTTTCAAAAGAGCCATTTTTCACAAAGAAAGTTTTCATTACTGAAGAGTTATAACCAGCTCCAATTCAAATCTGCGTCTTAGCAAAATTACAAATTACTACCTGTCAGGAAACTTCGGGATGGCTTAAAGCTCTGAAAGAGTCAAGACAGTGTGACATCTGCAAATTCTACGCATCTACTGTCTCTGTGCATTTTAAGCTTTCCTCCTCCCTCTCTCTACCAACAGCAGTACCCCACATCTTCTTGGGATTTACAGAACATGGTTCTGGGGAATGAAAGAGTCTGCTGACAAATACTTTACCCATCTCCCACCCAGTGCAGCCAGAAAACTGTTTGCAGTCATTGGGGAGTTGGGAGCAGGGGTTGATGATCTCAGGGAAGGCTGGAAGGAACAAAAGTAGCTAGGATGATCTGGCCGAAGGGCAGAAGCAGGGGTGCTTCTGCATGCAGGAGGCTCTGCATACCAGAGGGACAATGGCTCCAGGAGGCAGAGAAAAAAAGGAAGGTAAAAAGGAGACAAGGCAAAAAGGAAGAGGGATGAAGCTAATTTCAAAATAATGCCTAGAGACAGCCCTACCCACACCCTCACCAGCTGTCCCTTAATTACCCAAGTCTGCATGTAATGTTCCTTATACTACCTGGAATTGCATCAACCCAAGTTGACAAAGTCAACTTCTCTGAGAAGCTAGGCTGGTGGCAATTAAAAAAGAGAGGAGAGGATAAACATCCTAGATAAAGGGAAACCACAGATTGTAAACTTGAAGCAGACTCTGGCCAAAAATCTGGAGGAATTACTTAATTCACAGGACCGTGGCAAGAAACTAATGAGAATGCGGATGAAGGCGTTCTGCAAAGAAAGTGCTATACAAGTGGGTTACCATCAATGCTTATTTATGAGCACAGAGCATAGGAAGTGGGAGTGCCACTTCTTTAAAAAGGGACATCCAATTAACTTCATATCTTATTTCAGAAGAGTGGCAGTTTGGAGAAGTATGCTATACCTAGCATATCCAACTGCACAAGGAAAGCATTTCATAAAGTTTCCCAGAGAATCCTTGTGGACAAGATGGAAACCCATGTGCTAGATAAGGTGAACTGGTCACTGGCCAAACCACAACACCCCTGCAGCTCGGGTTATCCAATGAACATTAACCTAGTGGGAAGTTTCTCACTGTGTTCTAAAGGGATCTACTCTGGTCATGTTCCCCTCCACATTAGTCTTCATTCCCTGGAGAAAAGGTATTGAGGAATATCATTCCAAGTACAGATATCACAAAACTGGAAGATGAGCAAATAACCACTATAATCAGCTGTGTAAATGAAATACTCAGAATAATTTTTATGACCTGTTTGCAATTTACACTTAATTCCCACAGAGTAAAGCAGAGGACTTAAATTGGTGAACTACATATGTGCTTTGCTTGGCTTGCCCAATGTTAAGAAAAATTTTAAACTGGCTAACAGCATGTAAAAATTAACTGGTTTCACATAAAAATCCAGATTTTAAGCTTGAAAAATCAGAAGACCTGGCAACACTGGGCCCTCATTATTACGGGGCAACAAGCAGCTGGAGTGAGTGCTGGCTTCCCTCTTGGACTGGTGACAACCCTTGGTTTTGTACCTCCCACCACCACCTGGCCCTCCACTGGCATTTCAGTTGGTGACCTTGCAGTAAAACATTGGTTCAGATTATTAAATGTGTCTAATTAACTATAACTGTATTTGTGTGCATTAAATTCCAGCTCAATCTTCTCTTGTTTGGCTTTTGCAAGTTTTGCTCCTGTAGCAATATCCAACATCTGATCACAACTTCACGATGAAAACCTGTATATAGCCGGGCATGGTGGCTCATGCCTGTAGGCCTACCACTCTGGGAGGCTAAGGCAGGAGGATTGCTTGAGCCCAGGAGTTTGAGGTTGCTGTGAGCTAGGCTGATGCCACGGCACTCTAGCCCAAGCAACAGAGCAAGACTCTGTCTCAAAACAAAACAAAACAAAACAAAAAACCTGTATATAAAGTACATCCCAATTTTCCTGTGTGCCTTTCTGTCCTTTGGTTTATTTTATCTTCCCAATATTCCAGGTAGGCTGGGCTTGTTGTCCATAATGTGAGGAGGATCATAGCTAATAGGAACCAAAGCCAGGATTTCAACTCAGGACTTGGGTTAAATCTTAATCTAGCATTTCCCACCATACCACACACCTCTCAACCCCTGGAGACAGCTCCAATTCCAGACTGACCAAGACTGCAAAGCAGCTGGGCTCCTCTGGAAAGAGAATTTGGAATCCTTGCTTTATTTCCGTTTCTAATCTTCTAAAAACAAAAAACACTGTAATAGTGCTTAATCCGAAGACAGCTGATTCTCATTTACACTTAACCTGTGATGAACTCACATACTAAATTTTAAAGCTCTGCTTTTGAAAATGCATTTTGTTCTTTGAGATCTCCTTGGTAACACCTCTAATTGGTATCTGGGCTACAAAACACACACACACACACACACACACACACGCGCACACATAAAAGGTTTGGAACTAATCAATGACTGGAGTTAGAATAAAATCCAATTGGAAATCCAACTCAGGCGAGCACTAAAGGAAAGTTCCAGGCTGACAGCTGTGTAAGCAGACCCAGAGAACAACCTGTCCAGAATGGAGGATTAGTAAATCCCAGGAAAGGGGACTCTCCAAGTTAAAAAGGGGACTCAATAAAACACCTGATTGAATTGAGAGTTCTGGGGGAAAAAACTTAAGGACATCATCAAATAATATGGGCAGGGGAGGCACTTAGAAACTTCAGGAAAAACAAAAAGCTGTACAAAAAATGTAATTATAATGTACCACTTGAATTTGCCATGAACAATATTTACAGACACAACAGTGCCACTATTGATTAATTGGCTGATTTTCAACTTCACACAAAATATGAATTGCAATCTACACACAAAGCATGAATCACAGTTACATAATGCAATGTAAATATGACCAACCTTGACAAAGTAAAAGGTAAGGTACAAAAAAATAGGGGAGAGGAGCAAGAGAACTGAAGGGCAGGATAGAGAGATACCAACATTCCCCAATTATAAAAAGTCTTTATTGTAGGAGAAGAATTAAAGGCATAAACATGTTATTTAAAAGTGTAACCAGGAAAACCATAAATGGTGATACGGTCATATCATGAGGACAAGGAAAGGAGAGGTGAATTTGGTTTAAGTGAGCTAAATGGACATCTATCCTAGCAGAAAAGCAACAAATAATGACAGAGAAATAGCAGCAGAAACACATATCATTTTGAGATAGGAAGGTAATTCCCATAAAAATTTTTAAAAAGAAAAAGACAAAAGCCACAACACTTAAAAAGTGGTAGCTTTGGGGAATAGGAAGAAATAAAAAAAGATCACATTAGATTTTGTTTTAGCCATAAGCACATGCTATTTAACTGAAAATATATTTTTAATCTATTTGGAAGCCTAGAAAAAAAGCTAAGTCAAGATCATCTGAAAAGTCTGTCTCCCTGCCCAGCTACCAACGAGAACCAGCATGGTTTTGGTCCTGAGCAGTGGTTCTTAAGAAGTCTGATCCCTGGACCAGCAGTATCAGTATTCTGTTGTTAGAATTTTAAATTCTTCGGCCCCAGGCCAGACCTACCAAGTCAAAAACTCTGAGATGGGGCCTAGGATTCTGCATTTTCACACACCCTCCAGGTGATTCTGATGCAGACCTGGTTTGAAAACCACAGGTCTTGAGCAAAACAAAACTCCAAGGCAGCTTTTGATGCTATCATCCTTTCCTCAGCTAAGAGTTAACTATCCATTAAGGCAGTCTCAGATGAAGGCCTGAACCCCTTCTAAAAAATATGCATTTTCTTAGAAAGAAATCTAGAAGAATCTCTAGAGTTAGTTTCCCCAGGGTCAGGGCTAAAGAGAGAGGTGCCCCCTGCCCGATGTGAGTTCTGGCGGGGTCCAACAGCAAGGGCTCATCATAGGAAGAGCTTTCTAGAAGACACACATTTGCCACAGCCATCGGTGGGCAGTGAGTGGACTGTGTGACCCCTTGGCCAAGCAGCTGAGTGGGCTGGGAGTGCCTTATGGCTGGCTTTGCATAAGTCATCTGCTACTATTAATACAAGGAAGCAAGAGGCACTTCACTTTGGCTTGTGACATTCTGAATAGAGCTCTCAGATATCTGTTGGCTATTTCTAACTTAAAACAGACCAAAATGTGAGTGGGGAAGCAATATCTTGCATCCTAGGTGCACTCTGATGATGGGCTCTAGAGGCTTCAGGGATATATACGTGCTTTGCAAACTTCTCATTTCTGCTTCTGTTTGCAGGGACTGATAAACCAAGAGGAGCAGCCTCATGTTGAGTCAGAGTTCCAGGAAGATAGAGAACCCCTCATGGCTGCCACCATTTCTTTCCACAGGGCCAGCCCTTGGCAGACATGGCAACTAGACAGAGCCTTAGAATCCTTCTCAACACTCAGGTGGGAACACCACTACTAACCAATCAATGTTGGCAGGCAAGATAAAATTGGCCATACCCAGCTCAGTACACTTGAGTATTTTGTCATCAACAGAAGCCCGGAAAGATGACACAGTACCCTAGCCATCTCTTAGCAGAACAGGGCATTGTCATTAATGATTTATCATTTTGTGCATACTTTCCTCCTTAGGGCAATGAATTTCGTAAGTTTATTACCAGCTATACAATATAGGACTCCCTTTCATTTCTCCTAAACAGCCCTGTTAGAATTTAGGTCCAGAGGTTGGTGGCCTGATGTGTGGGCATAAGCTTCTTTAATAGGAGAAATTAAAGACTGAAGTTCCAGAAACCCATTTACAACTGGTCTGTGTTCCACCTGAATACAAAGAAAGCAATCTAAATTTCCAACCCTACTCCCTTCCTTCAAAGTGCTTACAAGTTGGAAAGCAAAATAAAAAACGCATATCAACACCAGCAAGTGCCAAACTGCTTTGTAAAGAAAAGAACATCAGAGGTTCCAAAAAAGGGGAAAACCCAAGAGAGCTGGAGTGGCTTTGTGGAGGTCATCATTGAATTTGGACAGGCAGAGGGCAGAAGGGAAGGCACTCCAAGAGGCAAGAACAACCTAAGCAAGACGAGACAATGGGAATAAGGCCGCTGCGCAGGGTCGTGAGGAGACAGGCTGACTGCCCGGCAAAGAATGAAACTGGACTTGGCAGGATGGAATGGCACCCCCAGGAAGACACACGACGCAACTGAGAACTAATGCTGTAAGGAGTCCTCAAGTGAAACTAGTTTAAGAAAAATTAGAGCCACAGCCGAAGGGATGAAGCATGTGAAGGCACGGCAGAAGAGATGGTCTCCTTTCCTAAGGCTCCTTCTGGGGACAATAACACCAGGTGACTGAGTGGTCTGGTGTCTCTCCCTGCCTGCCACCCACAAGGCAACCAATTCAGACAAACCTCTCACCCCCACAATCCTACCAAGCCTGTTCTTGCCAGTGCACCCAGCACCCGACGAAATTCCTAAGCTCCTCTGGGTTACGTGAGGGCTGGGAAGTCACCGAGGGGATCTACTATGACCCAGTCACTTTTAGTGCATTTTATTGACAGCATAGTACAATGGTGAAGAGCTTGGGCTTGGAGCCAGCCTGCCTGGATTTAAATCTCTGCTGCATCACTTACCAATTTGTGATCTTTCTTAAGTTACCTAATCTCTCTGGGCCTCAATTTCTGCATCTATAATAACTGTGCTTACTTCATAGGGTTGTATAGATTGAATAAATACATGTAAAAATGAGAACAATGTCTCATACATAGTGTTCATTAAATGTAGCTATCATCAGCAGTATCATTACCCCACACGTATTTACTATACTGGTTCTACGATGGTTTTTATGCATTCTTTATTTCAAGTCAACCAATTCACTAGTTTCTTAGAAAGTCTAAACATTCCTCAATTCCAACTGAATCCATACAACCACCTGATTTTCACACAAAATTTTGGAGCTGAAGAAAACAGAGGACTTACTCAGTCCAATTCAGTCCCTCTTTTAAAGACAAGGAAACTAAGACCCAAAACAGCCATTTCTCAGTGAGAATTTTCTTGCAATTGATTTGAACTGTCCAAGATCCCAAAGGAAATTAGAGATGAAGCAGCCAGGCCCTCCTCTTTAACCTGCTCAATTTCACCTTTCACGACCACTAGTAATATAGCCCCTTCCCACTAACTTTAATAGCTGCAGCCCGAAGCCTCCAAGAGGACTAAAAATTCATCCGTTTCCAAACCCTCAAAGGGTTTCCAAAATGCGAGGTCATTTAGTGTCTCATTCCTGGTGCCAAGGGACCTAGAAACAATCCAACCAACCACACAATAAGGTATTCTGTTTTTCTGATATGATTTTGCACTCCAGGTCTGCGGTTACCATTTACAGAAGCCAACATTTGCGTCTGAAACCCAGAACCACTCTAACTGGTGAGCCTGCAACAGAGGACCCAGGCAAGGCCTCTGGGAGAGGAGCTTGGCCAAGGGAGAAAGTCTGATTAATAAAAAGATAACCGGCCAAGAAATAAATTAAATGAGTGCTCACAGAGAAAGTACATAAGGAAGAAGGGGGAGCAACTTCCTGCACACACTGTGACAGGGACAGAAAAGCTCTAAGGATCGGGGTGGGGGAAGGGTAAGAACTGATTTTCTAGTGTTAGTTAGACTCACCACACCACTCACACACTCAATTCCCAAATCACAGCCAAAATGAAGGCCCCTCGACTGCCGCTGAATCCCAGGCAGCCTTGTGCTTAGATACACTTTTTGCATCAGGACTGTGCGTGAATGCCAAAGCCCATCCCATCAACTCCTCACTGCAACACGAAATTACTCACAGGGCTTATCTTGAAATTGCCCCTTTCATCTTTGCCTCCCACTAACTTAAAACAATGCATTTAAAAAATATTCAAGACCCCTACAGTAAATCCACATCCCTATTATTCAACAAAGCACTTCCTAGAAAGCTGTCTATCCTGAACTCTACGTGGTCAGTTTTCAGAAAATGTGCCTTCATTTAAGCGGCTTTTTATAAAATAAATAAATAAAAGCCTCTACAAATACCAGAACACTATCAATTTGGACTAAATTCACAGATTCCAATACAAGCAGCCAAGGTCCTCAAGCCTCAAGCACAAACATCCCTTGGCCTTTATTAATTGAATAATAAACAGATGGGGGAAGACGGGGGTACGTGCCTCACTATGTAATGTAACAGATGACGTGATGTTCTCGAACTTCCATTAATTTTTAAGAAGGCATTTTATTTTTAACTTTATGATTATAAAAGTCATAAAGGCAACCTACGGGGAAATTTAGGAGGTACAGTAAGAAGAAAACCAAGGGGTCACTTCTGAAAAAGTACTTGAATTGGTGACGTATGGTCAATAAAATCCCAAAGCCTGGCTAAATTCCAAACCCAAGTTGAGAACGTTCAACTAGCCCAATTCCAGGCTGACTTTCTAGTTGGACAGAGTATTCACTTGCCGCCACTCATCATTGCATCATGTCGCTGTGCTCTTTAAAAACCACCACAGGACTCCACCCCAACCCCCAAGTTTCTGGGGATTCTCTGGCACAAAATCACCACCTCTCCTCTATTATGTGGTTTATGTGACAGCCAGAAATCCCCCCAGCTTAAGAACACTGAGAAGAGGGAGACTTCCAGTGGGTTACGATGCCCATGGCATGAGGACAAACCAGAGGCTATTTTGTGGGTAGCCAACCAAGCAATTAGGTTTGGGAAGAGCCAATTCTTGGAAATCGAGAGCTATGAAATCAGATCACGACATGGCCCGAGGAACCCTCCGAAGGCCCTAGATCCAACCTCCTGGCAAAGGCAGAACAATAAGGAACCCCAGATAACAAAAAGTGATAATGTTTGAAGATCTGGTAAGGACATATGAAAAGGCCAAGACACTAGCTTTAGGATCGCTGAAGACTGCAATAAATAAGCATTCTGATCAATGAGCTGTGTGCTTGTGCAGTCACTACGTATTTACTCAGCACCTACTGTGTCTAAGACCCTGAGCCATACAGAGCACAAGCAGGAATAACAGAAGGAGCTTACGCAGAGCCCGGGAGCACCTGCCAGTAATGCAGTATTGATTGTTGCAGTCCTGCAGAACAAAGCCACTTTTGAAACCAAGCCACAATATACTATGCCAGCTGCATCCTTCAAACTTAGCAAGAATAAAACCTAAAACCTGCAGTCTTACTACCAGGAGGCCACACTAACCTGGGTCCCAGTCCTGCTTACATCAATTGTCCTCCGAAGAACAGCTGAAGTGTCTCCAAATCACTATCAGGCCACTTGCATTCAACCCACCAACTGAAGACAAGCTCAACACTGGGTGAACACTATTCACAGGAGGGCCTGGCTAAAGAAATATTCTTTCATTAGACCAAAAGTTGTCTCTGTGACAAAGCCTTTCTGTTTTGCTTTACGTTTTTAGCATGGAAGGGCTGCCCTCTGTCTGAGGCACTGCAGCTGTTGGTGCCTTGGCGAGTGGCCACACATACAGCAGGTACAGCCCTCACATGCTGCTTGTGTGCCATGCACAACCAGGACCAGCATTCGCCCAGGTAGGGCCCCTTCTGTAAATGCACATGCTATGCACGGCCACGGAATGACCCAAAGGCTCTCTCCTTCCACACTCGCCAGTATCCTAAAAGCAATGTGGCAACAAGACACTGCTGCAGGAAAACTAGACTTGGATGAAAGGCTGGAGAGAAGAAGGAGGCGTGTCAGCCTGCCTCCTGTCTGTGGTGCCAAAGCATGGCTGTGCGAACAGTAAGGAAACAAGGATGCTGCGGACACCTGACTAAAACAGGGAATGACATGCCAGTCAGGTGTCAGAGCTGACAGCTGAACCACGGCTTTATGACAGATTTTTTTCTAACTTGCAAAAACATATGAAATATTTTACAAAGGCACTGCAGTTAAATTACATTTATCCATATAAACTCACCTTTCCTGAAAAAGTTAAAATGATATAAAATGGGAGTGTCCCAGAAAATGCAGGACCTGTGTTCACCATCCCAATACCTACTAATAGAAAAGAGACAGAAAATCGCTTCAGCAGATCGGTGTAGCCAGGCCCTCCGGGGACAGCGTCCACACAGCGCTGAGCCTGGCTGCGTGTCTTCAGTTGGTAGGATCAATGTGAGTGGCCTGCTAGTGACACGGAGACACGCCAGCCATCCTTTGCAGAGTAATCGACAGAAACAGGAGGGAGACCTTTTCCTCTGGTGACTATAAGCTAATCTTTAAGGGTTGTCGTAAGAATTAAACAAGCTAACATGTAATAAGCACTTAAAATAGTGTTAAGTACACAGTGAGTGCTATGTAAGTTAAGTTACATAAGAAAAACTGAAATAGCAATTTTAAATGCTGTAGTTTGATACAACATATTTAACAAAAATGTGTTGTGACCCCAGAGACACAAAGTTGATGAGGAAACTATCTATGGCGAGAAGTAGGCCAGGGCTCCAGCAAAGGGGCTACGTGACTGGGAGTGTTTATAGCATGGGACGGGCCACCTTCTGGGTAGAGAGCCTGCCTACCGTGTAGCTGGCCAAGCACTCTAGACGGGCTGCCTTTCATTGAATCCCCATGCTAGCTTGATGTGCTTTGTAATTACAGCTCTGTAGGCGTGTGGCTGGGTAAACACTTAAGTGAAAGAGAGCTTGCCATCAAGCAAGATATACATGTAATTTTAAAAGCTGACCCCAAAAATGGTAACTATGGAAAGTGATGGGTAAATTTGCTTGACTGTACTAATCATTTAACCATGTATATTCATATCAAAGCATGTTGTATACCTTCAATATATACAATAAAAATAGATTAAAAATGAGATATGGCTATTTGAGCAATGACTAGATATTTCATGATATTAAGGAATTACTAATTTGGGAATTTGATAATACTATTGGTTATTTTTCAAATCCTTATCTTTTATAGACACATATTTTTTTTTTGAGACAGAATCTCCCTCTGCCACCCCAGTTAGAGTGCAATGTCGTCATCATAGCTCACTGCAGTCTCAAACTCCTGGGCTCAAGCAATCCTCCCACCTCAGCCTCCCAAGTAGCTGGGACTACGGTAGGCACACACCACCATGCCTGGCTAATTTTTTCTATTCAAGTAGAGACGAGGTCTCGCTCTTACTCAGGCTGGTCTTGAACTCCAAATCTCAAGCGATCCTCCTGCCTCAACCTCCCAGAGTGCTAGGATAACAGGCATGAGCCACTGCAGCCTGCCTATAGATACACATTTAAATATTTACGGCTGAAATTATGTCTGGAATTTGCTTCTAAATGAAGCAGAGGCATGATGGGGGAGGGTATAGCTGAAACAAGACTGGCTATAAATTGGTCACCATTGCAGCAGGATGATGGGTACATGGGGGCTCATGACATTATTCTGTCTATTTTTATATATATTTGAAATAAGAAAAAAAAACTTAAGGAAAAAAGGAGAGGGGGCCCATGAGGCATGGCAAAAAAGAAGAACCCAGGTTTTCTAAGAGGGAAATGGCCAGAGGAAACAGAAGGAATCAACTCCCAAGAGTGACACCTCATACTCTGTTTGGAAGAACTCGGCAAACAAGGACTATACCTGGAGAAGATCACTAGGCGGTGATGACTCACAATGAACACGAAAGGATCTGTTTCAGGGAAAACTTGGGGTTGGGGGTGAAAAAGAAAAAAAACGGAACGGCTCTCCGTAATCAAGAGGAACATCCCTCCAGGGTTACTGCCAGGTCAAGCTCATTTCCTTCAGCACACGCACATAAAGTTACCGGTCTCTCCACCTCCCTCCCCAGCACACACACTCACACCAGACGATTTCATTCTTCTCTGCACAGATTCCAGGGAAGTATCCTGGAGACAGACATCAAAGGAATTAGAGCTGGCAGCCCACAACAGGTCACGCTGTCAGGGGGACGCCAGGAACCACATGAAAAGCAGAGAATTCACGGGGCGTTTTATTATTATTATTATTATGTTTTAAAGAGCTCAGAAATGTCTTTCGTTTTAGTTTTCGTTTAAGGACAGCAACCTCTGGGGGAATGGCTTTGAAGTCATACAGCCCAGAGTAGCACTCAGCGGCAGACCAGCAAGGGAGCAGAAAGCACAGAGGGACCCACGACCGCTTGTGAGTCGTCACTAAATAATAACCCAGAAGACTGAAGCTTAGTATAGGACGTGAAGGAAGGAAAAGGAATAGCTGTAGCAGGGACATATGAAAAGGCTACCAAGGCCAGACTCGCAACTGCTCTCCTGAGCTGCAGCGGCAGCAGCAACTACACAGAGGTTAAGTGACAAGAGACCCTGGGGAAATCCCACTGATGCCCCCTTGCCTGGAAGGGCCAGCACTGGAGGATAAGAGTGACCGGAGAGGAAGAATAACGTTTCACTTGGAGTGCTGTACTCCTACAGAAAGCAGTACTGAAAAGTGTGGGATGGGAGGTCTGGGCCATGGTGTGGTATCTTCAGCAGGCAGCAAGAGCTTGCCTCGATGTGACAAAGAGGTGAGCTGGCCATAGTCACAGCTCATAGCCAGTGTAAAGGCTGAACCAAAGAAAAAGCCCCAAGCTTACATTGACCTCATCTCAGCAGCTCCAACAAACACAGAAGAAAGAGAACACAGGCTGGCCCATGTGTCCAGCATCCTCCCCACTCCCATCAGGATAATGAAGAGCTAACATAGTGACATAATTTTATACCAACAAACTCAGGACCTGTCGGCAACAAGGCAGAGAGATGGGAACCAGGTAGAAAGTGCAAGCCCTGTATATGGGCAAATATGGGCCCTTACAAAACTTCCCTCACTCAAGGGAAATTAAAGCTGCCAGAAATAGTCTACAACACAACAGCAAAATGTTGCATTTAAGATACAAAGAGTAGGCCAGTGCAGTGGCGCCTATAATCCCAGCACTCTGGGATGCAGAGGCAGGAGGATCATTTGTTTGAGGCCAGGAATTCAAGACCAACCTGAGCAACATAGAGGCCCTGTCTCTACAAAAAATAGAAAAACTTAGGCGGGCACAGTGGTACGTGCCTGTAGTCCCAGCTACTTGGGAGGCTGAGGCAGGAGGATTGCTTGAGCCCAAGAGTTCAAGGTTGCAGTGAGCTGTGATGACACCACTGCACTCCAGCTTGAGTGACAGAGACCCTGTCTCAAAAACAAAACAAAACAAAACAACTACATTTGTAACAGCATTGGTTATTATAGCACAATTTGGAACTGGCTTGTTTCCTATATATGGAATTGTTAAACAAATCATGTTACGCACACATATAATGAAATACCATGTAGCTATTAGAGAACGTATTTTTGAAGAATAGTCTTTCGTGGAAATATACTCAAAATACACTCAAAATTTATAAGACATGCATGTATGTGCATATACAAAAAAAGATAAGGCTGCCTTGTGATGTAAGAACATAAGAGCATCATTACTTCTAGGTAGGGAGGTCTTACAGGTGACTTATCCCCCTATATACTTTTGCGTATTTTCCAATTTTCTGCAATGATCCAAAATTACTTTTAAAAGAGAAAAATATCCAATAAATGTTTTGGTAAAAGAAGAAAAAAAAGCCCTGGGCAACTTCAAAATACAACAGGTCTGCCAAAAACCAATTCCCCTGAGGTCAAAGGCAGTTCCCTTTACAAAGACATAGGCCAGACCCCTTCACCACTCAGGACTGGCACCTCACAGCTTGCCTCCTTTTACAACGACCCAGTGAGCTTTTCAGAACCCTTAAAAACAGGAGTCCACTGCACCACTGCAAATTCACAGCATGCGTTTGCCTCGCTGGATTTACAATGTAATAGAAAAGCATTTAGATCCCTCCTCCCTGACCTGTACCAACATACATCAGTGTTTTAAAATAGCTTGTCAATTTCTAAAGGTAAATATTAAGGTTAGCTCCTTCTCAGGCACCATAATTCTTTCTTGACTAAAATGTTTGTGAATTTTAAATCTCTAAACTGAGGTACTTGTCCTGCACAGTTACCCAGTGAACAGCTCTGCATTAACTACCCAAGTTCAAGGACCTCCAGAGAAAAGTCACAAAAGGGAAATGGAGAGCCGTAGAGATCTACTGGCTGGAGGGTTCTGAGATCACCAAGGGAGGGCAGAAAGGAGTC
>VBSM01003215.1:35706308-35721221 GCA_008086735.1 Cheirogaleus medius | reverse complement strand
CTGGAATGCAGCATTCTCCACAATTTGCCATCCATCACCACCGCTCCCTCAAGGCCAGAACTATTAAAGAAGGGTAGATTCTTTTTTTCTTTCTTGGTGTTTTGAGAAGCTCATGACAGTTACCCACTTGTTGCCAGGGCAAGTCTAGGGGTTGCAAAAAAGTTTAGTTCTAACTGTGGGGGCTGGAGTCAGACAGATCAGGGCTGGAACCCCGAACGTGCCACTGACTATGCAACATTCAGTAAGTCAGTTCATGGCTTTGGACTCAGTATTCACATCTGTTAAATGGGAATAATAAAAGTAGGTACCCCGTGGGGCTGTTATATGAAGCCTATAGTGCTATGCCTGGCACAAAGTAAATGTTGTATAATGTTAAATACTATTATTAACAATAATAAGGCTGGGCACGGTGGCTCACGCTTATAATCCTAGCACTCTGGGAGTCCGAGGCAGGAGGATCCCTTGAGGTCAGGAGTTCAAGATCAGCCTGAGCAAGAACAAGACCCCTGTCTCTACCCTGGTGCACGCCTGTAGTCTCAGCTACTCAGGAGGCTGAGGCAGGAGGATCACTTGAGCCCAGGAGTCTGAGACTACAGTGAGCTATGCTGACGCCACTGCACTCTAGCCAGCGCAACACAGTGAGACTCTGAGGGAAAAAACAAACAAAAAAAACAATAAAAGACAGACATTGTTTATTGAAGATTTATTCTACCTTTCTTAAATTGACAAATCCAAGCGATACTTTTCAAACTTGTCTTATACTTCATGTTCACACCATTGCTCCCCACAAGCTGAAGCACCTTCCCTTGGCCTCTGTGACCCCCCACTCATGCCTCTCTCTGTCCCTTTGCTGTCCTGTCCCCAGGTCCCTGCTGACATTCCCCAGGACTCTCTCCACACACTCTCTGGGACTCAGTCCCTCTCACAGTTCTCTTTGCTGATGATCTTTCTCGGGCATAGACCCACCTCCCTGCAGAGTTTTACTCAAGCAAATGCTTTTACTTTCCCTAGCCTCTGCCACAAACCAGCACCCACCCGCCCCCAGGTTGGTGTCACTAGCTACACACCTTAATGCCATTAACTACTTCCTCTGGCTCACCCTCCAAAGCCAGGACACAGCCATTGATTATATATCTTAGCACTTCTCCCATCCGTCCCCTCCTTCCCATCCCCATTACCGCCGCCCTGGGGTAGGCCCTCGCCCTCTCAACTTTCCCCTCTGGTGCTGTCCAACAGAAAGATACTCAACTAGAAAATTGTTTAGTAGCCACATTAAAACTTAGAAACAGGTAAATCACATTAGTTTTAATAACATCTTTTATTGAGCACAATATACCCACGTTTATCACTTCAACATGTAATTGATATAAAAAAACATTAAAAAGCTATTTTGCACTCTCTTTTTCATACTACACCTTCACTATCTGACATAAATGTACCAGCGTATCTCAGTTAGGACCAGCCACATTTCAAAGCACTCAACAACCACACGTGGCTGGTAGCTACTACACTGGACAGTGTGGCTCTAGTGTCTCTTCCTCAAAGCCACTGTCCACACGCTACCATGGTTATCTATTGAATTGGATTCAGGAACATCCCTACTAAGAACCCATCAGAGGCCCCCACCAAGACACAATCCAAGCCCTTCATTTCCCGCCCCTCAACTTGCCCATCCAGCCTCAAACCACCACCCACTCCTGGCTCCCATGCTGGGCTCCAGCAGTGAGGAACCGTAAAACACAGATTATTAATTTGTTTTAAACATACATATTTATGTAAATATACAAATAACAAGTACATATCTGCTTAGAAAAACGCTTGAAAGATAGGCACTAGAATGTAAAAAATCCTAATCTCTAATTATTGGAATTTGAATGATTTCAAGTATTTTTCTTTTTGTGAATCTGTATTTTTTTAAATTTTTTAAATAACCAAACGATTAAAAAGGAAGGGGGAATAAAGGCACTTGCTGGAGGAGTAGGCCCTAAAGCCAAGCAGTAAATTGTAGAGGTTCTGCATGTTTAGCGTAACATTTTGGAAAAACGGGATCCTCATCATTCACGTATTCCATATTTGTAAATTTGCCTACTTGCTAAAATTTTCTTGTAACCCCAAAATTAACACTTGCAACACCTTTGTGGTCATTCTCAGATGTCGGCAGAGCAGTGAAAAATCTGTGTCATTCAACACACAGGTTCCCAGCTGAGGCTGAACAAAGCAACACTCTGCCGCCTTCTTTCAGCCCTCATACTGCAAATGTCCCTTCACTGTCTATTTAGGGCCACAATTATCACATTTTTGTGGCTTTTTTGGTGATTTTGCTGTTTAAAATGGTCTCCAAGCATAGTAATGAAGTGCTGTCTAGTGTTCCTATGCGCAAGAAGGCTGTAAGTGCCTTAAAGAGAAAATGCATGTGTTAGGTAAGCTTTGTTCAGGCATGAGTTATAGTGTTACTGGCCATGAGCTCAACGTTACTGAATTAACTATATATATTAAATAAGGTGCCTTTAAACAGAAACGCACATAAAACAAGGTTATGTATCGATCAGTTGATGAAAATGTTGTGACCAGAGGCTTTCAGGAACCTAACCCTGTATTTCCAGTAGGAGCGAGGCTTTGGTATTTGGTAATTTAGTGTTTGCGGCAACTTTATAGAACACAATTACTGTGAATAACAAGAACTGACTGTAGTTTGGTTTTACAGATTGTAACATGTGGCTGACCACAAGAAAAATGTGAAAGAAGAAAACCGGTGCAGTTTGGGAGTCATGCTGAACCCAGACCTGCTACTGACAGAAAAAGGGAGAAAACCTAGAGCCAGGCCCCTGCCACCGAAAGCTGCCGAAAACAGCACACCTTGAGACACAGAGGGACTAAAGGGCTGGCTTAGGGGCTGGCAGGTCAGGATGAAAGCCTAGCACCATACCCTGAGCTAATTACTTAACCCTTGGGTTTAGTGTCTTCATATACAAATGAAGGCAATAAATCGTACCTACTTCATGGATTGCTATGAAGATCCAATGAGATAATACATGAAAAGCACTGAACAAGGTGGTCCCTGGAATCTGGTAAGGGCTCAATAAACAGAAACATTTACTGATGATGATGATATGGAACACTAGTTCAGGGAATGTCTGAGCAGCTCCCTCAAGTCCAAAAGAAAGAACAGACACCCCACCCTCCACACCATAAGCAGGACAAGTCACCTGCAATGTAGCATGTCATGCCCTCCCCCACGCCCCTGGATACCATCTCTAAGGAACATGAGAAAGGAATCAACGTTTTTGTAATTTCCTCCCACTCAATAATAGTAAACCTGTCAGAACTCTCCAGCTAGATATAACCTTACTAACCCATGTCAAGCTCAACCCGTACTCTAACGAGTTGTTCTTATCAGTCTGCGGAGAATTCACACTCACCTGGCCCACTCCAAAGATCCCAAAGTGGAGGGAGGTGACAGAGTACCGCACATGGTCACATGGCTCTGTCCCGAGTCTCCTCTGCAAATCTCAACTCCAAGGAGACCTGTGCTGCGTTTCACAAAAAGCATTTAAAAACACACCAAGATGATTCATGAATAAGAACTGGCTTTAGAAATGACTCTCACTCCTAAGTTTCAGAACATCTAAATTCTTCCGCTAGTAAAGTAGCAGGTCTGACCCAGTAGCCCCTTTCCAAACTCTCGAGGCTCAGGCCACATACGTGTCTAGGGCTGCCCTGCACCAACTCTGTTTTTCTCTTACTCCAGCATATTCTATCTCCCTGCTCAGGTTGGAATGACCCCCCTCAAAGCAACAGGGCCAGTTCCCACGACCCTATGTCCCAGGGCCAAGTGCCAAGGGCTCAGGTGGTGGCTGTCCCTCAACACTAAACGGGAAGAGTGCTAACTGCCTGGACAGGCCAGGAGGCCTCCCCTCCTTCTCTGATGGCCAACAGGAAAAAATACTGTGGCCTCCGAGTCATCTGAATGGAATTCCTCTTTACCAGTTATAAGCCTCATCAGCCTAGACTCACAAAGTGAAGCACCTGGCTCTTTTTAAATTCCTTTTTTACATTTCACATATTTCAGCCCTGGTAATCCCCTTCTTAAGAGTGCTGAGCTGTTGTTCAGTGAGGTAACATGTTTGTTTTTTCAGCCCTGAGTTACAGCCACTTGAGGCTTTCCACATAGGAGGTCTGACGGGCGTCCCGGGCCTGACCCCAGCCCTTCCACAGGAAAACGGCTCTGCTCTCAGGGACGGGCTGCTGGGACCGGGAAAATGGTCCTGCTTTTTAGAGGCCAGGATATATAAATTACATGGGAAAAACAGGACTATGGCATTTCCCTCTTTTCAGCATACTTATCTCTTCCATAAGCAAAATTTGGCAGTGTCTTACAGACGCTGGTTAGACTTTTTCAAAAGGCTACTGGGACGACTGCCAAAAAATACCACTGACCCAGCAAGGGCAAGACCTAGAACCTAGGGGCTGCTCCGCCATGCAGCCACTGGGGCCTCAGTTTCCTCATCTGTAAAGGAAAAGGGTTGCTACGTAATCCCCAACATCCTCTCCAGTGTGGCATTCAATGGCCACATTGCCCAATATTCTATAATAAGGGCATTTGTTTAATTATGATGGTATCACAAATACATTAATACCAAACAGTCTGTGCCTTTGTTTAACTCTGAGACTCACCTTTATGCTTGGAATTCTATTCTTCTTTCCAGCTGAATCCTACCAACACCTCAAATCTCAGTCCAAACCATTCATTCTTTCAATAAATACTTGCACTAAGTATTTATTCATAAGAGGTACCAAATGTATAAAGTATGAAGGACACAATGATGAAGAGCACAGAGTCCCTGCCCTCAAGAAACTTTCTGGTCTAATGGAACAGAACAGTAGTCACCAACCAATTACTATGTGCCTGGCACTATGCTAAGGGCTTTTTATATTAGTCGTCATCTTAAACCTCCATAGCAACCTGACGTAGGTACTACTATCATTCCCAGGTTATGGATGGGGAAACTGAGATTTGGAAAGATTAAAGCAACTTGCCCAACGTCTCAAAGCAGGAGAGTGGGAAAGATGGATCTGAACCAGGTCACCCATCGGAGGAGCTGGCCTCTCAGTTCTCAGAGCTCTGCTGGCAACCCCATCCTTGCTAGCACCAGTACACCAGCCATCATCCAATAGAGACTCTAAATTTATATATATATTAATCTATATCTATATCTATATATCATGCCTTGTCTCCCCAGCTAAATTATAAATGCCTTTCAGAGCAGGGACTGTGTCGTTTATTCCTCTGCATTCTGACACTGCCCGGGGCAAATGAGATGCTCAGAGAACATGTGACCCACGGAGGCTCAGCAGTGCCAACACAAAGCAATGAAAAGTACAAACTTGATTTTTGTAATATGAAGACATACTTTAAAAAAAAAAGAAAAGAACAATAGCTTACAAATTATAAGCACATACTAAGTAAAAAATCCAGTTTGGGAGCTTCTTAGTCCCTGTCACTACTCCCCCTCCCCCAATACCGTAAGGTAGTGGAAAATGCCTAGAGGAATTTCCTTTCCTTTATTTAACAAACAGAAGCCATGAACCCAAAGCAACTTCTTTATGCTCTAAGAAAGCTTTTAGAAAATGCATTTCTGCAACCTGGCCCAGCATAAGGTTCTTCGGTTGGAGTTTGGCCTCCTTGGTACAAGCAGCATCTGTTTCTTATCCTGTGGCGTGTCTGGAATCCAGACCTTCCCTCTCATTCCAAGCCCAAACCCAAGAGAGGCAACTTGCACCTTGCAAACAGACTACTGCAGTGTGCTCCTCAGTCTTCCTGCACACGCAAAAATCACACCTCCAAATCAGTATCGCCTAAAATGTGTTTTCTTGAGGATCTGCCACAGCAACCTTTGTTTCCCTCATGAAACGTACAAATGTCACCCCTGAGGACCGGCAGCCTCTCTTACTCAACAGTTTCCAAACATGCATCATCTTTCTCCATCCCATACTTACTTTCTCCTCGGCGGGGTCAAATGAACTTCCTCTTTTCTCCACTTTCCCCTTTGTTCCCACGTGGTTATTTATATCTGGAGTATCTTTCTTTCTTAATCCAATTGGACTACCCTCCCCTCATTTGAAAAGGTCACTTTCAAGTTCTTCTTTCCAGAAAACTTTCTTCGAGTAGGTGGCTGCAAGCTTGTCCTTTCCCCGGGTTCCTCTGCTCAGTAAGACCCGATGACAGGCAAGGCTACTCATCTTCTGAAAACGCTGAACTGCTAACTAGATCAAAAGGGGGGAACCCTCCACTGAAACAAAGCCTTCAAAAAATAGATGCAAACTCTTGCAGGCCAGAGCCACATTATTTTTTTCACATAGATGTATGTTTTCATTACAGAAGTGATTACATTCATTATAGCTGAAAATCAGAGATCCACCATCCACAGACGCCACCCTGACACAACAATAAGCAATTTGAGGTATTTACCTCAATCTTTTTTCATATCTATCTGTTTAATACAATGCTGTAATCATGGTATAATATGGGATCTTGCTTTTTCGAATACAATACCTAAGTATAGCTCTATTTTGCAGCAAAGACCATTAACTCCATTTTTAATAGCTGTTCAACATGATTCTGAGTACTATAATATTATAATTTACTTAACCATTCCATGATTGTTGAATACTGAGGGCATTTCCAATATCTCACTAGTACATACAGCTTTAAAGAAGGTAAGGCAAGATGAGGTGAGTATCATCCTAGTTTTGCTCTGACCTATAGGATGTACGTTGAATCTGCATTTGGGACTAATTCAGCAAATACTCTCACTTCTAAACTAACACTAATGCCCTTTCCATTCTTAAATCAAGTTTCCTGTTAAGGTTCACTGAATCTTTGAAAAGTTTGCATTTCATAATTTCTATTATCTATTTATCTATTTAATAAACATTACCATAGCAACCCTTTGATCTTTCATCAGTGACTTGCCTACGTGAACCTGCAACCAACTGACTTGTAAACTTTCTCAGCTGCCTCATATAGAAGAGAATAAGGAATATTCAGGGGAAAGTGAAAGAGTTGTGTATAATATTAGGTAAGAAGCCTTTTGATGTAGTATCTGTACATTCTTCACAATGCAACAGAAGCATTCCTAAGACACTGTAGGAGAGTTTTTCTAAGTAGAAGAAATCACATGTTGAACTCTGCGGAGCTCACAATCTAAAACAATTAGGTATATTGCCTGATAAAATGAAGACCCTTACAAAATGTAAATAATAGTCCCTTAATTTATCTATTACATAACTTTAGATTTTAGGAGTGGTGGATTTTCGAAAAATGCAGCACACTTTAGTAAGTAAAAAAATCTATATTAAATACAAGTTGCCTAATACTCGTCACCACAAAAGGCACAGCACAATACAAACGTCCGGCATGGAGAACGCTTTTGTCCGTGTATAAATCTGAATACTCTTGGAAGGGAAGACTGACAGCCTCAGAGAATGAACCTCTTAATTTATCCAAATGGCAGGGCCCAGCAGTGGGAATTTCACAGACACTGTCTTCTCATTGCTTTGCGTCAGCCCCAGAGGGGGCCCCTCTCAGCGGACAGGGGAAATGGCTTTCAAAGATCTCCCTGGCCTGCTGTACTCAGGGAGCAAGTCAGCCTGAGCCATTCTTCTTCTAAGGATAGTGGTGGTTTGGAGGCTTCTGTTCCTTGTCTCTGTCTGTGTTGGGTTCATTATCAAGGCAGACATCATACAAAATTATCATAGGGCTATACAAGGACATTTTTAGTCTTTACCCACCTGAGACAGTCAGCACCTGTCAGGGCAGGAATATGAGCAAGATTCATTAAAAAGGTTTGGTTAAAAAAAAAAAAGTATGTATATCCAGGCCCCCTACACACACACACACACACACATACACTTACAGATGGGCAAAATACCTTTGGAGAGACATACAAGAAGCTGATTGTAGTGGCTGCTTTGGAGGAGGGAAGCTACGGCCAACAGTGAGAGTAAGACTTTTCCCTGCACGCCTTTTATTTTATTTGAAAGTTTTTAACATACTCCCCTTCCACAAAATAAAAATTAATTTAAAATGCTAAATCTATTTGTGTAAAAAAATATTTAAGCATATACATTTCTATATGCAATATATGCATATTCTTTTTCTGGAAGAATATACAAGACACTACTAACGGGCATTATCTTTGGAAAGAAGATTATTCTTACAATTAAAAAATGAAATGCTGGCTTTCTCTTACAGATGGAAAAAAGTTTATACATGGAAAAAGTATATTAAGGATATGCTGAGTAAAGGAATATAAGAATGGCATTTTAATGTAAACAGAACAACAATCCTAATTTGTGCTGCATATATAGAGAAACAAATCCTCCTCTCCTGGTGAAGGCAAACCATGTTTTGTTTTAGGGATCTGTATTTACCTGGTAACTACTGGCTCTGCAGCAAAACAGATTCTCATGATCTCAGGAAAAAAGTCACTAACTGAGCCTTCACAGGGAAGAAGTGCTTCAGAAAGTGCTTCAAAACTACAGTGTTCCACTACATCTCTGCAAATTAATACTTTCCATAAATCCAAATGAAAGAATATATTCAACTGGTATTAAGTAGTATTTTATTCTTAAGAACATTTGTAAAAGCTTAAAACAATGCATCTAAGGGTCGAAGCCAGGGACCTTCTGCCAATTTAGGAAACTGATTCCCCCCCAGGAGAGTGTCTTAAGGTATTTAATTCCAATTCATTCTTACGCCTAACATTTGAAATGTCAGAATTCTTGAGTGTCAGACTGCAGTGCATATAACAGATTAGTGTGTAACCTTAAATGGGCAAATACACTTGGGTAAGAAAACAAGTCCATTTCAAAATAAGGTAAATTTTTCAAAATAAATGGACTGATTCATCCAAAAAAAAGTCAAATAATAAGAAAAACTAATCTATCCACACAAGGACATTGGATTGCTTTGTAGCTAGTCACTGTCTATTGCTAATTTCTGAAACGAAATGCCACACTTAATTAGCCAGCAGGATTCTCATCCTGTGTGTGATGGGGGAAATGGCATTAAGAAAAAGACTCCCTCAGGCTCTATTAGCGCCCTAATGAGCCAGTGGGGACATAGGGGTGTTGGGCAGGAGACAAAGCCACACAGACTTCACAAAGTGCAAGATCTGGGCCCCCTGAACAAATGAGGTGCTCTCAACTACACTGTCAGAAGTATCTGGACACAGCTATTCCTACAGGATCCTCTGCAGGAAACAAATGTGCCAACACTCCATGCATGCCCAGCTGATAGAGCAACTCTCGAGTTACATTTGAGAGGGAGAAAATGTGCCATAAGCTCACTTAACCATTGTCCGTGATTTCATGACCAGCAACTAACAGATGGATGGAGTATCCATTTTCAAAAGGGCAAAAAGGGAGAGATTCTGCAAATTACAGACTGGTGAACTTGACATCAACCCTTAAACAGATCCTACAGCTTATTTTAAACACACTTAGGAAAAGAAGTGATTGGTGAGAAGCAAGTATGTGTTCACCAAACACAAGTCATTTCAGACGACCTTTCTTTGAAAAGGAAACTGTAAACATCTGTTATAGCAAGTTATCTGTTAAGATCTCTCCTACAATAAACATGCTAACCAAATGGAGAAGTATGGGCTGAATAATAATACAATTAGGTAGATTTGGAATTGGCTGGATTTGAAGTTAGTTGAACTAACAGACTGCTATCAGCCTGGAAGAGGTCTCTAGTGGTGTGCCCAGGGACTCCATCCCCAGACTTAGTCAACACTTTTATCAACTGTCTGGAGAAAGGTCTGGAAGAGATCACATAATTCAAAGCTAGGAAGGGGCTCTGATTATCGTGGACTATCATATCAGCACACAAAAAGATTTCAACAGACTGCAAAAACATCAAATCTAAACAAACTAATTCTTGAAAATGACGGATAAAAAAGATTTTGAACTCTGTTTTCACTTGTTCTGGTATAGGACTAGTGAAAAAGACTCTGGATTTTTGGTTGACAAAAAGGTCATTGGGTCAACATAGTGTGATTGTCAGAAAAGTTAATGTCACCTCGAGGTACAGTAGTGTGAGTAAGATGAGATCTAGAACAAAGGAGGTACTTAAGCTTGTCCTTTGTGCTTGGGTCAGACCACAATGAAGTCTGCATTCAGGTGTGGAGACTACTCTTTAAAAGAGGTCCCAGACCAACTTGGAGAGCACTTGGATGCGAATGGCCCGGGGCATGAAGACACTGGAACCCACATCACACAAGAAATCCTCCAACAACCAAGGGAATCTTTCATCTGGAACAGTGAAGGGTTGTGGGCAGTTCTTTGAAGGTCGGGTGGTCACCTGGGAGGGGATGGCTGCAGTTCAAATAGACTGCCTCAGATGGCACAATGTGGCCACTAGAAATGCTCCAGCATAGACTGGACAGCCCCTTGCTGGGCACACTCCCTCTAGTAATACGCCCTGATTTCCCCTGATGCATCCCCCCATTCCTGATGTTCAGTCTACCTGGTTTGTGACCCCACCCTCTGGCTACCCAAGTGTGGATGTGACTCATGCTTGACAATCAGAGTATTTACACATCCTGGCCGTGGTGACCACTCTGGCCTCCTTCTGGTGGGGGTCTGAGAGGACAGGAAGCAAACCAAACCTAGTACTGCTATTAGTCCTCATGCCACACGGAGATAGGCAGAGTGGAGAGATGGAAAAAGACTTGTACTGAGGACAGCATTTCCACCACCTAGGCCTAAAGGTGACCTATATCTGGACTTCTCAACTACAAGAGACTAGAACCCTTCTGAACCCAAGAGCCAATATTCTATAGAATAAAGGGGAATATAAAGGGGAAAATACGGATCAGAAAAGTTCTGGACTGTGGCAAGGAGGTAGACCCAGAGACAGAGAAAGTTTAAATGGAAGGGAACAACAAATAAATCTTAAGGAAAAGCAGGGAGGGGAAACTATAGGTTAAAAGAGACTTAAGAGACATAGCTACCAAATGTAATGTGTAGATCTTATTTGGAGTCAAACAAACCAACTGTAAAAAAAAAATGTAATGCAATCAAGGGTCAACTGGATATTTGCTGATACTAAAGAACCACTGTAATTTTTGTGTTTGTTTTTTGAGATAGGGTCTGACTCTGTCACCCGGGCTAGAGTACCTAGCTCAATGCAACTTCAAACTCCTGAGATCAAGCAATCCTCCTGCCTCAGCTTCCCAAGTAGCTGAGACTACAGGCGCATGACACCACACCCAGCTAATTTTTCTATTTTTAGTAGAGACAGGGGTGGTGGTGGTGGTGTGTGTCTTGCTCTTGCTCAGGCTGGCCTTGAACTCCTGGCCTCAAGCGATCCTCCTGCCTCAGCCTTCCAAGCATCTGGGACTAGCGGTGCATGCTACCACACTCACCTTATAGTTTTTTAAAGGTTACTTAGTGAAATTTATAAAGGAAATGATATGATGTCTGGGATTGTGTTCAAAATAATCCATTGGGGTATGTGGGGTGGATATCCACGAGTTATTGATTGTTGAAGCTAGGTGGGTACGTGGAGATTCACTCTATTGTTTTCCCTACCTGTGTAATGTTTAAAGTTTTCCACCAGAAGTTTAAAAATATATAAATGGCAGGAGAAATATGCACAGACCAGTGTCTCCCCCTTACCCTCTCCCAGCTCAAAAGAGAATATAGAATCCATTCAGTAAAACTGAGCACCAGATTAGTCAAAGAAATGGTCTAGAATAATATCCATATTCAAAGATATCGATGTCACCAAATCAACAACTGACAGATAATTATTGCTGTCCTGCTAAGAAACCAAAGAGGAACCAGGTTATGTGATGCAAAGAACTATGTGCTTTGGAATGTGGGAGCGGGTACAAAGAAGTAAAAAAGCTGAGAATTCCTCTCTCCAATAATCTGAATAATCATAAAATGTGGAATGAAATACCCAAGCACCTGGCGTAAACATTTAAAAGGTACTTGTTCCACGCCACACACTGTCCTAAGTACTTTTCAAACATTAACTCATTTAATCCTTACCAACAACCTTATGAGATAGGTACTATTATCTTCATTTTACTGACCAGGAAACCAGAGATAGAGAAATTCCGTAACTTGCTCCAGAGTCACACTGCTAGAAAGAACCACAATTTAAACCTAGAAAACCCAGAACCAAAGTCTACATTCTTTCTTTATCCACTATGCAACACATTTTAATATTCATTTATAATACTGGAGTATTTTTAAAGGTTCATGGGTATAAACAATTTTTAAAGTTGCAATCAAGTACATGCCCAGAGCTGGAAAAATGCTACACTCACACCTCCATTCACACCCATTCAGAGCTCCACGGGTCACGCTGTGATTTTTCCCTATTGCACGTTGTTCTGCCCAATCTTTAGATTTCACATCAAACCCCTGAAAAATGAGTAACAGATGAGGCAGCTGTGCTGTGAGGCACCACGATCAAAAGAAAACTGTCTTGACCTGATCACTCTTAAAGAGAAAAAAAGGCAACGTGTTCTGATTTTAAACAGACTAAATCCATTCAGATTTTTATCCCAGGGATATTGACCAAAAAAGACAAATAAAAAACTGTAGAACCAACACATCTGGATAAAATTCTCCTAGGAAAACAAAGAGAAAACCCTACCCCTAGAACAGCAAAACTTGCCACACCCTGTTTTGTGACTATTCAACTACAATCCACAATATAAAAGCATCATTAACCGCAGAACCATAACTTGGATTTACCTGTAACCAGTGTCTCTATGGAAATAACACAATGGGAAGAGGGGAGTGAGTGAAAGATGTGATGGACAGGAATGCTGAAGTTAGCTTAAATTGCTTTTTAAAAGGGATTTTTCTGACGTGTAGTTCATACAAAAATACATCGTGTATCTTGGTCCAAGAGTTATGACCGGCGAGCAGCAAAAAATTTATGTTTGCTTTTAATCACGGATGCCACAGAACAAAAGTTTCCATTACAGGGTTTCACTCGAGAATAACGGCGCTGGAGCAACTTTCAATTACTATACTCCTTCCTTGTCATAAAGCAGAAAGCACATGTTTGAGATTTCACTGGAAGTTGGAACAGCAGTTTCTGAAAACCTCATAAAAGGGAGAACTGATTTAGTCCTAGGCTCTCGGCAGGATACCTTGAGTTCAATTTTGTCTCTGAACAAAAAGCACTAAAGCAGCCCCTAGGCTTTGTGTGGGACAAAGGGGAGTTGGGGGCACTTCACTAGCTGAACTAAAAAAAAAAACAAAAAAAAAACGAAATCATTAAAAAGGCCCTCAGAAATCATCACCCCGGAAAGGCAGCAACAGAAAGGAAGTTCTGGCTCTCCTCTCTTCCAAGCAACAGCAAATGTTTTAAGCAGTTAAACTACCTCTATCTTATTTCAGAGTGCTCTGCACATACCTAGAGCTATCCATACCAAAAGCCATTTGTTGAAGAGAACTTTCAGCTCTGTCCTCTTCCACGGAGAATGTTTGATATGAACATTTTTTAAGATACAATTTCATGAACAGAAAGGTCCAAGCTGAATTTAAGGGAGTTCAGCCAAGCTCTTTCATCCAACACTGTGACCCTGATCTAATAAATCGGTTCTCTTTGCTTCAATTCTCCAACTCTAACATACTTTGAAAAGTTAAAACGCTTAATATTCACTGATTACCAGTTGCTGGAAGATATAATATGCATGCATTTTGAGTTCTTTGGAAGAAAGATGCCAGAGGAATACAAACTATGAAATATAAAAGCACAGGACGATAGGACTGCAGATATGAGACTATTTTAATGGACTGAGATATTTGACATTTCAAAAATGAGAAGTCAAGCCTTTTCCTATTTTTGAGCATAGAATTATAGAGCAGTACAGTTCTACAAGAGACTGCTGGGACTCTCCCAGCTGGGCCATCCATTTGCTCATGTAAATGCCCTTTAAAATGCTCATTAAGAAACAAAAACATAAACACCAACACCCACAAACTGTATAGAGGATATACAATTAGCACAGTTCAATTAAAGCCCAACTCTAACATTAAATGCTAAAATCAAACTAAGTAACAGTGAAAGTACACATTTCCACTCACATCATCTGGAGACTACCATGTGTTCAAGTTACAAATCTAAAAATCACATGCCTGCTTTCTGTGATATTATTCCAATTTCTTAGCACCTCAACACTGACCACCTTCCCCTCCCTTTGGTTGGTTTCTATCCTCAAGGAGTTTACAGTCTAAGGAAAAAAAACAAAACAAATTTCAAAAATCTGTCCACAGGATCTGTGGAAGCTCACAGAAGCATCCTACCTAGAAAGAGAACAGAGACAGGAAAGCTTCCCAGAGCAGGGACACCCGGGCTGTGTTTAGAAGTGCCAAACTCAGCCAGGTGGGAAAAGAGAAAGAACACTGCATATTCCAGAAATGCAAGTCCAGCAGACTCCAGTAGCACAGGTGAGAGATGAGGCTGGAGAAACGTCAGGGACCATGCTATAGAGTCTGGACTTGACTGCAAAGGTTATGAAGAACCATAAAGAATTCTTAAGCAAAGAATGGCATAACCAGAGTTGTGTTTCTGAACTTGTCATACCATTCTGGAAACATTCTAGGGCAGTGCTGCTCAAGGTGGAGTCCAAGGACCAGGGCTTATCCGTGAGTTGTCACTGGACCACAGGTTAAATACAGAAACAGAGAAGAGGCACTTGGAAATGCTCACGGTGCTCAACATAACAGCAGCATGCAAGCCTGTGACCGATGGGCTCACCTTGTTGAACACGACAGAGGCCAGTGTGCATGCTGCCAACTCATATGGCTCAAGATGCATACTAGTCATGTGTGTGGCAGGACCACATATCAGTGTGTGACTGACAGGACATTTAAAAA
>VBSM01003215.1:35648214-35700005 GCA_008086735.1 Cheirogaleus medius | reverse complement strand
CTCCCCATCCACCCCCCCCAACCTAACCCATACATACACACTCGAGAAAAAATGTATACCCTGCCTACCCACCACAGAGGGCCGTCGGTGTGGACCAGCTCAGCTACGAAAGCAAGCAAACAAACAAACAAAAACCCCAAAACAAAAAACGCCCCTCTCTGAACCCTCCACCATCGCTTTGGAAGTTATTTCTTGGGCATCTACCGCCATCTAATGGAAAGAGTGGAAAAGAGAAAAAGAAAATGAGGTCTACTAGAGCTCGTAGTGTGAAAAGAGATACCAGCAGGACCAAGCAGAATGTTATTTCACAGTGGCTTTACACACACACACGCGCGCGCACGAATGATAAGACGCTTTATAGGAGTTGAACCTTAGAACACAACTGAAAGTTTCTGGCACAAACATAAACTTTCACACCTAAGGTTCTCAATTTTTCTAGGGTAGGAAAAGGAATTGTATAGGTTTTCAGCTCAGTGAACTATTACCAATAAACAGGTGAAGAGATGGAGCTGGAAGCCGAGAGTGGATTGGCCATCTTTACAAATTATATCCACCTTCTCAGTCACCACCTAATGTCGTTCCTTTCACAAGTAAGATCTTTAGATCCAGCACTGGCTCTAGCCAAAGGTAAGAACCCTTTGGGAAAGGCAAATGGCAAATTCCATGTTAATTCTTAAGAAACTGACATGCTAAAATTCTACACCACTGTATTATTATAAAACACACAGAAAATATCACTTTTTAGTGAAAAAATTTAAAGCTAATATGACATATGCTAAGATATTAGATATATTTTTAAATCTTGTTTTTAAAAATGCTGTAAACAGACTAAAATGTTTTCTCTTCTCATCCAAATCATAGCTGAAATGCCAGTGGGTGGGTATATGGGTTTGGCACTATTGAAAGAGTGTTAGACAGATTTCTGCGCTTTGATAGTTTCAAATGAACACTAAAGAAATGTAAAAGGACTATAAGCATTTACATCCTACAGAAGCAAAAGGACAAAGTATTTGGTGTGGAAGTAGGTGAAGAGGGAGTTTGGGGGATTCCAAATTTGGGAAAATAGTGAAGTCATTATTAGAGTACTTAACTTTGGTACACTAGGTGCAAGTCTGATATAAAGAGGCAGTTTGTTCAGCATTTTACTTTTATTATTTTACAGGAAAGCACTTTCCACTGGAATGTGTCCAAACCAGCATCTGGCACCTGGAAAAGTGAGAGTTCGAACATACTGCACATGAAATATAAATAAAATTTAGAGAATTGTTGGTGCAGCCGGCCTTGGTTAGAAGCCAAACATCGCAGCTGCCTTTGAAAGGGGTGTGGAAAGAGGGGATTTGCCATGGAAATGATTCCAAAATCTTAATTCTAGTGGGTGTTTGTTACAAGAAGAAGTGCAAGGAGACTCATTTGTTGTCCTATAAAGAATTAGCAGATGTCCTTTGGCTTGCAGAAAGCACTCTCCTTGCTTATGCAGTATACTTAGAGTGAATATCCCTACTTGTATTTAGCTAGTTATGGTAATGAATTGACTTGGCTATTCTGAAAATTATTGTTGCTTTAAAATATGTATTAAGGAGCCACAACATACATGACATTTTGCAGAACGTACACATTACAGACTTTTCTTTTAAGAGATTGCATTCTAAGGCACATGATGTCACATAAAACACACAGAACAAATATCTATTTGTCACTTTTAAGATTCATAAATCACAATCCTTGGTCTTTGGGTGCACAAAGATGTATGTGTACAGATATTTCTTGTTACATTGGTGAAATTAGAAAAAGACTGAAAAACTGGAAAGTGCCTAACTGTGTATCAATAAAGATGATTCAATTCTGACATATTTATCATTTGGAATACAATCTGGTTACTGGAAAGTATTAAGGAGATTTCTATGTATACTATATTAGTCTGGGTTCTGCAGAGAAATAGAACCAATGTATATATAGAAAGAGATTTATTATAAGGAATTGACTCATGCAATTATGGAGACCGAGAAGCCCAAGATCTGCAGTTGGCCTGCTGGAGACTCCGGAGAGCCAATGGTGTAAGTTTTGATCAAACTATGAGTCCAAAGGCAGGTGACCTATGTCCAGCCGCAAGACAGGCAGGCAGCGAGAGTGAGAGTGAATTTTCCCTTGCTCTACCTTTTTGTCCTAGTCAGACTTCAACCAATTGGATGAGAGTCACCCACATGGGGGGGCAATCTGCTTTACTTTGTTTACAAATTCAAATGCTAATCTCATCCAGAAACACCTTCATTGTCACACCCAGGATAATATTTAGCCAAATATCTGGGCTCTCCATGACCTACTCAAGTTGACACACAAAATTAACCACCACAAGTCTACCCCTTGTAAACTTGGCTCCCATATGCATCTCCTTAAACCATTCTTAATCTCCAAGTGAAGACAATAATAAAGTCATATTTCTACCTAATATGGCGTACAACCAAAAATGCACTAACTCCATCCTCAGAAGGTAAAGTCTCTGAGTGATGTTTACTCTCCTTGACATCTCATAACTTAAACACTGTGACATAAAATTAACAACACTATGCTATAAAGCCAATACATCTTAGATTACATGGTAAGGGAATCAGAGAAGAAACAATGATATTATACAGGGATATTTCGTTTTATTGCACTTTGCTTTATTGTGCTTCGCAGACATTGCATGGGTTTTGTGTGTGTATGTGTGTGTGCGTGTGTGTGTGTTTTGTTTTGTTTGAGACAGGGTTGCTCTGTTGCCTAGGCTGGAATGCAGTTGCGTCATCATAACTCACTGCAGCCTCCAACTCCTGGGCTTAAGTGATCCTCCAGCTTCAGCCTCCTAAGTAGCTGGTGTGAACTAAAATAAAATATTAAACCCCCTCAGCTGACTGAATGGACCTCCTCTTGGCCAAGGGGACCCTAGAAAAACCTTAAAGCTGAGTTCCCAGCCATGAAGGGAAAGGAGGCCAGACATGCCTAGTTACTCTTTGTAACAATAAGATTAATAGAACCGAAGGCCATGTAAGACAAAGCTTAAACCACACCTGCAGGCCATCAATTTACTTAACAGCTCACTTGAGTTTTAGTAAATGTCCCATGGCTTGTCTCTGACAAACAGACATCCTTATCTTAACTTAAAACATTCCAAGTTGAGGGGAGGGGGCAAAAGAAAAAAAAAACATTCCAAGACTTTAGATAAGCTTCATTTCTTTAACCAATTACAAATCAAAGAATCTTTAAACCCATCTATAAACTATAAGTCCCCGCTTAGAGATGTCCCACCTTTTCAGGCCAAAGTAAGGCACGTCCTCCATGTATTGACTTACGATCTTATATGTAATTCCTGTCTCCATGAATGTATAAAACCAAACTGTAACCAGGCTACTGCGTGCACATTTTCTCAGAACCTCTTGAAAACATGTGCTCTAAGTTGTCAGTTACACACACTCGGCTCAGAATAAAACTTAGAATTATTTTACAGACTTTGGGTTTTTTTCCATTAACCCTGGGACTATAGACACATGCCATCATGCCCAGGTAATTTTTGTATTTTTAGTAGAGATGGGGTCTCACTATGTTGCTCAGGCTAGTTTCAAATCCTGGCCTCAAGCGATCCTCCTGCCTCAGCCTCCCAAAGTGTTAGGATTACAGATGTGAGCCACCACAGCTGGCTGATGTTGCAGGTTTTACAAATTGAAGGTTTGTGGCAACCCTGCAATCGACTAAGTCTATCAGCACCAATTTTCCAATAGAATATGCTGACTCCATTCTCTGCATCATATTTTGGTAATTCTCAAAATATTTCAACTTTTCCATTATTATTACATCTGTTATGATGATATGTGATCAGTGATCTTTGATGTTACTATTGTAATTGTTTTGGGGCCCCATGAACCATGCGCTTATGAGAGGGCAAACTTAATCTATAAATGTTATCTGTATTGTGACTGCTCCACCAACTGGCAACGCCTGTCTCTCTCCCTTGTCTATGGCCTCCCTATTCCTTGAGACACAATGATGGTGAAATGAGGCCTAGTAACCCAACAATGAGTGGTCTCTAAGTGTTCAAGTGAAAGGAAGGGTCATACTTCTCTCACTTTAAATCAAAGGCTAGAAATTAATAAATTTAGTCAAGAAAGCATGTCAAAAGCTAAGATGATGCCCAATGCAGTGGCTCACATCTATAATCCTAGCACTCTGGGAGACCCAGGTGAGAAGATTACTTGAAGCCAGGAGTTCGAGACCAGCCTGAGCGAAAGCGAGACACCCCCCAACCCTGACCCCCACCATCTCTACTAAAAATAGAAAAATTAGCTGGACATGGTGGTGCATACCTATAGTCCCAGGGAGGGAGGCTAAGGCAGGAGGATCGCTTGAGCCCAGGAGTTTGAGGTTGCAATGAGCTATGATGACGCCACTGTGCTATACTAAGGGCGACAGGGTGAGACTCTGTCTCAAAAAAAAAGCTGAGACAGGGCTGAGACAGGCTCAACACTGGGCCTCTTGTGCCAGACAGCTATGTTGTGAATGCGAAGGAAAAGTTCTTGAAGCAAATTGAAAGTGCTCCTCCAGTGTACACATGAATGATAAGAAAGCAAACAGCCTTATTGCTGATATGGAGAAAGCTATAGTTATCTGGATAGAAAATCAAAATAGCCACAACATTCCCTTAAGCCAAAGCCTAATCCACAGCAAGGCCCTAACTTTCTTCAATTCCATGAAGGCTGAGAGAGGTGAGGAAACTGCAGAACAGCTGGAAGCTAGCAGAGGTTGGTTCATGAGGTTTAAGGAAAGAGGCCATCTCCATAACACAAAGTGCAAGGTGAAGCAGCAAGTGCTGTGGAGAAGCTTTGCAGCAAGTTATCCAGAAGACCCAGCTAAGATCACTGATGAAGGTGGCTACACTAAACAACAGATTTTCAATGTAGATGCAACAGCCTTCTATTGGAAGATGCCATCTAGGACACTCCTAGCTAGAGAGGAGAAATCAATGCCTGGCTTCAAAGCTTCAAAGGATAGGCTGACTCTCTTGTTAGGGGCTAATGCAGCTGGTGATTTTAAGTTGAAGTCAATGCTTATTGATCATTTTGAAAATACTAGGGCTCTTAAGAATTATGCTAAATCTACTCTGCCTTTGCTCTATAAATGGAACAATGAAGCCTAGATGACAGCACATCTGTTTACGTCATAATTTACCGAGTATTTTAAGTCCACTGTTGAGACCTACTGCTCAGGAAAAAAAGATTCCTTTCAAAATATTACCATTTGTTGACAAGGCACCTGGTCACCCAGAATTCTGATGGAGACATACAAAGAGATTAATGTTGTTTTCGTGTGTGCTATCAACAGCATCCATTCTGCAGCCCATGATTCAAAGAGTAACTTTGACTTTCAAGTCTTATTATTTAAGAAATATATTTCATAAAGCTATAGCTGCCATAGATAGTGATTCTTCTGATGGATCTGGGCAAAGTAAATCAAAAATCTCTGGAAAGGATTCCCTATTCTAGATGCTATTAAGAACATTCATGATTCATGGGAGGATGTCAAAATATCAACATGAACAGAAGTTTTTTTTTTCTTTTTTTTCTTTTTTTGACAGAGTCTCACTCTGTTGCCCGGGATAGAGTGCCGTAGCGTCAGCCTAGCTCACAGCAACCTCAAACTCCTGGGCTCAGGTGATCCTCCTGCCTCAGCCTCCCAAGTTGCTGGGACTACAGGCATGCACCACCATGCCCAGCTAATTTTTTTCTATATATTTTTAGTTGTCTGGTTGATTTCTTTCTATTTTCAGTAGAGACAGGGTC
This sequence comes from Cheirogaleus medius, assembly GCA_008086735.1. Taxonomy (NCBI): domain Eukaryota; kingdom Metazoa; phylum Chordata; class Mammalia; order Primates; family Cheirogaleidae; genus Cheirogaleus; species Cheirogaleus medius. The sequence goes on along the minus strand of VBSM01003215.1, from coordinate 35,694,198 downwards.
TCGCTCTTGCTCGGGCTGATTTCAAACTCCTGACCTTGAGCGATCCTCCCGCCTCAGCCTCCCAGAGAGCTAGGATTATAGGTGTGAGCCACCGCGCCTGGCCTGAACAGGAGTTTTAATGAAGCTGATTCCAATCCTCATGGATAACTTTGAGGGGTTCAAGACATCAGTGGAGGAACTGAAGGTATTTCCACCACAAAATGTAGATGTGGTAGAAAACCAAGAGAACTAGAATTAGCAGTGGAGCCTGAAGATGTGACTAAATTACTGCAGTCTCATGATAAAACTTGAAAACTTCAACAGATGAGGATTTGCTTCTTATGGATGAGCAAAGAAAGTGTTATTGTTTTGTTTTTCTGAGACAGAGTTTCACTCTGTTGCCCCGGCTAGAGTGCAGTGGCATCATCAGAGCTCACAGCAACCTCAAATTCCTAGTCTCAAGTGATCCTCCTGCCTCAGTCTCCTGAGTAGCTAGGACTATAGGTGTTCCCCACCACACCTGGCTAATTTTTCTAGTTTTAGTAAAGACAGGGTCTTGCTCTTGCTCAGGCTGGTCTCGAACTTCTGAGCTCAAGCAATCCTCCTGCCTCTGACTCCCAGAGTGCTAGGATTACAGGTGTGAGCCACTGCACCCGGCCATAAAATACTGTTAAATAGTATCACATGCTACAGAGAAATCTTTCATGAAAGGAAGATTCAATCAATGCAGCAACTTTCATTGTTGTTTTATTTTAAGAAATTGCCACTGCCACCCCAGCCTTCAGCAACCACCACCCCGATCAGTCAGCAGCCAACAACATCGAGGCAAGACCTTCCACCAGCCAAAAGATTACAACTTACAAAAGGCTCAGATGATCATTAGCAGCCTTTAGCAATAAAGTATTTTTAAATAAGGTATGTATATTGTTTTTTGGACATGATGCAATTGCACATTTAACAGACTGTGTTATAATGTAAATGTAACTTTTATATGCACTGGGAAACCAAAACATTTGTGTGATTTACTTTATTGTGATATTTGCTTTATTGCCGTGGTCTGGAACCAAACCCACAATATCTCAAGGTATACATGTATGTATACACACACAAACACATTCATAAACAAAATAAAGAGGAAATACTATGATAATTACGGCCCTTGTTTCTGTAACTGGTCATGTGGTTGTAGCTGGTATTTATAAAACTACCTTCTTTCACTACCCATTCTACATTCCCTTAGCCTTCAGCAAGCACCTCAGCTGGTCATGCATGGTTCTTTACCTGGTGAAGTGACTCAAATGTTCATTTCTGAAGGGTCTGGGCCATTAGTCCTGCCTAGAGTAGGTTGTCATAGTTTTTATTTATTTATTTTTTTGAGGCAGAGTCTCACTGTGTTGCCTGGGCTAGAGTGCCGTGACGTCAGCCTAGCTCACAGCAACCTCAAACTCCTGGGCTCAAGCGATCCTCCTGCCTCAGCCTCCTGAGTAGCTGGGACTATAGGCATGCGCCACCATGCCCGGCTAATTTTTTTTTTTTCGGTATATATTTTTAGTTGGCCAATTCATTTCTTTCTATTTTTAGAGATGGGGTCTCACTCAGGCTGGTTTCAAACTCCTGACCTTGAGCAATCCACCCGCCTCGGCCTCCCAGAGTGCTAGGATTACAGGCATGAGCCACCATGCCCCTGCCGGTTGTCATAGTTTTTAATTGCCCTTAATCACAGGCCATGGTAATACACTCTAAGGGACCTCCTGTGTTCCAGACATACCCTCCCTTACCTCCACTGTGGAGTATTAGTCCAATCTCAGGATCAATGACCCCATTCAGCACAGTAACTCCCTTTTTTGCCTATTGGTTCAGAGGCAATGGGAGTTCAAATTGGCTAAGCAGAAGTCTTAACTTCCAGTTCAATGGAATCATTGTCACGTCTCCTGGTGGCAGCAATCTTCCCTCAGGAACTAAGACCTGTAGGTCAGCAGCGCGTAAAGTCATGGGAACAGAAAGTGAAATTTTGCTAGTGGGTCACTAGGGGTAATAGTGGGTGGTGCCACTCCCACTTCTACCCCTTGATTCCAGGACCCATGAATTCTGGGTGTGGGAGAAATAGCACCACAAGTTAGAAGCTGATTCAGAGCACATACAGCTTTCCAGAGAACTTTGCCTCCGCCCTGGGAGGTATTGCCTCCTGGCTGGTGCTGTAATTGAGTCTTCAAAAGGCCATTCTACTGTTCTATCAAGCCAGCTGCTTTAGCATGGTGGGAAACATGGTGAGACCAGTGAATTCCATGAGCACAGGCCCATTGCTACACTTTTTTTTTTTTTTTTTTTTTTGCTGTGAAGTGAGTTCCTTGGTCAGGAGCAATGCTGTGTGGAATACCATAACTGCGGGTAAGGCATTCTGTAAACCCACCAATGGTTTTGGCAGAAACATTGCATCCAGGAAGGCAAATCCATATCCAGAGTGTCTATTCCACTAAGGACAAAATTCTGCCTTTTCCATGATGGAAGCAGTCCAGTGTAAGCAACCTGCCACCAGGTAGCTGGCTAATCACCTCAGGGAATTATGCCATATTGGGGGCTCAGTGTTGGTCTCTGCGACTGGCAGACAGGGCACTCAGCAGTGGCTGTAGTCAGGTTGGCCTTGGTGAGTGGAGATCCATGTTGCTAAGCTCATGCATAACCTCCATCCCTTCCACCACGGTCACTTTGTTCAGGAGCCCATTGGGTGATGACAGGGGTGGCTGGGGGAACAGGCTGACTGGTATCCACAGAACGGGTCATCCTGTCCACTTGATTATTTAAACCCTCCTCTGCTCAGGTCACCCTTTGATGACCATTCACATGGGGCACAAATATCCTCATGGTTTTTTTCCCCAGTAAGACCTATCCACGTACTTCTTCCCTAAATTTCCTGTCACCAATTTTCCAATCCTGTTCCTTCCAAGTCCCTGACAATATAGCCAAACCATTGGTCATAGCCCTTGAATTGGTATATAATCACACATCTGGCCAATTCTCCTTCTAAGCAAAGTTAACAACCAGGTGCAATGTTGACAGTGCTGCCCACTGAGAGACTTCCCTTCATCCCTGTCCTTCAAGGATGTCCCAGAAAGGGGCTGCCATACACTGGCTATTCACTCTCAGGTGGTGCCTGCATATCGTGCAGAACCATCAGTAAACTGGCACTTGAGTTTTCTCTTCCTCTGTCAACTGATCGTAGGGAACGCTCCATGGGGCCACAGGTGCAAGCTGGGAGAGAAAAGGCAGTGTAGCAGGAACCAAGGGCCTTTGGGGTCACTCCTTCACATAACTTCCTTGTACCTTCAGGACCTGCTCAGGCCTGATCATGCACATACCACTTCCTTTTCATGATGCACTGCCTTGCTCTGCACGCCCAACTTATGGCTTGGTGGGTCAGAAAACATCCAGCTCATGATGGGCAGCTCAGGTTGCATGATAACTGGGCAGCCCATGATTAAGTGTCAGTCTCTATGAAGGCCTAGTAGCAGACCAAGAGCTGTTTTCTCAAAAGGAAAGTAGTTATCCAGAGGATGACAGGGCTTTGTGCCAAAATCCTAAGCACCTGCACTACAATTCACCTACGTGGCCTGCCAAAGTCTCCAAACAGCATCTCTACCTGCCACTGCCACTTCAAGCACCACTGAATCTGCTGCATCATACGGCCCAAGTGGCAGAGCAGCTTGCATAGAAGTCTCAACCCATTGCAGAGCCTTCTCTTGTTCTGCGGCCCACTTACAACCAGAAGCTTTTTCTGGTTACTCAATGAATGGGCCAGAATAACACATCAAAATGAGAACTACGTTGTCTTTAAATATCTGGACACCCTGATATGGTGGGCGCAGTCAAGTTGACACATAAAATTAACCATCACATAAACTGATATGGAACATTTATAAGATATAGCACAAAAGATAGTAGGGTACAGAATAGGTAGGAGATACTAAACAACCACTTGTAATCTTTTTAGGTGGAGAAAAAAACACATTCACAAATATAATGCTTATATATGCATGAAATATATGTAGAAAGACATTTAAGAGATAGTAACAGGTTGCTTGGGGAGCGGAACTGGAAGACTAGAAATAGATGTGAGAAAAATATGGAAGGTTTTACTCTAGTCCAAGAAGAAAATACTTTTGAATTTTTGAATATGAACTTATTCAAAAGATAAGATACTGTAAGTGGAGAAAGGAATATTTAAAATACAGCAGGACATCTCAGAATGAAAGAGAAAAAAATGTCTCTCACACACACAAATATCAAATTCCCTTATAACAAAGCTGTTAGTATAAAGTGAACATTTTGATGGTAAAAGTTTTCCAAGTCTGCTCAGTTCAGGAAATAATGGATTCAACAAAATCTGAATCAAAATGGATTCAAACAAGAGATTTAGCCCATTTAATTGAGAGTTCCTTGGAAAATATTTTACCTGTAGATTAATATTATATTACAAACTTTACGTCTGTTTTATCTTTTCCTTTTTACAAAGTTGGTCTTTTGTGGCAGATCCACTGATAAGGGAAATTGCTTGAGAGAGAGGTGAGATTGACAAGGATTAAGATAAAGGAAGGGGCTGCCCGGTGGCTCACACCTGTAATCCTAGCACTCCGGGAGGCAGAGGTGGGTGGATTGTTTGAGCTCAGGAGTTCGAGACCAGCCTGAGCAAGAGCGAGACCCCATCTCTACTAAAAAAATAGAAAGAAATTAGCTGAACAACTAAAAAAATATATACATATAAAACAATTAGCTGGGTATGGTGGCACATACCTGTAGTTACAGCTACTCCGGAGGCTGAGGCAGAATAAGCCCAGGACTTTGAGGTTGCTGTGAGCTAGGCTGACGCCACAGCACTCTAGCCCAGGCAACAGAGTGAGACTCTGTCTCAAAAAAAAAAAAAAAAAGATAAAGGAAGGGAGAGAAGAGCTGTGTTCTCGCTGGCTCTAGCAGAAGTGTGGCACCAACTTGACACGTAACTTTGGAAAGCCACCACTATTGTTCTTTTGATTATTCATTTTATCCCTTAGCAAAGCAGGACAAGTCTAGTCTCTAGCTCTTGAAGTTTCCTAACTCTTTTGTAGACGTAGAAGGTGCGAGAGAAAACATGATTCATATTTCTGATTGTAGGATCACAATTTGTGCCCCCAATAGTGATCAAAGTGACTCTAGTGCAGATATGACCAAACTATATGATTCATTACCCAAGTGAGAAGTAGGTCCTAACAATCCCCTAATCCACCAGTCAGACTGCTTGCCAAATTTCTGGTAGCTTTTTTATAAGCAAAGCCAAAGAGATAGTAAGCAAATCTGGATTGTTAGGTATGAGTGAGTAAATATAACATCCTAACAATTACAGTATGGAGGAAATCTGCTCTAGTATATTAAGACCACCCACCAAAAACTGGCTAGAATCCAAGGATCTGTCACTGGAAATAATACAAGATACCTCTGCAGGCTATTGTAGGTCAAAATAAAAATAATTGACATAATAATAGTGAATACATCCTGATATTTTACACTCGACTGAGGACAGGGCACAAATTCAGCTCTCAAACACTAAAGAATACAAAGTGTTGAGATTCTGAGTCATCACTTCTAGATCCAAAACAGAGTATTGAAAGCAGACAACTGGGAATATTCGAGTAAGAACTAAACTTAGATGGTAGCATCTGTGTCTTCCTGGGCACAAGTTGTAAAAGCGACACACTGAGTTTAGCGACACACTACATTTTATCCCGGCACGCAGTAGCATTCGAACAGGGGGCATGATCACATTTATGGGTTGAAAGATCATTCTGTGGATGGTTTAGAGAAGAGCAAGGCAGGAGGCATGAAGATCAATTAAGAGTCTGTTAATTGAGAAATGACGGAGTCCACACAAAGGCAGTGGCAATGTGTATAAAAAGGAAGCGATGGGTTTGAAAGGTATTTGGAAGGTATGTGGGTGAGCAGGAAGCAAGGACTCTTAGAAAACCAGCGGAAAGCCTGGAACCACCATTTGCCCAGATAGGACACTCAGGGAGGGCAGGTTTGAGGAGCAAAATGAATTCTCATTTACCTGAACCCTGTAACCTCATAACAGCTGCCACCTGTGGGTGCACAATAAAAGCCACATCCCTTTAGGTCCCCTCTAGCCTGTCTTTCAAATCTGTTCTCCTTGACCTCATTTGGGAGCCTGATTTGGGAGTCTGATTTCTTGCTGATTGCCCCCCCCCCCCCAATGGGTTCAGGCTTGCTTTCTGAGGCCTCCTCTACTGGGGCTTGAGGCTTCAGTCCTTTTGCTCCAAGTTCACAGTCCAGAACATTTCCCGTCAACCCCCTCACTCATGGGTGCTGCCTCCTCAGACCTCAGAGAGCCCAACTTGAGATCTCGTCTTTTGAGGAAGGATTGAGGGACAGAAGGATGGAGGTATGGAAGTTATTCCCTAAAACCCAGGTTGGCCTCAGCATCCAGTGTCCTGGTGCTACTCAAAATCCTACAAACTCTTTCATTACCCAACTCCACTTGCCTGGCTTGTGCCCTGGCCACAGTGAAGCTGCACAGCTGTGCGCCACACCTAGGAAATTTGATCTCCACCCGGGGGACCTCCACGCCTTTCTTGTTCAGAAAACACCACCAGGATACAGAAAGCTCTGGGATGGGGGAGTGTGGCGAGTGGGAAGAGGAACTGCTGATGGCTTTGTGCCTAGAGGGCAAGGCAGAGGGAATAGGGTCTGCCTTTGTCTGAGTCTTCCCCTGGGCAGGCGCTCCCAAGGCCTCCTGAGAATCAAACTACACATCAGTCCTCCGTGGCAGGAGGTGGCCATCGGGGCTTTCAGGGCACTACTGTAGGACCTATGCAGATGAACTCTCACCTCAGTGCCAAACAAGTGCCCAGAAAAGCTAAGAGCCACTCCACCCTCTCACATATGCATGTGTGACCATCTGGTCCCCATTCCTACCAGGCAGTGTATTCCATCCTGAGCCCAGCGCAAGATGTCTCGAAAGTATGTCAACACTGCCTCACAGGAGGGCTCCTCAGGTCCCACCTATTTCTTCCCTCGGGCCCCAGAGACTCTTCAAATGTGGGCACCTCATTTATATTGATTGTTTCCAATATAAATGATTTCCAATCATGATTTAATTGAGGCACTGAAAAATATTATTATACATATTAAAAATTATCAAGTAACAAGCTAATTTAATATCTTAGGATATTAAGGAGGGACCTTGGGGTGACAGAGACAGGTGGAATGGCAGTATGCCCAGGTATGGTGCCTGATCCATCATTCCTTCCTAACCAGCAACTCTGGCCAGTCAGGTCTGCAGGGCTTCAGATGGTCCTATGAGAAAACTAACACTGCCTATGGGACCACATGTGACAGGTGGCATAAGGATTGTACCAACTCTTGATTCCTAAACACCTTTGGATTTCATCTCCATCCTACACTCCTCACGTGCGCATGAAGCCCTCCTGGTGATGCTGGGGGATGCAGTCACTTTCTTGGAGTACTGCACTTGACGTTAATACTTCTCCTTCCGTGAGTTTCTCAGTCATCACATTCAGCTCCTAGTTATAGTCTGATTTTGGAGGACATTGATCAAGTCCCTTTAAATACAAAGTCACTTGTCCAATACCCACTATCTACAGTGAATCAGTTGGCTACTTGATATCTATGTGACTATACCTCCTACGAGTGACAGGGCCATTGAAACTACTTATAGTTACCAAATTCACATACAACTCAAATCATCCATATATGACATGTTGCACTTCTCTCTGTTTTTTTTCTTTTTTTCCCACAGAGTCTTGCTCTGTCACCTGGGCTAGCGTACCATGGCATCAACCTAGCTCACAGCAACCTCAAACTCCTGGGCTCAAGCGATCCTCCTGCCTCAGCCTCCCAAGTAGCTGAGACTACAGGCACATGCCACCACGCTCAGCTAATTTTTTCTATTTTTAGTAGAAATGGGGTCTCGCTCTTGCTCAGGCTGTTCTCAAACTCCTGACCTCAAGCAATCCTCCCGCCTCGGCCTCCCAAAGTGTTAGGATTACAGGCCTGAGCCACCACTCCTGGCCCCATGCTGCACTTCTTGGCTTGGGCTTCCTCATCCCATGCCCATTCATGCTATTTCTTTCACTCCTGGACTCCAGTGACATACCAGCAGCCAGACAGCACCTGAGGGAACTACAGGCCGTCTGGGATCGCACAGGTCCTCCCCCTGTCCAGCACACCACCCATCTGTGCCACCACCCAGAGTCCTTCAAGGCATGGGTCATGCACTCAGAGCCTTCTGACCTTTCCTCCCTGTGACTCTAATTCATCTTTAACTGTCCCCTGTTCTCTCTGACCCACTGAGATGCTCTTCCAATCCTGTATCCTTGTTGCCGAGGCAGACAGCCTGGGGTGGAGAACTGAGCTGTAACAAGAGAGCTGCTGGATTCCCAACGATGCCATGGCCAGATAAGGGCCCTAGACGTCTGGCACAGGTTCAGCCCAGGGAAACAGACATGGGAAACCACTTCTCATTTTCAGAATATACTTGAAGAGGGTCAAGATTTCCATCAGGTGAAACCTATTCTACCCATGAAAGGAGATGGGGGGAGGGAGACACCAGATCAGTGTCTGTTCCCTCCCCATCCATGGTCTGGGCCAAGGAAGATGTTCTATAAAAGGCTCCCTCCCCCATGTACTTTTGCCACAGGGAGTTTCTCTACCTGGTAGCTTGGATCCTTCCTGTACTCTGAGGAAGAGTTCCTTTTGGATTTGGTTATTGTCCTCTAACTGGTCCCAGGGATTAGCTGTCTAGGCCATTCTTTGTTTCTCAAGGCTGCCTTATCTGGGACTAGCCTGGGGAGCCTGCCCCAATGTCTAGACCCACTGTTGGCTCTTAAGATCACAGCATGAATCAGAGTGCTGGGCCCTTGTTCATCTGGAAGGACAGGGTGGTTGGCAGGGTGAGTTGAGTTAGAGGTGCCTATGGGAAATGTCTGAATGTTGTGCTTATGAGGAAGGTCTAAGCTGGAGATAAAGATTTAAGAGTCACTGCCACATTAGAAGTAGTAGTAAAAGCCACAAGCATGGATGTGGTTGCCTAGGTAGAGTGAATTGCTTGAGGAGAAGAGCCTAGAGGATGAAGTCCTTAGAGGATCGACAGGAAAGGGGCAGGCAGAGGCACCTGCAGAAAAGTCTGAGAAGAGCAACTGGGGAGGCTGTAGCAGAACTAGGAGAGAAGGGCTCCACCAAAGCTGTGGAGAAACTTCAAAGAAGGAGGTAGGAGTGAACACTGTCAAATGCAGCTGAGAAGTCTAGCAAATGAGGTGTGAATTATATTTAACACATAGGAAGGGACCTTAGGAATAGCTCATGCAGCAGCCTGTGGGAACACAATCGGGGTGAAGCGTGTCCTTTATGCAGCATAGAGAACTTTGGAGACCAGAGAAGCATCTCTGCCTGTGTTTACGGGTACCCTCACCACCTTCCGTTTTCATTTATGTTTCTCTTAACCGAAACACCCCAATAAATAGCTAGTCTGAACTAATACAATAATTTGGGGTCTATTTTAGTATTATTAAAACTACTGCAAAAAATGTTCTGGGTCCATACACAGTACTATCTCACAGTTTACCTTTCGGTATTGAATTTGCAAGATGGTAAACACTCGAATTGGCTCAACCTAATATATATTTGGCTTTTTATGGTAATACGAGTCCCACATCGCTAGTTCCACTGACAAGTGGCTTGAGTGAGTACCGGCCACAGCCACCTCCACTTCCCACTCTCGTCCCTGATTTTTCTTACGCTTGGAGAGCTTCACTCATTTGTTGGGCCCTTCTCTCTCCTCAAAGGCTTAACTGTTGAACGAAGCATTTATTGCATACACTTACGTCGTGCTCTCACGTTTCTCTCCACAGCACGGGCAAGGAAGGTAGGACCCAGCCTCACCGCCTCTGTACAGTTTCAGGCTGAAAGGGCAGTGGTGAGGCGCGCGCGCGCCCTGCCGGCGTCCCGGCGTACTGCAGCCTCACGAGTCCACTGCCTCTCTTCCCCGCCCTTGTGAGCTCCAAATGAGGCCGAGGCGCGAGAGTACGCGCAAGGCCTCCTGGGAAATGTAGTTGGATGTTCGGGTTAGAACTATAAATCCCGGCACGCACCGCGCTGCGGCCGCTCTCTGACGAATCTGAATCTTGTTTGTGCCGTGGGAAAAGCTGTACAAATCGAATTCAGTTTTCACAAGACGCTTTTAGGAAACGTGAGAGCTCTCTCGGCAGGTGTGCACAGACCGACTTTGCTTCCGCAGCATACCCACTGTGGTGAATCTGCTGTTGCGGTACTGTGGCTAGCCCCCCCCAGCGCCCCGATGTGAAGCTTGTGGAATCTGCTGTGGGAAGAAGGACGCTAGGGTTGCTTGGGCAGCTACTGTCATGGCGGCGACAGCCCCCAATGCCGGGAGCTCAGCGCCTGAGGCGACGAGTTCCACCGAAGCTCCGCTGCAGTACAGCCTTCTTCTGCAATACCTGGTGGGTGACAAGCGTCAGCCCCGGATCTTGGAGCCTGGGAGCCTGGGCGGGATCCCGAGCCCTGCCAAGAGTGAGGAGCAGAAGATGATCGAGAAGGCGATGGAAAGCTGCGCTTTCAAGGCTGCCCTGGCCTGCGTGGGAGGTGAGGCGAGGCGAGTGGGGCGCCTGGGAGGCTGAGGGCTTGGACGGCAGTGGGGTTCTCTGCCAGGACCACGCGCCTGGGAGGCGACGGACCTGCGGGCCTCGACCTTGACTACACCTCCTCCTCGTTCAGTGCAATGCCTCTCCGGTCACTATGGTCAGCTTTCGCTTATGGAAATTGGATCAGAGAATCGGTACTAAGGTTGGGGCCTAGGAGTTATAAAATGGTTGACTTCGTTCATTCATTCATTTTAGTAATTATTCATTCAGCGAGGTGGTGGGAATACAGGGTGAAAGACAAGAGTCTTGTTCTCATAAAGCTAATATTTTACTATATAGGGAAGAATGTTGAGAAGGAACCCCGCAGAATAGTGCTGCAGACATAGCAAACTGCAAATTCAAAGGTGCTTAAGGCAGCAACTGCCCTGAGGTTTGAAAAGCAGAAAGGCCTGTGTGACTACAGAGCAGCCAGCAAGAGGGGGAATGAGGTCTGGACGTCTGGACTTGGCCTTCCCCTACCCCCGTCCCCTTTCTTTCTTTTTTCTTTTTTTAGAGACAGGGTCTCACTGTGTTGCCCAGGCTGGAGTGCAGTGGCATGACCATAGCTTACTGCAGGCTTGAACTTCTGGCCTCAAGGGATCCCTCTGCCTCAGCCTCCTGAGTAGGTAGGACTGCAGGTGTGCATGTCACCACACACAGCTAATTCTTTTTCTTTTTTGTAGAGACATGGTCTCATTAGGTTGCCCAGGTTGTTCTCAAACCCCTGGCCTCAAGCGATCCTCCTGCCTCTTTCCCAAAGCCCTGGGATTACAGGCATGAGCCATGGCCCCTGGCCTTTTTTCTTTTTCTTAAACCTTTTGACAATTTGAGAATGTACAGTGTCTCTCCTGTGTGCAGGGTAAAAGAGTTGACCACATTTATGGATGAGTTTAAATCTTGTTGAGAATAAAAGACTTTTAAGGAATGAATATGCAAAAGTGAGAATGCAAATGAAAAAAAGTAAAGTAAAGCAAAAAGAAGAAAGAGATCTTTTTTGGTTGTGGAAGGCCATGGAAGAGGGGAGACTGGAGCTGTCACTTGAAGGATTGAGAAAATACAGGTAGACAAAGAAGATAAATGTCATTTCAAATGGGGTGGAGTGGGGGATTTGGGCTTTTTGCTTAGACAGTAATTGATATTGTTTTTTAGAAGAGTAACAAGTGGTAATGAACATGATGAATCAAGATAGAGTGTGGTGAAGGAAAGAAAAATCTCTGAATGGAAAAGCCATATTGGAAGTTTGCTAGACTGAAGCTTCCTGCGGGCATGGACTGGGTCTTTGTTTATCATTGTGCCTGACCCTAATAAATCACTTATATAGTTGTTGAAATAATGAATGGAGTCTTTGTAGTGCTCCAGGGTTAAAGTGATAAAGGCTGGAGACTAGGATGGTAATTGTGGACATAGACAGGGATGGACATATTTGAAAAACTAAGTCAAAAGATTTCACCATCTTTCATGACTGACTAATTGTAAAGGGAAGCAAAGAAACAGAAAAGCTCATAAAATCTGGAGCTGGGGTGACAGGAAAGAAGGAGCCATAAATAAGGAGAAAAATCTGGAGAGGAGGTGGCCATGATTTCATTGAACTTGTATTGACCATGAGGTGATGAGAAGGCATTCGTATGGAAATTACAGCAGGCTCAGGGAGGGCAGATGTAGACAGCAGCGTGGGATTTGCCATTTGGTAGCTTTGTAACCCTCGGGAAATTACTTAACCTCTCTGAATCTTGGGTTCTTCATCTATAGAAAGGAGAAGATGATAGCATCTACCTCACAGGATTATTGTGAAGAATAAATGAGGCAGTGACTATAAAGCACCAGAGTACAGTGTCTGGCACATGGTGCTTACTAAATGACTATTATGAATGTCACCATGGTCAAGGGTGGTTTACGTATGAGAAAGTGTAGAGAGAACAGAGGGTTAAAAATGGAATCTTGAGGAATGTTGGGAAATGAAAGGAGGAAGAAATCCAAGAGGAGACAGGAAAGATGCTGTTGGTAAGACAGACCCTGGATTGTGTAATGTGGAAACCAGGCAAATGGAGAGTTTGAGTGGCAAGGGAGGGGTGTCCTCTGCACTGGTGGCCACCCAAAAGTATCCTTTCGAGCATGATCCCAATGCAGTAATCCAGGAAACATGCCAAAGAAATCTTCATCTCTGTGTTTGCTTCTAGGATTTGTCTTGGGAGGTGCATTTGGGGTGTTTACTGCTGGCATTGATACCAACGTAGGCTTTGACCCTAAGGATCCTTACCGTACGCCGACTGCAAAAGAAGTTCTTAAGGACATGGGGCAGAGAGGAATGTCCTACGCCAAAAATTTTGCCATTGTGGGCGCCATGTTTTCTTGTACTGAGTGTTTGGTAGAATCTGTAAGTGTCTCTGCCTTCTGAGAAATCTTTGGCTGCTGCCATCTTATGACTTTTAAACAGAAGTGCTCTTAATGATATTAGAAAGCAGATCAGAAACATCAGATATGTTCTAGATTGAACTTCGATAAAACAGTCCCTGATGTAAACTTTTTGTGTGTTTATAATATGGGCTTGCATTATTTCTTAACTTTTTGTAGGCAAAGTTAGTTAATGATTTTAGACATGAGACTTACTGGAGAGCCCTAGCAGAAATTTTGGTTACTTTTTAAATGCTGGACTTGGTTTCAGCACTCTAGTGCCACCTGCAGGAAGCATCTGTGAACGCATTCGAATTTCAGAAACTACAGTTTTGGAAAAGATTAGGTTTCCTTTGAGAAGGGACTAAATTAGCTAACTAGAAACCCTGTGTATTTTTCCTTAATCATCCTGTTTGGCTTGTTTCTTTGGCTCTAAACTGCACTTCTCCACCCACAGTACCGGGGAAAATCAGATTGGAAGAACAGTGTCATTAGTGGCTGCATCACTGGAGGAGCCATTGGTTTCAGAGGTTAGTAAACATCACTCAAATGGTTTCCCTTTGTGGCCTTGGACAACGTGCTGAAGTTGACATTTCCAAACATATGAATGTTCCAGGGACACTTGATATTCTTCCCTTCTGACAAATAAATCATGTTAATTTCTCTGTTAACTCAGTTTTGGAAATTTGCTAGTATCTAGATCGGATTTTCTCAGCCTTGGTGCTATTGACATTTTGGACCAGATAGATCTTTGCTGGAGTTAGGTTTATCTTATGTATCATAAGATGTTTAGCAGCATCCCTGGCCTCTACCCACCAGATGTTAGTAGCATCCCTTCAATTGTAACAACTAAAAGTATCTCCCCATGTTGCCAAAAGATCCCTGAGGGGCAAATTGCCCCCAGGTAAGAAACACTGATCTAGATTTATCTTAGGAAAAAGGGCTGCCGCATATTGAATATGTGGGAAAACTCTCACAGTGAGTAATCCCTGGAGTATGTTGGTATGCAGGGTAGTGTAGAAGCATGGCTAGGTCCATTCAGCCCTGGGTAGCCACATAGCAGACTGTGCCGACTTTTTGCTCCAGGCATTTCAAGTAATTAGGCATTTTTCTTAATAATTCTAGATAATTGTCAGTTTCAATTTTGCATATAAATTAAAATGGTAATATTTTTCTGCAGTTGAGGATTCTTAGATGTCTATCTATTGAAAGCCAACTACACATATTCTAAAAGTATTAGATTATGAGCTGTAAACAACAAACAAACTAGTTCCCTGCTGGCATATCCATCATGAGTGTGTGGGGTGGGACCTCGGTGACCTGACTTTCCTAGAAGCAGCAGTGTTATTGCTGGGCCACGCTCCACCTGTCATGCCCTGACTTACCCAGAGCAGAAAGCCTGTTTTCTCATCTTCTGAGAAAGAGGATGATTTGCTGTCATGCAGACCTGCTTTTGCTCGTCAAAAGCCATTTGCAATTTGTAGAGTAACTTCTCTTTTGGTCTTCCCTTTGCTCAGCTTTGTTAGGGCCTCCTCGAGAAACTCAGCTCTCTCCAGGACCGCTTTGATCACCTTCCCAGGAATTTATTCCATAAACAAATCAGGGTAAAAGGCCATATGCTTTCATTTGATTCCAAGGGCTGGTTCTCTTAACCAGTTTCCTGCCTGTGAGGGGCTATTTCCATAAGATTGGAAATTTTAATTCCTTGAATGAGAAAAGCTAAACAAATGTACAGTTAGATAAAACACACTGGATTAAATCATATGCTTTGCTTCCTTGAAGTCTTAGAGAGCTGTGACGGGCTGAGTGACTTAGAATGCTTAAGCTGTTTTTTTGTTTTTTTTTTTTACATCTGTGGATGCGCAAACCTTTCGTGAATGCAGCCTGACCCAGCCCCTGTCACCACAGGTAATGTTATTTCTGTTTGCTTTACAGCTGGCGTAAAGGCTGGGGCCATTGGTTGTGGAGGTTTCGCTGCTTTCTCTGCTGCAATCGATTATTACCTACGGTGAGAGCAATTGCCCGCGGCGAAGGATGACGCCAGCCCTGGATCAGAGCTGTTCTTTGGAGGACTGTTTCTGTACCGCTCCAGGGCCCTTGCTTCAGGGACTGAAGACATTTGTTCTCCCTCACATAGTTGGTGTTGTGAGGAAGCAGCCTGGCTGTCTCTGCCTCCAGCCTTCAGAGCAGCCACACTGTCCTTTCCTGGACTCCAGCCAGGCTTGACAGGAGATGTGCCAAGTCAGAGTCTCTCCTTAGAGCAGATCAGGAGACAATGTGTTGACTTGTAGGAAATAAGCTGCACAAAGGTTCAGTCCTGACCACAACTGGCCCTCTGGGTTGTTTGGTGCTGTGGGCCAGAGGTGACTGCATCTTTGCATATACCCAGGAAGCTGTCCTACCTTGGAACTTCATGCAGCCATTCATCTCGCATACCAGGGCAGGGTAAGGTAAATTTATGCCCTCCGACCAATTATGTTATTTGTTTAGCATTCTGCCATCTTTGTTGAAAAAATATATATTTATATAACAGTTTAAAATGTTGGTTTATTTTTATTTTTAAATTCCACAATTCCAAAAATAGTGCCAGGTGGCTCAAAGACTGAATATCCAAAGTAAAAGAGAAAGCTCCTGAGAAGTTAGGGAATGTCAGATTATGAGTGATGTGTTATCCTCACCAAGATTGTTAGGTCAGCCAGGGCCTGTCCCCCAAGAAACCTAGCCTAGCCCTTTCCTGGGATGCATTGAAATTCCACACATAGGCCCTGTTGGCCTCTACTAAAAAGCCCTCCTGCGGGCTGGCTGATAGGCTTGCCTGCAGTTTGCTGGACCACACATTACTTTCGTGCTCTGGCCACTGAACCAGGCCCAGCTCAGGGACACATGTGTGAAGAGTCCTCCTGTGGTCATCTTGATGACTCAATCACAGCAGCTACTGGTGGTGTTGAGATCAGATGTTGTTGAGGGGCTGTTCACCACTGCCCTTGTTCTCCTGTGTTTATTTTAACATGTTAATGTTTTTGACTTGACCTCATGGCCTTTTTCTGACAATAGCAACTTGGCCTAATTGTGTGCAATTAGGTTAAAAAAAAATAACTATTCACAGTTGGGCTCCCCCACTGGCACTGCTTTGCTCTGGTGCTTTGTTGGAGAGATAAAGTTGATGAACGCAGGCTTTTGCTCTTGGGTGGAGGGCAGGCAGGTAGGCTCCGTGGGGGCCATGTAATTCTAGCCACCTTCAGCCAGTGGCAATGGGTCTCCTTTTATCTACTGCACAGTAATTCCTCTGCCTTTTCTTATTTTGCTTTCTTCCTCATCTGCTCTGTCTTCTAGCCCATCCACTCTTAACCAAAATTCAAAGACTCAGTTTAAACAGCCCGGCATCCCCAGTGTTTATTTGTATGTGAGTGATGATGTCAAACCCAGCTGGTAACACCTTCCTCTGGATGTGTCTGCCGTTTCCTTGGGATGACTGGGAGCCAGCTCACAGGGCTCTTGTCCTTCTATGGTGAATTCTATATAATGCCCCTCCCAGTTGCACAGCCACGAGGCTTTATCACTGCTAGGCCAGTTGGAGCATTCCCCACAGTTCTAAGAACAAATTTAGGAGTGTTTCCTCTACTGTTCCTAAATGCATCCCACCTATAAGCACTCTGAAGCAAGGGCAGTCAGACACTCCTACCTGGTATTGTCAGAGTACTCGGATGCCTGGGATCATCTACCAGCTGGTCTGGCACATGGGACCGAACTCAAGAAATGCTGCCCTCACAACTGCCTTGGAAAAGAAGAGCCCAGAGACTGTCAGTAGCCATCAGTTCAATAAGCCAAGCATTGTCCACAATGACTATTCAATCAAGAGAGGAGATGAATAGTTTCCTGTTTTAGATGGCTGGAGAGCCAGCATGAGCTCATAAACCAAACAGCAACGTTCAGAGACATCTGTTCCTGATCTCCAGAATAAACTCAGTGTCCAATGGCTTAGGCTGGAGGGAGGCTGCATTAACCCCACTGGCTCTCCCAAAGGGAGGGTGGGTCCTGTGGGGGATCCAGCTTCTTCAACAGGCAGATTAGACCAAGGGCTGCCCCAAAGATGTGCCACTTCCAAGGAAAATGCAGAGAAGTCTACATAAAATAAGCAGCTTCTTCAATGGACAGCTTCCTGTCATCTCCCCATAGCATATTGATGGCCAGGTCCCTGGCGAGACTTCTGTACTTGGTGGAAGGAACTGTAGCAGCAAACGCAGAAGGCGAGACCACAAGCTGCCTGGCTGGCGCGTGACCTGGAAGGAGGCGAAGAGCGAGGACAGGGCTTGGGCTCACCTCCCCCACACTCTGCCCCCATCCCCAGGGGCCAAAGAGGAGGCTCAAGGGAGTGAACTAGGTAAATAGATTCCTGGAAACTCCCATCTGGATGCAGCTGGAAGAGTTAAATATTTAGATTGGTGGTCTTCCCTGGACTACTGAGAACACAAACATCCACACCACAGGGATGAGTTTTGTGCAAATGTTGGGGCTTTGCATTTTTTTTTAATTAACATTTTCCTTTCACATGGTTTACATCAATTTATAATAATCTACATAAATTGAAACAGAACATAGACAAAAAAAATATATCCTTACCAACTTATTAAAGTCAAATATTAATGAAGGGTCCCATCCTACCTGTATCAGCAAAAACCGGCAGCCACCAGCTATGGCCCAGCAAGGACAGGCATACCTGGGATTCCGGCAGCCTGTCCTGGGCTCCTGTTGGCACAGCCCACCCTGCTGGGCAAACTGACTGGGAGTTTTGGGCTGCACAGTCCCTGTCTCTCAGGAGAACCCACCGGTATTTCCTTGGTACAGCTTAGTCCAGGTCTGGCACCTGACCCTCCCCACTCTGGGGTAGAACTTATAAATATGAGCCTTTTGCGTTTCTTGGCCCTTTCAGCCTTGCTCCTGTTCTCATGTTGCCTAGGCAAGCTTATGGGCTGCAGGGCTCCCTGATGCTAAGAAGCAAACATTCCTTGTTTAGAAGGTGGGAGGCACCCACTTTGGGCTGTAACTAGCTCTGCTGGGCCTCTGATTCATTACTGCCAATCACTTTGGAAGCAAGCAAGAGCCTTCCATGCCACACACCAACACCTGAGTGCCAACTAGACTTCGGGAGTGGTCAGATGCTGGATTTAGATCCAAGTGGCATTCCTTCCCTTTTACCTCCTGTCCCAGGGAGCAGGGCTCCTTGCTAAGATGCTAACTGGCAGCTGGGTGGTCAGTATTCCAACGTGCACAGAATATACACTGTTCTGCTGAAGGCAAAAGGTACACACAGGATCAGAAAGGACCTTGCCTCTCACTGAGCAAGCACTATAGCTGTAGGGCCAGCAGCCCTTCTCCAAGACTTAGCCCTGAGTACAGCAATGAGAGCTGTTCTCCCCAGTCCTGAGGACCTAGAATCTACTCTCTGCCACATGGAAGAGGCCAGGAGCTGTGCTGTAACACAAGCCCTGGTCACTGGAGTGTCTGCGCTCCTAGGCTGATTGCCACAGCTCACAGCTGCTGCTCAGAGGGAAATTGCACTTTGGGAATACTCACTCCTTTCCAGTACTGAGCAGTGGTTCTCGAAGTTGGGACTGGAACCTGCTGATCCCCTACTCAGGAATACAGTGTCAACAAGGTGGGCCCCTTGCAAAACCTGGTCCCAAGAGGTGCCTGTGATTCCTTGTCCTCCTCCACCTTCTGGAGTTTCCCAGAATTCACTCAAAACCTACATCCAGAAGCCAGGGGTGGGGTGGGGGCAGCACCATGACAGCTGGCTACTGG
The DNA here is from genome assembly GCA_008086735.1 of Cheirogaleus medius. Classification (NCBI taxonomy): domain Eukaryota; kingdom Metazoa; phylum Chordata; class Mammalia; order Primates; family Cheirogaleidae; genus Cheirogaleus; species Cheirogaleus medius. The sequence continues at coordinate 35,675,326 of VBSM01003215.1, read as the reverse complement.
ACTGTGCCTTTCTTTCCCAGGTCCTGGAGTACACGTGGCAGTGCTTGGTTGTGGAGAAGGTGTGTAAAGTCTAAGGCAAGAGCACCACGAGGTACTAAGGTGCCAGGTGGCCTCCTGGGTAGAGCCTGCCTGTTTCTGGACACCCGCTTTAGCCATATTAGCTGCCCTCCAGGAAGCCTGGCTCCACGAGAAAAGCCACGACAACTTGCTTCAAAGAGTGTGCCCCCACAGCTCAGGACACCCAGTGCCGCCGCCGTTGCTCTGACTGCTCACCCTGTCTCGTTCCTCAGCAGCCCGACTGCCCCCCACCTCCCCCAGGTTCTCTCCTGACTCTGGCTGTCTTGCTAGCAGGTCACTTGTGAGTCTTCACACTCAAAGGAAATAGAACACCAGGGGAAAAGGAACTGAAAAGCAGTAGAAGAAACAGTCAAAGGTGCCTCACTGGAAAGCAGGAGACAGAGCAGATAAACCCCAGAAATGGAGATTCTCTCGTGGAAAATTCCAGAAATGAGCTCTCCAGCTTTGTGCTAAGCTGAGGATTAGTGTGAGTCTGTCTCCCTGTCCAACATTTGCACAGGCAGCAAGGCAAAGCAAATGTGCTTCCACAGGTGGGGGCAAGGAGAGGGCCGGGACAGCAGCAGGCGGCAGCAGCAGACGGGCTACCACCGCCACCGCCACCCAGGGCCTCTTCAGAGCTTTCAAGGTGATGGAGCGAAAACCAAAGCTGCACATGCACGAGGGCAGGCTGGGAAGGAGGAGAGGGTGGAGGGAACCGAGGGGAGGCTGCCAGGAGACTGCAATCTGGGAGCAGGGCCAAGAGAGGAGAAGCTGGCAGCAGTTATACAGCGCAAAATAAAAGCCCTTAGACTGGACTCGGGAGGAAAGAAAGTGTTGGAGGAAATGAAAGAACAAAGCAGGCTGTCTGTGTGCCCACACCGAGTCGGTCACTACCTTTTCTGCATGACAAATATACATAGAACAATTCCCGAACAACACGGAGCATTAGACACAACTAGAGGTACAGAGGGCAGGAGCCCAGGGTGTGGCGGTGAGGCTGGGGCTGGTCAGCTGGCTTTGTACAAGGTGGCACAAAAGATGCACATATTCCAGTTCTTGGAAGTCTGCTTCCCTCGGAGTCTGGAGTGCTGGGTTTGGGAGTTTTCTATGGCAGTCTTTCAAGTCTGTGTTAGGCCCCTGGCCGGAGAGGCTGGCTCTGGCCACCCCCCCCGCAGCTGCCCCCGCCTTGGGCTACACATCGGTGGAGAAGTACAGTGTGTTCCGCTTCAGTTCTGCAAAGGAGATGGGGGGGTGCTGCAGGTAGTAGAGAAGGACCTGGACCTGTGGGGAGACAGGGAGACTGAGGCTGAGGTCCTTGTCTTCCTGGCTTTCCTCATCTACTCTGCTGAGAAGAATTGGTCCCTGGGCTGGGGCAAGTCTCCGCTGCCCCTCCTACTCCCCAGGCTGGTTCTGGTCGTAGCCCCTTCCTCAGCAGCCCAGCTGTTTGCCCTTTTGCAGCAGTAGAGGGCGCTGCAGGGCAGACAGTAGGGGAGCCTGGGGCCACTTCTAAGTCTTAAGCTTCCCTGGGGCCACTTCTAAGTCTTAAGCTTCCAACCTGATCTTGAGGTTGGCTTTGGCTTAGCAGCCCTGCCTCGGATGGGCCCCTGCCCTGGGTCTCGCAGGTATTCCAGGGAAGCCTCTTGACCTTGGAAGCAACCTTAGAGCTTCCATGCATGAGGACGGACCCCTAGAATATTCCTGTACTGCTGAGCTTGTTCTCTGAGACCACGGTACTCCTGGGAATGTAGCCAGCACCTAGGACATTCTCTGCGCCCATCTAGGCTCATACATTTTGTTTTGGCCTGAGAGGGGCAGGACTGTTCATAGCTCTGCCTCCCCGGTGACACCCAGAGACCATCAACCCAGCTTCCCATGAAGGGAGAAAAGTGGGGGCTGTGAGCTGTTCTCTACCAGTAAGGGGACTTATCTCACCCCTCCGCCACCGTAGGCCTGGGCAGTGCTGGTGATACCTGTGCCATGACATCATGGGACCAGATGTCTGCAGCTGACGTGAGGTGTGCTTTGCTTTCCACTTCTGAGGGTCTCAGTAACGTGGGGCCAAACACAGTAGCCAGGTTGTGAAGTGACATTTTGTTGATGGGCTCCTTCTCAGCAACCCTGAAAGGGGGAGAAGGGGGAGAAAGAAGTCATTCCCCAGCAGCCACTCGGAGCTCAGGACCCTGGGCTAAGTCACTCTGGAAGGACTCTTGAAGGTGCTCACCTAGCCTCCCTCTCCTAAGGGTAGAGTCCGCCTGCTGGGAAGGGGACTAAGCCAAGGGACCAAGGCCCCGGCTGTGTCCCAGTTACTGTTAAAGCAGATTCCCAGCTTCTGGGCCACCCCGGAACTGATGGTAACCTGCCAGAGCCAGCAGGACCCACAGACATCACCTCCCACTCCCTTGCCTTACAGAGAAGGATATTACTGTTCTAAGAACTTTCCTGTGATAACTCATACTCATCGCAGTGCGTTGAGGTATGTACTATTATCATCATCCCCACTGTGGGGATGAAGAAACCAAACCAAAGTACAGAGAGGTTAAGTGACTTGCCCAAGGTCACTAGCACATGGTAGAGCTGGGATTTGAACCCAGGCAGTGCACCCTAGAGCCCATGCTCTTAACCCCTCTGCTGTTTACCCAGGATCAAGCCATCAAGCTGTGCTTTGTAGCCTAGAGGAAGAGTCACAGTGGGCGGGGCAGGGGAGAAAGGAAGGGAGGGCCTGGCCTAGGACCCTGCAGCAGTTGCTACTAGACCTAGGGCTCTGCCTGCTGTGCTGTGGCAAGAGCAACCCTAATCCCAGATGAGTCCAGGGCTATCTTTCCATGCCTTTCCAGAAGGGTCTGCCTCAAGGGACCCCTGAGTTGCCTCCCCTTGGATCTCTCCCTGCTTCTCTTGCATAATAGGCCAGATGCTCTGAAGACGCTTCCCCTGAGGAACAGCAGGAGCTGCCATCTGCGGCTGGTGTCCAGGCAGGCCCAGTACCGCTAAACACATCAGAGAGGCTCTGGGTGTCCCTCAGTCCTAGGAATATCTCTGGGGCTGAGACCCACTAGCCCTGAGCAGTGCCTCACCCCACTACCCGCTACGAGGCCGTCATCCCACCCTCTAGGCGGGAGCCACAGGGGCGCTTGCTTTGGGAAAGGGCAGACACGTTGCAGTGCCAACAGGCAGCTGTGCGGCGAGGCCAGCACCCTCGTATCTCTCTCTCTCTCTCTCTCTCTCTCTCTCACTCTCACTCTCACTCTCACTCTCACTCTCACTCTCTCACACACACGCAGACCGGCCAGGGGCCAGATGTGGGAACAGACTGTGCCCGGTTCCCAGGGTGGAAAACCTAATGAATTTTCCCTTCCTACTCCTCTGTGTGTCCTCCCCACAACGCTCGCCAAACTATTTGGGAATTGGTTAGGGCTTTGGTCCTGGCCAAACCAGAGGAAAAATGTCTCATAATGGGAAAAATAAGACACCAGCCCCAGGCGCATCCAGGTCCCCACTGGCCCGCCGAGCCTGGCCTGGCTGAGCTGCAGCAGGGTGCAGGGCCTGGGCCTGAGGGGGTTTGAGCTCAGGGAGGAACTGGTCTGCAGAGCAGCCCCCTCTCAGGGGGGTCCCTGGTCCTGCATGGCCAGTGGACTTAAGGGACGCCCAGTGACTGCTCCCCACTCACACGTGGGATTAGTCCTGGGCTCAAAAGTGAGTCATGAGGACACCTTCAGGGCTAGATTCAGGTCTGAACTTTGCTGCATGCATCAACTTTCGCAGCTCTTGGTTTGAGGTGACAATGGAAGGGGTGGAGGGGAAGCTGGGAAGGGTCTTACTTTAGGATTTAGAAGATGTGGGTTCTAAGGACAGATCTGCTACTAACCCAAGCAAGTCCCCGCTGGACTTGGGGACTCAGTTTCCCTATCTGTTTAAGTGAGGTGTGGGCCAAGACTGTGGGTTTCAAACTTTTGACTATAGCCCACAATAACAAACACATTTTACGCTGTAACACAGTACACGTGTCTGTATGTGACTGAACAAAACAACAGTACTTAGGTTCACTGCTTGCTGTGTACCCTAACACTGTCTATTCTATTACATTTTTAAAAGGCTAAATTGACTGAATGAACCAATGATAGGTTGGGACTCACTGGTTATAAAATCCACCTACAGTCGTTGGCTCTAGCCCCACCATTCTATAGCCAATATTTGAGGTTGCTATTAGGACCCAAATATTCTCAAAACAGAAGAATATGAGTGCAAGAAGTTGGAAAGCAAACTCTCACCCTGCTCCGGACGCCCCGACAGAGGCCAGCACCCACGAGGCGGGGCTGAGGCCACGTGCTCCGTAGCTGGGGCCCTCCCTGTTACCTTTTCAAGTGTTCCAGCAGGAAGAGGAAGGTGATGAGGTTGGGGTCGGGCAGGGAGCGGAGCAGGTGCATCATGCAGTTTTCCTTGGCAGCAGGGTCTGACAGGGCTGTGGGGAGAGAAGGGGTTCAAGCAGGGTTCAGTGCCTGGGGCTCCTAGCCAGAGCCCGCACGGTCAAGAAGCTGCCCGGGGAGGGGGGGAGGGGGCATGGGCAATATATGTAACCGTAATATTTGTACCCCCATAATATGCTGAAATAAAAAATAAATAAATAAAACCACAAAAAGAAGCTGCCCAGTGTACAGGGAAGCAGACCCTGCAGGGAAGGGCCTGGTGTCTGGGTGGGCTGGGGGCAGCTGGCTCCTCCAGGAGGCCCTAGCACGACTGGTCACTCAGGCAGAAGGCGGGTGGGAGGGGAGCAGAGCCCTCCTGCCCTGACTGCACGGGCCTTGGCTGCTGCTGCCGTCCTCCATGCCCCGTCTGTATGGCTAAGTTTAAGCCAACGGTGACATATGCTTCCAGTGGTGGGAATGTTTTCTTTCCACCACCTCTGATGTTGATGGGAGGGAGCAGCCTTCTGTGGGGCTCCTCGTTCCCCACAGGGGCTGCCCCTGGAGAGGACAAGGTGGGAGGGATGCACTTGGGCCTAGATTTGGCCCAGGTAGGTGGAGGCAGAAGGCCTGCTGACCAGGGCCCTCAGCAGAGGGGACAGAAGAGTGAGTGCTCCTTCTGGAAGGCTCAGCGTGAGCCATCTCAAGTGCCCTCTGGCTGGAACCAGCCTCCTCCTTGGCTCAGGGATGCTGGCTTCTGCCCGCTCACCTCAGGGCAGGCTTCCCTGGATGCCTGGGCTTCCAAGCAAGGGGGCCAGTGTCCAAGTAGGAGCCACAGAGGGCTGCCCATGGGGACATGAGGGGAGACAGGCAGGCAAGAGGGCCTGGCCTCTGTACCAGCTCCCAGCCGGCCACCTGTCGCCCTCTGGGCCCTTCAGCCACATGGCCCCAAGACACTGGGAAGATCAGTGAGCAAAGGAACCTAGATATCTTATTTTGTCAGTGGGCAGGGAGCCCTGGCTCAGCCCCACCCAGCCCTCAGGCCCCCGAGAGCCTCACCGATGCCCTCCATGAAGGCCGGGTAAAGCCGGTCTGTGAGGAGGGGCTCGGGCAGTTCCCGGAAGTAGAGCTTGAGGGTGCCGGCGATGGCATTGATGTCCATGTCACTCAGCATCAGCAGGATGTCCTTGTTATCTGCAGGGGTGGGGGGCAAGGTCAGGGGCTGTGTGGCAGCCCTCAGCTGGGCAGGTGGCCCTGCCCCATCCTTTGCCCATCCTGAGACAGCCCCCACCCACTCCATCTCTGCTTCTGGTCTCCCCCAGAGAGGAAAGATGTAGGTAGTGCCCACAGGTGTCTGTGACTCAGCTCTGTCGGTTGGGGGTGGGGGGAGCAAGGAGAGACAGTGGGAGGGAGCATCACCCAGAGCTCTGGAGACATGTCCAAACCGCACCATCCTTCCAGTTGGCGTCTCCCCATTGCTAAGCCCCTCTCTGGAAGGCACTGCCCATTTGCACACCCAAAATCATGTCCTGACAAAGCCTCGGCTTCCAGGTTGCACAGATGAGCCAAGTGTCAGCACATTCCCAGGCCCTGTCCCATCCTCTGCCCCAGGCCCCTGCTCAGTCCCACACGGACCCATCACTGCCTGGCCAGTTCAGGTCTCCTGACTATCGGGCCTGCTGCTGTCGCTGCTGCGACCCGCACCAGCAGGAGGAGGGAAGAGGAAACCAGAAAGGTCAGGCCTCCCCACTGTGGACAGGACACAGTGGCAGAGCTGCCCCAAAGCGCACTTGGGGCCCTGGAGTCGGCAGAGGGGAGCCCGAGCCAGCAAGCCCAGGCTCAAAGCCCTTTCATTTCCCTGCAGCCCACTAGGCACCAGCAAAAAGCCAGGAACATGGACTCTGCAGTCACGTCTGAGTTTAAGTCCAGGATCGAAACCTACGAGCTGAGTAATCCTGGGCAAGTGACTTGGCCTCTCTGAGCTGCTTCAGTTTCCTTGTCTGTAGCAGCAGATGAGAAATTAGAGGGGCGAGAGATTACGAGAGAGAATACAAAAAAAGCACTTGCCACAGGGGCTCAGAAACGGTCTGTCCCATGCCATGCTGGACCGTGTGCAGGTCACGCTGGACCGTGTGCGGGTCACAGACCAAGTCTCCCGTGCCACGGGCTAGTGCAGGCCTCTCCGCGGACAAGGGATCCTGGTTCCCCGGTGCTCTCCTACCAGCCCTGTGAGCCTGCTCGCCCCCACCCCCAGGCTGGGCCTCCCAGACTCACTGGCATCAAAGACGGCCTTCAGCGCCTGGATGTCCGTGGCCACCCCTGATATCCGGTAGATGCCGACCTCCTCGATGCCCCTCTTCTCCACCTCTTCCACGCACTGCCGGACGATGTAGGGCACCTTGGAGCGCTCCCGCCTGGGGTAGGGATGTAGGGGAGGGTGGAGGAGGTTCCTGATGGCAGCTAGCCTGTAGCGCCCCCACCCCGGCACACCTGGGCCTCAGAGAGCTCTAGCCTCTGGGATCAGAGGTTGGGGGAGCAAGAGGGGGTCTGAGAAAGAGGCCACACCACCTCCACCCCACCCAGCCCACCTGAAGCCACCTGCCTAGGGACATCAAGGACGCTGCAGGAGAACATTTTGGGAGATAAGCCCAAAGACTCTGGGGAAAGAATGTTCCCTGAGATTCGGATGCTTATGGGGAGCCCAGCAGGTAACCTCCATGCGGGAAGGGGGTCAGGTCCTGAGACAGAGGGACAGAAGGCGTGGTGAACTGGAGGACACATGCCCTTTCCTGGGGGACAGTTACTTCCTGGATTCCAGCCTGTTGCTGCTGAGCCAAAATATGTACCCACGGCTGACAAATCTTCCCATTTATTATGAGAAGCAGACAAGCTGGGATTTGCACACAAAACCTCCCAGTGTTTAAATGCTAGCTCGTTTATTTCTAAAACATCGTGGGAGCCAGAGAACACACCTCTGCGGGCCGTCGTGGCCTCCAAACTGGCTGTCTGTGACTGCTGAACGGTGGGGGGGTGATTGATTAGGTGCCTGGCACAGGCATAGGCACAGGGAGGGAGGGCTGGGGGCAGGGGCCAGCAGGGACCCGGGGTGCTGATGCCAGCACTGGGACACTGGAGGCGGCACCTACTTAGTCACCACGCTGATCTTCACACCAAAGACGCCGGTCTGCTTTTTGGACGGGGTCCTCTTCAAGCTCATGTCTCGGCTGGTAAATTTCATGGAGAATTCCACTTTGATCTGGTCAGGGTGGAGGCAGACACAAGACCCCCAGGGCATGAGTGCCTGAGGAATGCCTCCCAAAACGCAGGGGTCCCCCTCCCCAGGACTGTAAACAAGGGCTACCTCTAGCACCCAGGGCTCCCTAAACACCTGTGAGATGGTAGCGGGAAGGGCAGGGCAGAGCGGGGAGAGAGGGACCGGCTACGGGAGGCAGGGGCAGCACAACGCCCCGAGGGAGCAGCCAGAGGGCAGGGCTGCCCACCCACCGCACAGACACCTCCACCTCTCCCGGCTCACCCCGTTCATCTCAATCACGTCTGTGTGCCAGTTCTTGGTTTCTACAGTTTGTGGGTCCAGCTGCAGAGAAAGAGAGAGAGAGAGAACGTGAGTGAGAGAGAAGTTACAGCTCAGAGACCAAGCCGCAGTTCTCCCTGCTGGTCAGCACCTGCTCACACACCAGCTACGCAGGAAGGCAGGGCGAGGAGGTAAGGGGAGCGCCCTGATGCCGATCTAGAAGTCAACCTTTCCGGGTGGCCCTAGCCCCCAGACCCCTGCCCCCGATCTTGGCTAGAGAAGGAAGCCCCTGTGAAGAAAGTAGGATGCACTGTTAGGTACTTCTGCCCACCACCCTGTGATGGTGCATTATCACCCCATTTCACAGATGCAGAAATGGAGGTTCATAAATGGTAAGCAACTCGCCTGACTCCTGAATTGGAGTCGTCGGGAGAGGATAACTGGGGTGAAGCAGCTGGTTCCCAAATAAGCCAATACCCTACAGGGGAAGTCTCTATCGTGGGCTGGACCCAGGGAGGTGGGGATACCAGGGGAGGGTCAGAGGCGTCCCTCTCATGGGCATGTTCCCATGAGACTGTTTCTCTAACTCAGAGGCCTTCAAACTGTTTTGCCTGTGCACCCACAAACTAACTCTGAAAAACCTACGCACTCCCTGACACATTTTTAAGTCAACATCTGAACATTTCCATGGCAAGTTGAAATAGTTGCAAAGAATATAATTTCCAGAATAATGTAAATATTGTCATTTTAAAATAAAACTGTTACATCATTCTTTCAAGTGTATTCAGTGGGTCTAAATACCATAGTGATATAATACCCGCAATCATCCATTTAAAAAATACACGAACAAGCTCTCTGTTCCTTTGCAGAGACCTTGCGTTGTTTTTTTTTTCTCCTTTCCATTCCATTTCTCCTAAAAAAAAAATTCTGTCCCAGTTTTTATTTTTATATTTTTGAGTCTTTTATTCATCACCCTATTATATTTTGCTTCCAGAAAAACATCTGTATAAATGGAAAAGAAAAATTTCCTGGGACCACAAGGCTCTAAATATTCAAAAGATATCCAGGATTAGTTATTACCAGGATGTGCAGCATACAGTCAAAAACCGAGCCCACAAATGTAACATTTTGGTCGACTTGTATCTCTTAATGAGAGGGGTAGAATAGTTTTTATTTCAGTTGTTCACGTATCTATGTGAATATTATTTTCATATAGAGTGAAATGGAGTTCAGCACCAATTTTTTTTTTTAATTTCAAAAAAACCCTTTTTATTTAGGGGGTACAATGTATTTTTTGTCACGTGGATGAACGGTATCAGGCTGAAATCAGGGCTTTCTGTGGACCTGCCAGGAGAACAGTGTACATTGTACCCAAAAGGTAATTTTTATCCCTTGCCCCCTCCCACGCTCTCCCTTTCTTAGTTTCCAGTGTCCATTATAGCTCTTTATGACCATATATATCCAGTGCCAATTCTGTTCCTGTTTTTTTTTTTTTTTTTTGGTTTTGTTTTAAAAGATGTGGACGAGGAAACATTTTGTTCACATACATAAGTAGGTGAAGCTGAAAAGAATTTTATTATAGCGATGTTATGTGATTCTTTAACTTCTTTCCATGTTATTTGCCTTAAATTGCATACAACCTATTTAGTATCGAAATTATTTTAAACGATCTCTCCACTGACAATTAAGTCCTCCATCAGTTTTATGGAAGGCAAAGAATTGGATACCACTTGACTTCTGAAAGGCTTTGTAACCGGCCATTAGAGAATTTTACCTTCTCAACACTTCCAAGGACATTTCTAAAAGCCCCTCTGTTCGCCACCCAGGAGGTCTGGGCGCCCCCACGGCAAGCCTGGGGCCTTTCATCTGCAGAGGAGGAGAGGGGCCGGCAGCGACACGCCAGTTCTCGGGCAGGTCGCTTTTTGGCAAGAGCACCTATGGTAGCTCAGGATCTGCAAACTGAGTCCCTTAAAGCTCTCCCAGCCCACACAGGCCTTGGCAAGTCTGTGCACCCCAGGGGTGTGTGCGCCACAGTATGAACATTGCTGCTATAACAGACCACCGCCACCGCAGAAGGAAAACGGGATCTGGGTCAGCCCAGGGTGGGCCAGGCCCTGTGGCTTCCTGCAGCTCAAGGTAAGTCCTTCCTGAACCTCTGTCACTGGCTGGAGACAAGTGGCACTTAAGCCTCTGACGGGGTCTGGGTCTGCACTTGGCTCACCCTGGGCCCTGCATCAGGGCTGGCTGTGGCCCAGGCCTCATCTCCCGCAGTCAGTTCCCTGCCGGAGGAGGGATGGAACTGAGGCCGGGAAAGTGGCATGGAGAGAAACACTCCTCCCCCCACCCTCGCCCCGGGGGGGAGAACCACTGCCCCAGCACCTCCTCAGACAAGGCAGGTGTGAGGCCACCAACCCGGCTGCTGCACAGGTCCCTGTCCCCGCTGGGTCCCCAAAGGAAGCCCCAACTTTTGCCTCACTTTCCTGAAACCTCCCTCCCCTCTAAACTTCTTTTTGTTCCAAACCCTCCCTGCCCCTTTTAGTTCCTTCATCTCATCTAGGCTGCTGGCTCTCGGACACAGGGCCTGGGTCTGTCCCCAGCTCTGTGCCCCAGCAGTGGCCACACAGGGCAGAGGAATCTCAAATGCTTTTTGTCAACTGACCAAGGCAGATGCTACGCTTGGGAGAAACATTCTAGAGTTATCATACCCTCTTCAAAAAAATTGTTTTAAATTATTTATTTATATTTCCTTGCTTTTTGTAGAGACAGGGTCTCGCTATGTTGCCCAGGCTGATCTTGAACTCCTGGGCTCAAGTGACCATCCCCTGCCTCAGCCTCCCGGGTAGCTAGGATTATAGGCTTGTGCCACTGTGCCTAGCCCTTAATTTTTAATTGACACGTTGTAATTCTACATATTTATGGGGGACGATGTGATGTTTCTGTATTACTCCTCTTCGAGGCAGATCTCTCCAGGCGTCAGCACAAGCCTCAGGCCGATTCCGCGGCACCTGGTCAGAGTCCTCTGCCCCAGCTCCCATGAGCTGGCACCTGCTGGAGGCTGCTACGGGCTGAGCCGATGATCCCTTCCTGAGTGCTGGAGTGGCATCTGGACACAGCCGGAGTAGGGGGAGTGCAGGACTGGGAGTCAGGCTGATCTGGGTGTCCCATTCAACTGTGTGGATTTGGGCAAGTCATGCAACCTCCCTGAACCTTGGTTTCCTCACAGGGGTACCCGTTCCTACCTCACAGGGTTGTTATGGGAAATAGTAACCACAACGGGCATATTTTGAGCACTTCCTGTAAGTCTGACAAACCCTTTACAAAAAGCATCTCAGTTAATCATCATGACAAGCCTGTGAGGTTGAAGCCTTCACAGCTGCTCCCATTTCACAGATGCGGATGCTGAGGCTCAAAGAGAACGAGGAACTTCCCCAGTGCTATCGATCCAGGCAGTGAGAGCTGGGGGTCCAAATCAAGTCTCCCTGGCTCGCTCTTTCTGCTGAAGCTGCAAGGTAATGTGCAAAGTCTCTAACCTGCGTTCACACCTTGCAGCAACAGCCGCAGTTTATTGAGAAAGGAGACGTCAGGCCTCCTGGCCCGTGGTCTCACCCCAGGGTGAGCAGACCTGGGTGCCCGCAGGCCGCCTCCAGTGCAATCCATCCATTCCCTCCCTCCCTGCAGCGTCTGTTCCAGCTGCCTGGTGTGACCCTACATTTTCCTGGAAGTATCAGAGACAGGGAAAGCACCGCTGGATGGGAAGGCCTCATTCTAGCCCCTCCTCTTCCGGAGAGCCCTCCTGGATAGCCCCAGGCCCCAGGACTTGGCAGCTGCTCTCTGCCTTCCTGCCCACTAGCGTCCCACCCCCCACAGCCTGCCAGGTACCACGTGCTATTGTTTCACACACTCCAACCATCAGAGGCCAGGCCTGGGTAAGGTGCCACCTTCTTGTTTTGCTGCGAGTCCCTACCCAACCCCTGTTATCTTCCTAGTGCCCGCCGAGGGAGGCCTGCCTAGGCTCTCGGCGCCCTGACAACGATGCTTTGTCTCCCAGGAGGCCGGCAGCCTCCAGAAACCAAGTCTATTTCAGGATGTCATTTCAATACAGACAAGGGAGGGTGGGGAGTGGAGAGGGACAGGGCCCATTTTTCCAGAGAAATGCTGTTGCCTGAATTGCTGTGGTTATTTATAACTCCTGGGAAATGTGGACTCTGCTATTTCCTGATTAGATTAGTGCCGGGTGAAGGAGCCAGGCCCTGGCATGTCAGGGGACAGGAATACCTGACTGCACACCCTCTAGGCCCAGCAGACAGGTGCCATCCGTGGGCCCTAGGGAGCAGGTACCTGGGGGACATCAGATCATCTGAAGGAGGGAGACTGATGGGGCTTGCAAAGGGCCAGGCTGGGGAGACCCACCAAGGGCACCTCCTTCACATACACACAGTGGGGCTCCCCCCAGGGTGGGGCACAGGCAGGGGACAGAAACGGGCCACAAAACATCTAGGAGAAGGTTATGAATGACTGGGCCATACACGGTCACTAAGAGCAGCTCAACTATTTTCTTTTTGTCTTGCATTTAGCCACGGTCAAACCATGTTCAGACCTCTCCCGGGAGAGACACTGACCTTTGGGGCTGGTGTCTGGGAGAGCACCAGGTCCCCTGCACCAAAACCCTGGGCCTCTGCTGGCAGCCCTGCAGGTGGCTGAGGGAGGCCGCCTCACCTTTCCGGACTGAAGTGGCCTCCTGTTTAGGACAGGAAGCACCCAAGCCACCTTGCAGCAGGGTGAGAGGATTTGAGGTTCCAAGGGCAGGGGAGGGAACTGTGCACACCTGCACATCCTCCAGGGCCGAGTTTCAGGAATGTCCTGGGGTCCCCTATGAGAGATCTAAGCCCTTCTGCCTGGCCTATGTCCCACCAGCCTGCTGCAGGTGACCCCATCACTTCTCCTTCCTCTGCCTGTTCACGGCCAGCTCCCAGCACTTGAGTGTGGGGCACTCTCACCTGTGGGGTCTCCATGCCTGATCCCTAATAGGTGACAGAGCCACGTTCAAACCCGGATCCTTGACTTGTGAGCCACACTCTTTCTACCATACCACACCACAGTCTTCTGGGATGATTTTCGCCACCTCCCCTTCCTGTAAGCCCTTGCATGGGGTCCTTTCATCTATGGGCAGCTGGGGCTTAACGGTCAGAATTGGTGGCTCAGTGGAGGGGAGGTGGAGGCACGGAGCAGCCTTCAGACAACGTTACCCTGGATGTCACACAGGGGCTGGCTGGATCACAAGAGCCCTGAAGACAGTATCGCCAGGGCCCCAGGGGCTCCCAGGCTCCACCCCCTTCCCCATAACCCCAACCTCCTCCTCCTGCGAGCCGACCCTCACTCTCGCCTCTGCCCTACCCCTGGCCTCTGAGCCCCAGGCCTGGCACCCCTGTCCTGGAAGGTGGGTGGACTTCCCTCAAAGCCCAGAGTTGGTTTTAGAGGTTAATAAAAACTAAGTGCTTCCTGACAACAGGGCAGTAAATCCGGTCACTCTAAGAGGCAGGACAGGCACATTAGAAAAGGACTCAAGAAAGACCTGCCCTTGGACAGGCCCTGCGCAGAAGGGAGAGCTGTCTGCCTGCTCTGGAGAGGCCGTGCACAGCGGGCCCTGCGCCAGGAAGTGTGTCCGACGGTGGCCGTGTTTCCTGTGGCTCCCAGGCCGGTGGCCACGGTGGCGGTCCTCGGCTGCTTTCCTCTGCCCTCCCCCAAGTGCAGCAAACACTCAGGGCTGGGTCCCCTTGGGATGCTGAAGCCAGCCTGTCACTGGGACGGACCGCAGGCGTGAGAGGCCTGGCAGGGCTGGCAGCGGGGAACCGGGAGCTGCCAAGAGCCTGCTCTCCTCCCTCGGGGAGGGCGCTGCAGGATTCCGTCAACGTGGCTGCTCTGAGACGTGGGGAGGGAGGGCCTGCGGGGCCGCAGCCTGGCTTCCAGCTTGGCAGCTGGGTCGAGACAGACCAGGATCAGGCCCAGTATGCTCTCTTCCTCTTCCCAGGGGCCTGGCAGCCCCACCTTGAGGCCGAGCTGGCTTTGCCCCTCCAGCCCTCGCCTGCAGGGCCAGGTACAGCAGCGCCAGCCACAGCCACAGCCACAGCCACTTGGGCTGACTGTGTTACAAAGCACCACCCAGATGAGGCCACTCTGCCTGGGCTTGCCTCCCCTCCCTCTCCTGAGAACTCTGAAGTCCCCAAGGCCCACATATGGAAGGGGTTCAGCAGCGCACAGTGAGGCTCTTATTGAAGCCAGGTTAGCCTCTTAGCGCCCCCTGCAACCGGCCCTCCCCAGCGCTCCCGTTCCAGCGGCTCCACATGTTTAACCCCCAGCTGGGCACGGCGGACCCTGAGGAGAAGGAGACAAAACTCCAACCTGGGCTGCTCTCGGAGGCCCCCAAGGCCAGGCACACCTCCCCAGGCGGGCCCACCCACCATTGCCTTCCCCACCCTGGGCAGCCTGGAGATCTCAGCCGAGAACGAGGTTGCAAACTCACAGTGTAAGGGCAGGGGTGGTGGGTCGCTCTGGAGAAAAGGAATGGGGCAGGGCTCAAGCAACACAGAGGCAGCCCTCAGCAGCTCTGTCCCCAATGGGCAGGGGCCACCGTAGGGGTCAAAGTCCCAGGCAAGAGGCTTGCTGGGATCCTGACCCGGAAGTTTCACACTAGCTGCCATGTAAGACCCCCACGAGCTGAGGCTTACTGAACTCACATTGGTTCGGTGAGACTTATAAAAGTTCCTCTTTGAAATGAACTTTATCCCCCCTACCCAGGTCAGGAACCGTTTCTGGCACAGAGCCTGTGTCAGTGAAAACGAGGGGTACCGGCAACGCCACCACCTGTGCCGGCTCTGAGAGGCTTCCCCCCGCGAGCCTCGTCGCCACGATTTGTCCCACGTTCGCTAGACACCACTGAGAGCAACTGTCGCGCCTGTTCCCGTGCACGGCACGTGAGGCTGGGTGCCACACACAACAAGGCTCCAGAAGTCCCCATCTACGGCACACATCCCTGACCCCAACCGGCCCCATGACCACCCAGACAACTGGACAACTGAGAAGCAGCCACAGGGCTCCACGGGCTCTGGGCGTCTTCCTTGGAGGTCACAAGAGCCTGTATTCCGGCTGAGCTGCCGGGGTCTGAGCGCCAGCTCCTCCACTGAGCCACGCATGTGACCTTATCTAGGTCACTCTCTGAGCCTCAGTTTCCTCACACACAGACCAGCGTGGGTAATAATAGTGCTTGCCTCGTAGGTCATCACCTAACTTACGTCAAGGGCTAAGAATACTGCCCGGGACTCAGCATGTGCTCAGAACATACCATCATCATAAGAACTGTGTTTAAACTTTCCAGAGGCTTCCCACTGCACCAGATTAAAGGCTCAACTCTTTGTCGTGACCTGCAACTCTTTGTCGTGACCTGCAAGGCCCTACATGATCCGGCCACTGCCCCCCTTGCCCCGCGAATCTCCTACACGCTCCACCAGGCCTCCGTCCGCCTCTGAACACACCTGCCTCTGGGTTTTCACCTGGAATGCACTGTCCCCAGATCTTTCATGGCTGAACTCTCCTTGTCATTTAAATCTTAGTTCAAAACTGATCTCCTTAAGCAAGGTCTCTCCCTCCCCTCTAACCCATTACCCAGGTTTATTTTCATCACGGCATTTGTCCGACCTAAAATGATCTTGTTTATTGACTGACTCCTCCTATGAATAGGGTCTCGTCTGCCTCGGGCACCCCTGGACCCCCAGTGCCCACACGTGGAAGGTGCTCCATCCACATTCATGGACCAAGTGAACAAACTGGGACATGGTGGGGTAGAGACAGCAAAGCCTCCCCTCCAGGGTCCTGAAGGATCAGGACAAGGGCCAAGAAGCCCCACATTCCTGCTGGCTTCCCTTCTCCCATGTTCACTGAATGGCTGGCATTGGCCCATGGGCAGCCCTGTGACCTCCCTCCCCAGACTCTCCCAGCGTGTTGAGGGTTTATGGCTTAGGACTAGGAATCTTGAGACATGGCCAAGATCATCATATGAACTGGATTCTAAGAGATCATCCTGCTCAGCTCCTTCATTGTGCTGATGCCAGAGACCCAGAGAGGTGAAGAGATTTCCCCAAGGTCACACAGCAAGTTAAAGCAGTAGACCAGGATTAGAAAGACTGAAGCTTCTTGATTTTGACCAGCCTGGTGCACTCCTCCTCTGGCACCCTGTGCCACACAAGCCTGAGGGCTGGAAGTGCTCCAAGGAGGAAGCCTCCCAGAGCATGGACGAGGCATCCGGGCATGTGGTGGGAAGGGGTGCTGCGATGTCACTGCTCTGGCCGTGCCCATCGGAGGCAGCAGCCCCAGCTGGGGTCGCTGTCCAGGATAGAGATCATTCTGCTTTCACAGTCTAAACAGGGCTGCGAGATCTCTGCAGGGGTCCTGGGTCTCCCGGCCTCCCTGCAGAGGCCTCCCTGCAGAAGGAGTCCGTGAACAGCTCCCAGGTCACTTCCCACCTCTCCGAGGCCCATCATGGGGGCCAAGCACAACGGGCCTTAGTGTAAGGCTCCCTGGGATCAGAACTGACACTGGTTTTCTCCTGGGGATTGGGCGGGTGGGTCATAGGTGCAGGGGGCTGTGTGTCCCTCTGAGGTCCTAGGGAACTGGCAGAACACAAACAGCCTCTCTGCCTCCAGCATGATTTGATAGGAGAAAGGAAGACAAACGCAGTACCTGTTGACCAGTACCCAACAATCTGGGCACTTGGCAAGGCCACTCAGCAGAGGGCCACGTCTTTCTAGACTAGTGCCTCTTGACCAACACCTGGCAACTCCCCCAAACCAGCAGACCTGCAGAAATTTCTTTCTGAATGTCTGCCCTCCTGAGCCTTGGGCCACGCTGCCTCTGGATCCTACTGCAGCACTGGGCTCGGGCAGCTCTGGCCTTTCAGGAACAGCCTGGGTTGGCAGGCTCAGCTCTCCCTGGTCCGGGGCCATCCAAAGGCTGGGGCACCATGCCCAGCACTGCTGACTGGCCAAGCCATCTGTGCTCCCCAGGTGACGAGACACAGCACCTTGCCAAGTCCACTTAGGGAAAGGGTTTCAACCTTGGGGTCCGTGGGTCCCTCTGAGATAGCACGGTTTGTGCATGTGGCTGGCCGTGTCTGGGTCATCTCTGTAACCTTCACCAGGTTCTCAGAGTCGAGGATTCCTGCTCTGTGGACTCAAACAGGCCTCTTGGGAGCCAACTAAGCAGAGAGGCAGGAGACTGTCCATGTGGCCCCAGGAGTAAGGTCTTCTCGCTCGAGGGGGTGGGCAAGTGCTGTGAAAATGCACGAGAGTCACCCTGTCCCTGCTTCCAACCTACCAGCTGGCCTGGCTACAGTTGTGGCCCACACAGAGGCCCCAGAGGAAGTGGGCTGGTGGCAGGGGTTTCCAATATTGGGGAAGCACCGCTCTAGTCCCTGTCTACAGCAGAGGGACGGCCACAGAGCTGTGGGTGGGCGTATGAGCGGTGAACACATGGACACAGGCAAACAAGGCGGAGGGTGGCCAGGCAGAGCAGTAGGCAGCCAAGTGCAAGATAGATTCTATTGCATAAGGTCCCAAGATCTTCCCTGAAGCCCAGAGCTGGAGTATGAAATAAAGTTAACAAGCCCACGGCATATCTGTGTCTCGTGCTCAGCGCTTTGTGCCTTCAGTGGCAGGAACAGCCAGCGAATGGCTGAGTGAAAGCTCTGGGGATGTGCATGTGGTTTGCATACACGTGGTTTGGGAAGAATTGTGAAGTTAAATGACAGACTCTGAGAGGGACTAGGAGCTGTCCTGTGGTGGCAATCAAGCGGACACAGATGGCCTTCATCCTGAGCTTCAAGCTTCACCAGACAAGTGGCCCAAAGGGGTCTCCCCTTGCTCTCCTTCCGTGGGTAGCACCTCTCACCCTCTCTATACGCAGGAGCAAACCCTGTCACTCCAGGTGGGCTCACTCCGGGTCTCAGCAACATCAGCCTCTGGCTTCTTGAGAGAAGCTCTTTGGGAGCAGCAAACTCCCAGACCCACGTAACACCCCCTAAAAGCACAGACAAGGTCACCAGGAACTGTCCTCAACTCTCCTCCACTCGCCTGGCCCCTGCCAGTCCAGCCTGAGTCCCTGCCTCTGGCCCCTACCTGGCCTGGTGTGGGTCGGGGGCAGCTCTGCCTTGGTTGTAGAGCTATATAAGGACCGTGATTGCCCCACCAAACAAATGCTCCTGGCTTGGCCTCGCTTCAGGGCCCTCGGAGCCTCTCTATGGCTCCTGTAAGTGACCCTAGTAAAACCTCTGGGTGCTTCAGGGGCTGGGAATGGGATTGCTCCTTCAGCCCCTTCCCCTCCAAAGTTCAACCTAAGAATCTAGAAGCAGGAAGGATGGGAGGAAGAGCGAGGCACCAAGCCTGGTCTACTTGAGTGTGATTTGAGGCAAAAAAAAGGAAAAGGAAAGTAGAAATGCGAAGTTAAATACAGAGAGCACGGGCTGAACCCACAAACCCAAATGCCACGTGTCTCCTCTGCTAAGTGCTTGCACAACAAACCAACTGCCAAGCCAGGGGCTGGAATGAGGCTTTGGCCCTAGAACTCTCCTTGGGGACAAGAACCCAACCATAGACCCTCTGGGACCCAGAGGAGAGCCCATGCCTGGTCCCTGCCTCCTGTCCCCTGACAATCAGAGACTCCTGGGACCAGAGGCTCCACACCATTTCAAAGGCTTGGTTTTAATACTGAGGGCCTTTCCATCCGAACAGATTCTTCAATCCCAGCCCAAGCCCCCCAGGTGAGTCACATGCCCCCTTCCAGCCTTTCATCTTTAGCTAAATAGGAGCAGGAGGGACACAGGTGTCTTTCACACCCACGACATAAACCCTTAGGGCAAAGTTAACAAGGAGTTACTGAGACGACCCCTCCTGCCGGGCTGGGCAGCACCTGGCACCCTTCCCCTGCCCACCTAAAGCACCGCCTGATCCCAGCCCTCAGCCTGGCAGCGAGCCCGCTGCACTGAAAAGAACAGGTTGGCATGGCTGGGGGGAGAAGGATCGAGAACAGCGGGAAGTGGCTTCATCATGACCCTGCCTGCTCACTCACTAGCCTACATGCGGTGAGACAGGCACAGCAGGGTGGATGTCCCTCTGTCACCCACAGGGCAGACCCTGTGTCCATGACACTGACACACTTTGTCACACAGCATGTGTTAGCGCACTGAATCACCCACCACACAGAGCAGCCAAGCGCCAGAGCCACCCCGCAGTGGCACTGACGCCAGCCCGCTCAGCAGCCCAGAGCCCTGCTGGCCCAGCACCCTTGCCCAGAGTCGCCTCCAGACACGGAGCTATCAGACACCACCAGACGCGAACTCGGCTGAAGAATTCCCAAAGTAGCTTCTTGGTACTGCCAGCTACAAATGCGCAGGGAAAGGAGAATTGAAAGTCTGGGACTTTAGGGTTTAAAACTTGTCCCCTACCTGCCAGGCACTTCCCCAAAGGGGCAGGTGAACCAGAAGGGCTCTTGTTTGGCCAGCACTGGGCCAGGAACCTACTGGGTCCATTTCTTGCCAAGTTTGAGGTTTGGAAATGGATGGTGAGCTTTGGGCTGGTGTCTGCTGGCCTCAGCAGGGGCTGGGGAGGGGATGGCTCCACGCTGCCGGACACAGACAGCTGCCTCAGCACAGAGGGGCTCTGCTGGCCTGGTCCCCAGGGAGGCTGAAGGTGACACAGGGGCCAATGCAGGACAGCTCAAGTTGCTGCCCTGCCCAGCACTTTCCAGGAATGATGTCACCTCTGGGAAGTCAAGTATGCCCCACTGGCAGGAGAGGAAACTAAATAAGGAGCTGATCGGCCCAAGATCACTTCCCCTCTGCAGGTGCCAGGAGCCTCCAAGCTGGCTGGAGTGCGAGCTTGCACAGAAAGTCCTCCTGCCACAGGAGGGCTTTCAAATCCCCAGCACAGACTAGCTGTGTTGTCGCTACCTTGAAGGACAGGTACGGCCCTGGCCAGCTGGGACTGGCACCCTGTGACATTTAGGCGACTGATTTGGTCCCAGAGTTATCAAGCGCTGCCTGTGTGCGAGGCGCTGGGTCTGGCTCTTCCTCGGACGCCTATTGCCAGGGCCCAAAGCCAGCCCCAGGGCAGCCCGCCCAGCTGCAAGACAGTCCGCTTCTATCTCCCATTTTAATCCCAACTCAGGTCTGGGGCTGCGGGCCAGACGGGCAGCCTGCCCTGGCACAGCGTGGTCTGAGCTGCCTGCTGGGTCAGGAACCCCCTGGCACACTGATTGAGTTGCTTGGTGCCCGGCTGGCACTGGGCCAGCAGTCAGCTGGGTGGTCCCTGAAGGGGATGCCTACAGCCCCCAGACTCGGCAGCATCCTACCTCCCTACAACCCTCCCCGCTCCTCCTGGATGCAGTATGATCCCCCACGCCTGGCACAAAGAAACCCCACATGGCAGATGGTGTTGCAGTGCCCCTCGGCAAAGGGGCAGCCGGCAAAGTCCACTGGATACAGGGGGGTTGGGTCTGGGCTGGACACAGAGGGAAGACACTGAGACCCAGGAGCCCCTGCCCAGTCTGTTCCTGTTGCTGCGGTATGGACTCGGAAAGCAGTCAGGCAGAGTGCACTTGCAGAGGAGACAGGCTCCCTTTTCCTGAGACAGAGACAGATGCAGAGAAAGCCGCCATGGTCGGGGTAGCAACCAGCATCCAACGTTAAGTTCAAGCCACTTACAGCAGATGCACACACATACCCCAGCCTCTGTCCTAGGACTGCACCATCGGGCAGGAGCTGGAAAGGGAGAGGCGGAGAGAGGGGCCCCAGTAGCTCCCATCCCTCCCTCAGTCCTTCTAGCCCAGCCCTCTCGGACCCCTCCAGTCCCCTCTGGCACCTTGTGGCGGAGCAGCTTGCTGCGCACCCGGCCCCAGAGCCGGGCGCCTGTGTTGGGGGCCCGCTTGCTCCCCGGCTCCTCCAGCTGGTCGAGGCAGCAGCGCTCCAGAGGTTTGCACACCGCCTTCAGGCTGCAGTCGGGCTGAGGCAGGACGTCGGTCATGCTGGCGGCCCGGCCAGCCGGCGGGGCCAGATCCCAGCGGGGACGCAGGCACGGGCAGCGCTGGAGAGGGACTGCGCAGAGGAGCGTTCAGCCCCGGCTGTTACTCCAGCTGGCCGGGGAAGCTCATGGTGCGAGCCGCCTCCTCCTCTGCGCGTCCCTCCCCCCTCCCCGGAGACTGCAGCCCGTTGTGGCCCAGCAGCTACCAGGCCGAGCGACCGCTGCCTCCCCGCAGCGGCTGGCCTCTCCCCGCCCGCTGGTCCGGGCTGGGGACGCCCAGTGCGTGCGCCACAGACGG
Organism: Cheirogaleus medius; assembly: GCA_008086735.1. Classification (NCBI taxonomy): domain Eukaryota; kingdom Metazoa; phylum Chordata; class Mammalia; order Primates; family Cheirogaleidae; genus Cheirogaleus; species Cheirogaleus medius. Next base: position 35,653,978 of record VBSM01003215.1, on the reverse strand, counting down.
CGGGGCAGCCCCCGCCCCCACCGAAGGAAGTGACTCAAAGGAGGTGCTGGAGCTGCCCCTCCAAAAACCCAGCCCCGGGCTTTAACTCTTGGCAAGCTGGCGCTGCTTCTCACCCACTGCTGCGGCTCTGCGTCCCTCCCTCCAGCCCCCACTAAAGTTTGACAAGCAGCTAGACACAATCCAGTCCCTTCTAGTCCCTATAGTAACTCCTTCAGCACCGTGCTGCTCCCCGGGGGCACCAGGGGGGCTTGGGGCCAAGCCAGAGGGGGCTGGCAGGGGCCAGGGCTCCAGGCAGGAGCTGCCTGTAGGCCATGAACAGCTGCCCTCCTCCCCTGCAAAGGGCGCGCACTGCCCTGGAGCTCTGCTGCCCGCCCTAACTCCTGCCCCAAGGCACCTCCCTCAGTGCCAGCTTGGTGACAGGGCCACACACTCATGGATGGGCACTCACGACCCTCCCTTCTGAGGAATGTGAGGGATAAAGAGGATCCCTAGTGCAGCAGTCTTCTGGGCTTTAGCACCCTAGCAGGAGTCAGGCCACTGTGGGTCCCCTCCAGGGACATAAGCAAAAGCCAAAGATGACACTGGTCACAGATATCCAGCAAGAGACGCTCCTCACATGGCTACGTTTAACCACGGCCCTGTGCACCTCACCAAGAAAGGCTTCTGCTACCCGGAAAACAGGACGCCGGGGGCAACCGGCCACATGTCTGTGCTGGGCGCCGTGGGACACAGAGTAAGAACTTGTTCTGACCCTCAAGTTAGCGGATGTTCTAACTGAAGAATGAGAAGTGAATTGTTTCTCAAAGTGACATCACACGGAAGAGTATGGTATTCAGAGAAAGGAGAAGGGCCTGAGCCCCAAATGGTTAGGGTACACAAACCGGAGGTGTCCAGGAAGTCACACTGCTGCAGAGCTAGGCACACTGTGGGAAGGAGACCAGTGTTTGCACCGACCGTGGGCCAGGTCTTTCAGATATCCAATTGCATAAGCCGCACATTTGTGATATTGGTATTACTGTCCCCGTTTTAGAGACGTAAGAACTGGGGTTCGGGGAGGTAAAATTCTCGCTGGAGGTCATGCAGCTGCCAGTGAGGTGTGACAGGTCCCCTCCAAAGCCCTTGGTGCTCACTTCGTGCCCTGCCGAAGTGTGGAGGGTGCTTTGGATTCAGGATAAAGAGCTGAGACGGGTCGTTTCTTGGCTGTTCCCGGGGCAGGTGGCTCAGGACACAGAGACCTGTTCTTGGCATCAGGAATGCTCCTGCTAGGTCTCAACCAGCAGATGGGTTTCAGGATTTTACTCCAGAGCCCTCAGTGTTTTGTGAGCAAGGGGTGGCTTTACTGCAGAGAAAGCCAAGAATCGGTTATAGTACGAGCCACCCATCATTGAGGCTTAGCATGGGCGCGTCACCCTGCCAGCCCTCTATGTACAAGGATTAACTCACTGAATCCACACACCCCTCCGACTCTATGAAGGAAGCACATCCCCATTTTACCTTTGAGGAAACTAAGGACTTTGAGAAATTGAGCACCTTGCCCAAGGCCAGGATGGGTTGGGACACACACGGGGGTCTGGCTAACTGCACAGCCTAGTGCCCACCACTGTGGGACCCTGGTGTGGCAGCGTCTGGTCCTGCACCGCCTTCTGCCTGGCTGGGCTGGAACCAGGGCAGGGCGTCCAGGCCAGCCCACCTTTCCCAGGGTCCGTACTGCACACCCGCTTCTGCATAGCGCAGATGGGACCAGGAATCCCGCGTACCTGAGCCGAAGCTGCCCAAAGCCACTGGGCTAAATGGAGGCTGCGCTACAACAGCTTTGCCAGCGCTCCCTGGCGGGGAGAGTCCCCGGCCCAGCTGAGGCCTGAGTCCTCCTTCCTGACCCATCTCTCACCAGCCACTTCCAGGACACCTGGTGCCACCTCTGAAGACAGTCTTCCTCTGGCCCCTCCGGGAAGCTCCCTCCCCACAGCCACAAAACCCCTCTCCTCCAGGACGGCTCTGCCCCTTTCTCCAGGCTACGTTCCTTCATCCATTCATTCCATGCAAGAGGTAGTGAAAACGGGCCTGGCCTTGTGCAGAGCCTGGGGTGGGGGCTGAGGAATCCCAGAGATGAACCAAAAGCCAGTGCTTGACAAAGCTGCCGGCCCTAGAGAGGACAGATGCGGACGTCCCAGGAGGCAGAAAGGCATCTGGCACTTATCAACTCTGCACCTACTATGTGTCATACCCAGGCAGACAAAGCATCGTCTTTGCCCTCAAAACACCCGGTATTATGCCATCCCGACAGCACAAATAAAGTGCTGTGAATGTCAAGAGGAAGGAGAGAACGTTTCTAGCTGGAGGGAATCAGGGAAGGCTTCGTGGAAGAGACGGGATGGCGCTGTGGGGAAAGGCCACCCACCCCAGCTGGGCCCCAGCTGGATTCCATCCCTTTGGCAAAGGCGCAGTTGCTAGTTGTGTAACTGGCTGGGGAGGTGCCATTATACTTGCTCACCACGTCCGCCTGCTGCAGTACGCTGGGCACTGGCTGGTTAACTTCAGAACTAGCTGCTTGCTGGCTTTCTAAGGTTGTCTGCCCTCTCGCTGGGTCACACGCCACAGGGTGCAGTCTCGGGGAATGGTGTGTCCCTTCCTGCCGCCGGGTGTGTGGGAGTAGAGGGACAGCATAAACCCTGTTCCTAAAGCCCTACACTTGTCTGTCTTAGGAACCCCAGGTCCAACACTTGTCTGGGTAAAGCAAGCTCTGATTGGCTGAGCGATGGCCAACTGGTCTCCATGGTGACATAAGCGCCTTAGCAGATGGGTAGCCGAGTTGGGAGGCTCTTCCCCTGAGATGCGCATCTTTCCCTTCCTCCCCTGGACTGGGGGCCTCCTTTGGGAACAGCACAAATTTGCTTTCTCTTCTCCAAGCCAGACTCACTCCTTCCTGGAATCAATGGTGTAGGGTGGAGGAGGATTTGTGCAAGACAAACGTCCCCAGCGAGTTCCTCAAAAGCAGCAGTCTGACTTCTAGTTCTTCCAAACCCACCACGGACCCTTCCTCATCTCTGCTGGATGGGCTGGGCTCAGGTGACCCTGGCCCCCCAGGAAGTGACTGCATCCCCTCCTCCCACACGACATCCATCCAGCCACACCTTGCAGAACCTCCTCTGAGGATATGCAAGGGCCCCCTGGTTGGATAAACAGAGCCTGGGTGGTAAGGGCCCCACGAACAGATGTCACTGCCTTACAAATTAAAAACATTCCTAGTGGACGGTCCCGTCTTCCCTCATTCCCTCCCCAGGCTCTCTGCCAGAGGAATGAGGGGGCTGTCCCTAGGGAGATGTGGGTGGGACCCTGGGTTATACCTAGGGAGGGGACACGCCACCCGGCACAGCTGTGACTGAGGCAAAATCAGGTTAAAGGGATCAGCAGCGGCATCACTGAGGAAAAAAGGTCAACAGGGAATAATACACATCCTGAGACGTGTGGGCGGCAGAGGGACCGCCATAGCGCTGCCTTGGTGACAGTTGGGGGTGGGGACAGCTTCCAGACAAATCCTGCAGCCTGTGAACACCAGGAGGAAGGTTCTTTCTCAGAACCTAAGGATGTGGCTACGGCTTCTCTGGAGTGACCTCTTCTTCCCACTGGAATGGCTTTCATCCCCCTCCAGCCCACTCTAGACCCCCGATTGTCCTCTACCGCTAAGCCAGGAAAGGGGGTTTCTTTTCTTTTCTTTTTTGAGACAGAGTCTCACTCTGTTGCTCTGGGTAGACTGCAGTGGCGTCATTGCAGCCTACCACAATCTCAAACTCCTGGGTTCAAGCGATCCTCCTTTCTCAGTCTTCCAAGTAGCTGGGAACTACAGGTGTGCACTGCCATGCCCCACTAATTTTTTAGTTTTTTGTTTGAGGTGGAGTCTCTCTCATGTTGCTCAGGCTGGTCTGGAACTCCTGGCCTCAAGCGATCCTCCCGCCTTGGCCTCTGAGAGTGCTAGGATTACAGACGTGAGCCTCCATGTCTGGCTGGAAAGGAGGTTTCTGAGCAGCCAGCTAGAGCAAGGCCACAGGCACCCCAGCGGGGACAGCTGGGAGCCAGGGGTGGGGGGTGGGGAGAGCCAATAGGCCACCCAGAGTCCCACATGCTGGAGTTGGGAACCCAAGAGGAGCCTGGCACACAGCTGAGTGTGAGGACCAGAGGGATGCGGCCTGGGTCCACCAAGAATACTCCTTTCTCAGCCGTGGCAGAGCATGGCACAGTGGGCCCCAAAGGAGCAGAGCTGGCGGCAAGATGCTGGTGGAGAGTGAGGCAGAGCCCAAGGCCATGAGAGCTGGAGGGAAGCCTGGGAGTGGGCTGCCCAAAGATGGGCGCGGGGTCCAGGTGGAGAGAGAACCCAGCAAGGCCATGCAGGGGCGCCCAGCGAGTTTGGGGGAGGATGGCACGTCACAGGGACAACAGTGGGGAAATGGGGATGGGAGTGTCCCCCTAACATGAATGGCTTTGTGGTCCCTGCACTCCTACTGTGTGTTCTCAACGTTTTCTGCACCTACCTTAACCAAAACCTGATTATAAGGGCAGAGATCTCGCCAGAAAGAGAAACTGATACCCATTTATGCCTTCCTGTCTGCCCATCCTATGCCTCTGAATGTCTGCGATGTTCGAGGCCTGCATTAGGCCCAGGGATGGGAACACCTCGCTGACAGTCACTGAGCAGCCAATGGTAGAGCTGAGCCTAGAAGCCACCTTTTCACTCATTCATCACTGAAGGGACACCCACCACGTGCCAGGCAGGGAGGCCCTGTACAGCTTACAGTCTAACTCAGCCAAACTGAGCTCCCTGGGGGGGTCTGGTCCCTGCCTGCTCAACAGCTATGCATGGGGGTGGGGGTCACAGCAATCTGACCTCTCAGTCCTAAGTGGCCATTGGTGGTTACACAAGCACACCCAGGTGGGGCCGGGGAGCAGTTCCAACGTGGGCTTGAGGTTTAACATGTGCATGACGTAAGGAAAGGCGGCAAAGCTAGTTGCTCCACAGCCCAGATCAAGCCTGCCCAAGGTAACCTGCTGTCCTCATTCTCCCCATAGGCCCACGCCGGCTTCTGGGGAGTCCCGAGTACGTGCCGTTTCCCACGCAGCTCCGTTCTCCGCCCTGCCTGGCCACCTCATGCTGGTGTCTCTGGGGTGCTTAGTGTTTCTAGGTGGATAGGAGAGGCTGACACAGCCCAAGAGCTTGTCTGCTGCAAAACTGTCCTGGCAGCCTCTAGCAATTCTCACGGCACATTTAGTCACAGAATAGGGTGGAAAATCCACTTGAGCCTTTGGGAACATCTTGCTTATCTAGAACAAAACCCACCCAGGGACAGAGTGGTCAGAGCATGCCTCCCCTACCCCAGGACACAAGTCACAGCCGGGAGCATGCCCAGGAAGCAGGGTGGTGTGGTGGGGTCTCCCAGCACCGCCGAGGGGCAGAGGACCCCAGGCCACAAATGGAAGACAGGACCACCTTTGGCAGGAGGGGCTGAAGCCTGAAAGTAGGTCAGGGTCTGCTGAGCCTCCTGCTCTGCCTTCTTCCTCTGCTGTTGAACAAGTCCCTTTCACCCGACTCTGAGCTCAGGGTGGCTAGAAAAAGCCCTGGGGAACCAGGGAACCGGGACCAAGTCCTGCCTCATCACTATGGGCTCAGTAAGTAGCCACTTTTCATCTCTGGACTCAGTTTCCATACCTGTCAAGTCGGGAGCTTAAACCAGATAATCGTCTTCAATGAATTTTTTTTTTTTTTTTTTTTTTT
>VBSM01003215.1:35620250-35648114 GCA_008086735.1 Cheirogaleus medius | reverse complement strand
ACGCCGGGCTGGATGGCAAATGGGTCTGAAGCAGCTGGGGAGGGTGGGGCCGGGTCGGGACAATGGCTCCAGCTCCCTGGGGCCTGGGAGGAGGCGGTATCTGAGGCAGGGAGCAGAGCCAAGCCTGGTGCCCTCCTCTCCTGTCCCATGCATCTCCGGGCTGGCACAGTGGTGGGGATGGCGGCAAAGGAAGTGCCCTACGTGGGCTGGCTCTGAGGGCAGCAGGCAGCAGGGACGCAGAACACCTGGCCCAGGCGGGGGCAGGGGAGGGGGCCATCTTCCAGGGAGGGGCTGCTCCAGTGTCCCCAGGCAGGGAGCTGGCTGGGGCTATGAGTGTGCCAGGTGGGGCCTGGGGGCAGGGGTGGCCGCATGAGAGGGAAAGGCCTGCTTTCCACGGCGCACTCTGCCCTCCGTTCCAGGCACACCAAGGCCTCCTCCAGGCGCCAGGGGCCCGTCTGTGGTCAGTGTGGCCCTTAAACAAGGCCCTGAAGGTCGCATGGGAGAAGGCATCAAGGACCACATTAATGGCTTTCTGTCTTCGCCCGGGAGGGGCTCACTCAGGCACCACCCTTGAAGAAATGGAATGGGTCAGAGCTGGAAGGGGCTCTGGGTCACCTAGGCCAAGGTCCCCGAGCCCAGGCTTAAAGCTAGCCCGTGGGACCCTCAGGCAGAGTCAAACGGGGACAACAGACCCCTCAGGGGCCTGGGGAGGGGACAGGGTGGGGAGCTCTTGACTCCTGCCCTAGCAGCCTCTTGACCCACGCTTGCTCCGAGTTTCCTCATGCTCTGCAGGATAATTGAAACCAGAAGCTGCTCCCCAGCCGCTGACAAAGGCCCCTTGTTCCCCTGCTCCTCACTCCCTCTGCGCTCTGGGCCTGACTGCACCAGGCCAGGCTAGAGCCACTGGCGGGGAGACCCTTGGAGCTGCGGGGTGGGGTCACAGCAGGCAGTGAGGGGCCAACCTTGACTTCCCCACCCCTTCTGAGGTCAGTCTGTCAAAGCCAGGTCTGACTCCATCAGCTTAAGAAAACAGATGCGGCCTCAGCCAAAGGCCCAGACACAGGGGACCACTTGCAGGTGACAGCCTTTAGGAGAGGGCTGTCCGACAAGCCACACCCAGAATCCCTGGAGGGAGGTGGCAGACAGGGTCCCTGAACCTGCCACTTAGAGCAAAGGGCCCTCGTCATTAAGTGAGTACTGACTCTGTGCCAGGCTGTCAGGGGCTTCACGGACTCTCACATTCAGCCCTCAGTAAAGCCCCTTTCCCAGGTAAGGAAACTGAGGCTCAGAGAGGTAGAGTGACTCATCCTGTTCTCCCAATTACTGAGTGGAGGAAGCTGGACTCCGAGCCCAGATCTGTCCGGCCTCTGCCTCAAAGCCCCTCTAACTAGGCTGAGTGATCAAGATCCCCTTCTGTTTTCTTCACTAGACAGTGAGGTCCTGCCCATTCTTTGTACCCACAGCATGGTGCCTGCCGTTTAGAGGGCGCTCATTAAACAGAAACGATGAATACACTAAGGAAAGCAGGACACACACATGTCACAGCCCCAGCCATTTCTTCTAGGTACATTGGATCTTTTGAGCCACACGAGCCGGTGATGCAGGTAGAGTGGGAACAGTTATCCTCATTTAACAGATGAAGAAACTGAGGCTAAAAGAGGTCAAGGGACCAGGAACTGGTCTCCTGAGCCTCTGTCCAGCACTCTTCCCACATCACCAGGGTGACTGTACTTCACGCGTGACACTTCTAAACCACGGACCGGGGAGGACAGACAGGAGACCCACAGGAAGAAGGGGCAAGGAGCCACGGACGCCTAAAGGCCAGGGCCCCAACTCTTTTCTCCCACTATACAAGGTTACTAGTGAGCGGTCACGCCCTGGGGGCACGGGGCCATGCTCACGTTACAGCTGGGAGGAATGAACACATGGGGTGGGGACAGACCCTGGGTCTGGGGAGAGGGAGGCTACGCAGCCTCCATCCTCAGAGACAAGGCTCTTTTTCTCACCTAAAAGCAAGATCTTCAGTGGAAACAACCCAAATGTCCACGGGTGGATGGATGGATGAATGCATGCGGTACGTACACACAATGAAGTTATTCAGCCTCGAAGAGGAAGGAATTTCTGACACCTGCTACAACATGGACGAAGCTTGAGGACATTATGCTAAGTGAAGTAAGCCAGTCACAAAAGGACAAATATTGTCTGATTCTATTTATGTAAGGTTCCCAGAGTAGTCAATGTCACAGAGACAGAAAGTAGAGGGTGGTGACCAGAAGCTAGGAGTCATGACTTAGTGGATGTGGATCTTCCCTGCTGGGGAAGATGAAAAGTTCTGGACGTAGGTAGTGGTGATGTCTACGCAACAATGTGAATTTACCTAATGCCACTGAGCTGCACACCTAAAAATGAGTAAAGGGGTGAATTTTATATTATATATATTTTACTACAATTTAAAAAAAAAAGAATATTAAGAGGGCCTAGATATTGTCAGATTTGCCAATTTGGGCTCTGCGGATGTTCCCAGTCCTGAAGGCAGGGGACTGGCCTTCATAACCTCCTCCCACCGAGCATCATCTATAATAGCTCTGATCTCACACAAGCTTCCAAGGGGCCAGGTCAAGAATGTCAAAGGGATTGACCCTTTCCGCTTGTCCCCCAGCCCTGTCCCCTTCAGACACAGGCTCCAAGCTCCAGAAGGGAAGGGGATGGAGGGGGCTTCCCACTGGGCCTCTGCTTTCAATCAGGGCTAAGGGTGAGTTACCACCCCAGGCAAAGGGACAGCTGGATCTGTGCCCCTCCCCACCCCACGGTCTTGAGCACTCCTGTGCCCAGGGAGGGCTGCCCTGGAAGGATTATGGGAAAGTCAAGCTGCCTGCCATGAGGGGGGAACAGAGACAGGGGCGCACTGACCCCTGGCTTGCGGGTGAGTTAGGGAATGGGGGGCAGGGGAGCAGGAAGGCCAGGGCAGAAGGGCTCCTCTGGCTTAGGTAGTCTGGGGTCAGAGGCAGGAGCTGAGCTGCGGGGCCCTGAGGGGAAGCTGTCTCCTCTGGCCCAGCCAGCCAAGGGCTGGACCCTGGGAATATGCTAATCAGCCAGCGGGTAGGTCCCAGTTGGGGACAGCACATCTGGAGCCTGGAGCAGCGTGGCTGGAAATAGACTAGAATAAACAGACACGAGTCCCCTGGGACCAGGCAGCCAAGGCAGACTAAGGGGGCCTTCCCGATGAGCCGTTACCCTGGCCTGGCCGGGCTGAGCACGGGGCAGCAGGGAGGTGGTGGATATGGGGTGGCCTGGACGGTGAGTCTAGAGGTAAAGGCTGCCTAGGTCTGGAAAAGGAACGGAGGACCCCTGAGCCTGGAAGGGCGGACCTGGGCCAAGCTGGTGGGGTCTTTCACTAAACTTGCAGTGACAAAGGACAGACCCCTGAGAGGCATGGGCTGCCATCCAAGCCTGTCCCTGCCCCTCATCTACGAACAGCTCCCTCCACTCATTTGCCCCGCACCTGACCAAGCCTGACCAGCCTGGGATCGGGCCCCTGAGTTTGGAGGCCTCGAGCAACCACTAACGAGCTCTGTGTCTATGGCCATAGCACTCACCCTTTCTGGTCTTGGTTTCCTTCTCCTCCAAAAGCAGGACTGGATGAAATGCCTTTCAGGATGCCTTTGGTCTAAAGCCCCCACTAACCTCTTCATTTATTCATTCCTTTAACCTCCCTCCTACCCTGCGGTGCTCAAGGCAGGCTGGCTCCTTCATTTCCTGGGCCACTCCCTGCGCATTCCTTCCTCCCTGCCCTGGTCATGCAGGTCCTACCCCCGGATGCCCACCCCACTCCTTTCTGCTGATCCAGAGCCTGCCCACCTGGCTAGAATAACACAAAGCCCTAAAATGGCAATTACTGCGCTGGCCATTATATCAGATGGTTTATATAAAGCCTATAAAGCACTTTGACAATGTATCAAAAAAGGTATTTATAAAGACTGGTAGACCTACAGCCCTAGAAAAAAGGAGGTAGATGACAATAGCACATGAAAATAGGAAAAAATACAAAATGATTAAAACTATATAAAAATGTATATACCCAAGGAAGGGAAAAGGCACAGAGTAAAATGGCTATTTCAGACGAGTAGGAGTAGGGATGGTTTGTGATTATGTTTCAAGTCTCTTTATCATTATTGCAATTTTCTTCCTAACGTAAATATTGCTTTTGGAATTAAAACCGCCCAGTGCTTCCAAATCTCTTCCACTCCACCTCCTCCTGGAAGCCTTCCTAACTTCAGTCCTCGGTCCCTCCCTTCTTTGGATTCTGTTTCCATTTTATGGCTTACAGAACAGTGGGAGGAAGTCGAGCACCTAGAGATGGGCTCTGGAGCCAGCTGCCAGCCCGGCTCAAGTCCTGGCTGCGTGGCCTTGGACAGGTGACTTAACCCCTCGGTGCCTGGCTCTCTCATCTTTACAATTGTGGTAACATTCTACCCCACAGGGTCCTGTGCAGACTCCCTGAGATAGCAGATGGAAGTGTCTAGCACGGTGCTGGGCTCACCCCAAGCTCTGACGTCATCATCGTTACTGCTGCATCTCGCACCATTCTCCGGCGGCTGGGCATGTATGGATACACTTGCCTTTCCGATGTGACAGTGGGCGCCTCGGAGACTAGGATCCTGGCACCTCTCACTCTGCAGATGCACAGTGAGTCAGTCTCCCCCTCACACCCCGCTGTTGCTCTTTTCCTTGCATGCTCATTCTACTTTCTCCCAGGCACCAGGCAGAAATGTCCCCTGCCCAGAGGTAACAGGACTCCAAGACAAAGGAAGCCGTGGGTTGTCCTCATGCCGTAAAGCAAGGTTCTGGGGTGGAACATCACTCAGGTTCCTCCTCTAGACCACTAGCCCTGCCAGGGCCCTGGCTGGGAGATTTCCTGATGAAGGCCTGAGACCGGGGACACGGCACAGAAGAGTGAGCACGGCCTCCCTGTGCACTGTCAGCAGAGCTGCCCTGGCCACGGTACTTAACCTCAGTGCCTCAGTGTCCTCGTCTGCAAAATGGGGAGGACGTGATTGTTCTTTTCCTTGTGGAACTGTTGTGAGGATCACATGAGATCACACTTGGGAATGGGCCTCCGACAGCTGCCAGACACACATGTTAGTGATCAGTGCTGCCATTTGTCTGTCACTACGTGCTGCCCCCACGCTGCAGAGTCCCTGCCCCCACTGCCACATTGGGAGCCTGGTCGCAGGAGCAAATGCCTGAAGCTTAGGCAACCTCTGGACAGCTGAGTGGGCGGGTCTTGGAGAAGAAGGGGGACAATAGAGACAGGCCTTCTTCTTCCCCCTGCCTTTCCTTCAGGTCACCCGAACATCCCTGAGGACTCGGCGCTACCTCGAGACCACCTAAAGCTCCATCCTCAGCACCTGCTGGAGAGGAGCAGGGCCAAGTTCTAGAGGCTGATGGCAGGAAGGGACATGGGATGCAGCTGTGGGGATAGACTGTTCCACGGCTCTGTGGGGCTGGCCACGTGGGAAAGACTGGTGCAGACTCTCCACCCAGCCCGGCCATCCTCGGTGGCCCTGAGGGCAGTCACGGGGCAAGACTTTATAAGCCATGGCAACCCCCGGAGGAAGGACACCCCCTCCACCTCTCTGATCCATAGGAAGGCTGGTCAGATGCTCTGTAGCTGAGGGCCAGGGGCTGTGCCTTGCAGAGCTGAGTGCTGGGGGACTTCAAAGGCCTCCAGAGGGCTCTGGCTCTGAACCGCCCGCTCACAGGCCCCGGTCAGCTGGCAGCAGGAAGGTTTGTGTTTCTTTTAATATCAACTCCCAGGCATTTAACATTCCTCGAAGCTTAAACACAGAAACATTTTCCTTACCAGACTGTGCTTTCTGCTCTGCCAAACATAACCTGGCTTCCTCCCCTTCCCCCACTGCCTCCATCTGCTCCTGTCTCCAAGATGTAATGATTTATGGTGTGTCTCCCCTGGGGTTTGTGCAGCTGAGAAGGAAGAAAGTGACAGGGCTGAAGTCCAGGTGGGAGAATGCCGCCTTCGGGCCCTGGGAGCTGAGTTCTCAAGGGGTGGGGTCCACAGCGCCCACAGAGCTGGCTGCTCTCCGTACCCCCTTTAACTCTTCCATTTCCCAGCTACCAGTGGCCCAGGCAGTGTGGCAGCCGGTCATGTATCTTAGCTGGGCATCTCCTAGGGCTGGATGGGTCAGCCCAGAACCCTTTCCCTGCCTGTCCCTCTGGCCCGGCCCAGGGACATGGAGACAGGGCTCCTACCGCTAATCGCTGCAGAGAGCAGGTTCTAGGGACTGAGTTTAGAGAGCACTCTCTCAACCCCCATTTCCTAAATAATGAAGGACTCACAGTTGCCTAGCAGCACTGTTTCCCTGGCGACAGTGCTGAGGAACGGGGTGCAGGTCCCACAGCGTCAGGAAGGGACGTGCTCAGGAACATGGGGCGACGTGAGGCAGATGGCTGGGCCCCCGCCAAATGGTGCCATCCCTCCTGTTCAAACACCGGAGCCTGAGATAGGTGGGGGAGCGGGAGACCCACATGGTCCCAAGAAGCAACGCCTCCAAGGACACTCAGTTAAGAGCCAGATATCAAACTCTGCAGCCTCAACAATGCGTCAGAGAACAAACTCTTCTTGCAAAAAAGCGTCGTTCGGCTCCCTTTGTAGACGGGGCTAACCCAGCCTGCACCCAGATTGTGTCTGGGGCAACTGTTAAGGAACCCAAAGCACTCAATGCCCATGGCTCAATCCCAGTACGTACAGTTATTGTTTCCCTTCATTTCATGGTCACAGGATCTGCCCACAAGCCAGGGCCCTTGTGTCATAAGCAGGAGGCCACACAAGGTGCCAGACAGGAGTGTGGATGGCTCCATGCTGAATGTCACCACTGCTGCCCCTCCCCCACCTCACACACTCTATCCCTCCTCCCCAAGCCTACTTCTTTTGACAGGCAAGTGAAGAACAGCCCATCTTCAAAACTGGCAGAATATTCCAGAAGCACAGGCTGTAAACAAGGGCCTTCTTTCTCCATGCAATTCTAGGGAACTGAGAAACACAGCTGAGGCACATATGCTCTTAACCTGACCGAGGACCCGCCTCTGCCAATACCCAGAGAGGCCACCCTAAGCCGATGACTCCCAACTCAGGGAAGGTCCAGCAACCCTAGCAACAAGTCAGAGACCAGCCCCCCAGCAGGATCCTAAGCCCTTCTGGAAGAACGGCAAATGCCTGGGCCACGTGCCCACTCCTGTCCCAGGCCTATGCCAGACGCTGCTCATCGACACAGCACTCTCCCCCGCTCATGGACACAGCCTCAGCATCCTTCTCAACACAGCATTCCAAGAAAGCCACCCCTAGACGAAGGTTGGGATGTGCACACGAAAGGAACCTGCTCGTCATCCCTCCGGTCCAGCTCGCGGAGGTGTGGACGATCCACCTGAGCCAGGTATGGACGCCAGAGGAACCGGCGCACGTGGGTTTCTGGGGTTACCGTCAGACACCATCTCTAGCAGGGAGAACAACCAGAACTTTTCTCAAGCCAGCTTTAAACTGAAGTCACAAAAGGCCAGACACCTTGACCAAGGCAAGTGAGAAGGACTCTCAACTGGCACCACCTCCTGGCAGCTCTCCGAGCCTTGCCTTGGTGCCCTGGACCCTCACCTGGATCTGCCCTTTGCCCATGATCTTGTCCACGATCTCGTTGTTGTCCTTGTTGACCTTGGTCTTGTCGTAGCACTTGTCGTAGCACAGGATCCTCAGGGACTGAGAGCCTTCCAGTTCAATCTCAAACTCCTGGGGGAAGATGGGACAAAGGGTCTTGGACTTCCAGAGCAGGGAGACCTGGCTTCCTTGCAGGTGCAGGCCTCGACTTTGCAAGGGGTGGGTGAGCAGGGCCCAGGAGGACCACATCCCAAGACGGGGAGGGCACCCTCATTTCCTGGAGCTCCCAGAGGCCTGCGCAGCACTGATGGAATGGAGTTTGGGCTGACACTGCAGTGCCCCACACCCACGGACACAGAGCTGCTCCAACCAACAGGCTTGGCCATCCCAGCAGATGGGAGGAGGGGGGTGGGCACACTCAGTGACAAACTCGGGGGTCCCTGCAGGGACACCAGCTCCCTCCACTCACCTCATCCCACTTGGGCTCTGTCGTGTCCCGGAACACCCTAGTTTTGGCTTTGCTGACGAAATAGCCAAAGGAATCCACCTCCAGGGTACAGTAGAGGTCTGCAGGGGAAGGACAGATAGAGACACACTGAGTGAGGCCCCTGAGACCTAGGAGTGGGCCAGGGTGGGGCTGCTGGTGGTGAGGGGCTCGGGAAGGAAGGGGGACAACACACCTGTCCCTCCCAGCTCCCGATGGGGTGGCATCTTAGCATTCTCCTCCTCCTTCCCCGCCCTCTTCTCGGTGGCTCTGGCCCTCCCCTCCTTGTCCCCTCCAGCCACACTGGACGCCTCCTCCCTCGGAGGTGCCTCCCCAAGCTCTTCCCTCCTCACGTTGATGGAAGGAGCACCCCCCAGGGCTCCTCCCAGAGTTTCTCAACAGGGGTGCCACAGGCATTTGAGGTGGGAGGCACGGCAGGTGTTTAGTACCCCTGGCCTCTGGTCCTGAATGCCCCCAGTAACCGTGACTGTGATGACCAACAATGGCCCCACATTCCCCGGGCTCGGCCTGCTGTTGTTTTAGCTTTAACTGAAGCGATCTCTATGTGTGTTCACGGTCTCTCTTCCATCCACCGTGCGAACAATGCTGGGAGAGGCCTTGGGTTTTCTTACCCACCAGTGGACCCCTGGTACCAAGATCAGGGCTTGGTGTACAGCAGGCACACAGCAAATGCTTGTGGGACAAATGAATGAAGCTCTCACCCCCACCCCGCTGCTTTGGGTAACAGAGCGGTGGAGGGCTGGGGTGAGGCGGTGGAGGGCTGGGGCGAGACGGCGGGGGCAGGGCTCTGCCTAGCGTTTCCATCTGGAACCCTGGCCCTGGGCTGAGCAGCTTCTCCTCTCTATCCGGGGACCGGGAGACCACAGCCCTGGTGGTGCCCCAGGCACTCTGCAAATCCACACGTTCCCGCTGGGGCTCAGACCCTGGCAGCCCTCCCACCTCCATGGGCGCTGCCACGGCTATCTCCCAGGGCGCTGCTGGTGTGGGGGGTGTCTTTGAGACACCACAGCCAACCCTCTGCGGCATGAGCCAAGGAGCAAGGGGCAGAGGTCAGAGGCTGGATGGTGGCTCAGGCCACCTCTCTGATCAGCCCCAGGAGCGGCCCAGCTCTCCTATGGAAAGGGGAGTAGAGCTTGCCCCCGTGAAGTCTCTAGCTGGGCGCAGCACAGAGCAGGTCCAGGCGGGTATCAGAACACGCAAGCAGGTGGCACGGATGAGCAGGGGGACAGCGCCAGGGCCTGTGCACACGGCCTCTGCCAGATCAGGGAGCAGGTCTGTGTGGCCGAGAGATGGAAGATCGTGAAGTGCCACCAGCACCGACTGATTTTAGCGTGAATGAAGCCTCCATCGGGGGACAGGGGATAGCTCACAAAGTGAGGGCTTTGGAGTCAGACTGTCTGGGTTCAAATCCCGGCTCTGCACAAATCTCCTAACTTCTCTGCCTTAGTTCTCACACCTGTGAAACAGGAACAATGATGCTGCCTGCACCCTAGGCCTGACTGCAGACACAATGAGTTTACTAGGACAAAAAGCTACAGTTGAAGATATGAAAGGCCTAACCTTAACCCCTGAGTCAGAATGAACATCAGAGTGGGTCAGGGGGTGGGAAGAAGGAGGTGAAGACAGTCTGGAGGGAAGGAGAGACTTGGTAGCAGCTCATCCTGCTTCTTACCACCCGACCCAGTTTGGGAGACAGAACACCTGTCCCATCTCAGTAGGCCTGCTCTCCGAGGGCCACCCAGCCAACCGGAAGCAGGAGAGGGAGGACGGGCAAGACATCTGCGCACCAGGGAGGTGGGAGGCGGCTGGTGCAGACTTGGGGGTGTGCACCAGCCCTGTGGAGTTCATTAGCCAGGAAGATTCCTGAGTAGCAGCCCCCAAGGAAGGGCATTCTGTGGGTTCGGGGAGGGTTCACGAAGCATCCATGTTAACAAGCAGCCCGGTGATGAGGGCGGTGGTCCCAGCCATACGTTGAGAAACGCTCTCGAAGGAAGAGCTTGGGGTTTGGTGGCAAAAGACGTGGATTCTACTGCGCAGGCGACTGCCTGTGCAAAAGTCCCTGGAGCCCGCTGAGCCTCAGCTTCCTCGTGTGGAAAATGGGAACGGTGCCAGTGACCTCAGAGGGACGCCAGAGGATCAGAGCGGATAACGAGCCTGCAAGGGCTTTGAACATGCCAAGGCACTGTCCCCATGCTGCTCGTGTTCTCGTTTTCTCCGGGTACACAGTAGGCACTCTGCAAATTAACCACCTCAGCACTTCCGAGCCCCTATTCATCCAAGGATAAAGGAGACCTGGTTCCTGCCCTCAAAGAACTCTATCGAGAGAGGCAGATTATGTGACAAACAGCATGACAGGTGCTGAGTGTGATAGGGACACAGAGAAGGGAGGCCGATTTCCCAGGGACCCAGGGTGACCTGATGGCTGTCTGTGGCCAAGGGCATAACCTCTGCGTGGTGGGCTGCAGGGAGGCGTGGCAGACATCACCTGCCAGAGAGGATGGAAAGGGCATGGGAAGGGGCAGGTGGAGAGGAGGGGCCTCCGGTTTCTGATCCGGTGTGATGTTAAGTCCTTTCACCTCTCTCAGCTTCCTCATCTGGCAAATGGGTACAAACTGTTAGCTGTCTAACGGACTCACAAATTCCTCTGTAAAAAGTATAATCTCTGAAGCTCAGAGAGGTTAAGAAACTTGCCCAAGGTCACACAGTTTGTAATGGGCAGACACGGGGTTGGAGCCCAGGTGTTTGCAGCTCAGGGGTTTCAGACTTGAGAGAGAGCAGACCTTGGAGACAGAAGGCAGAGGTAGCTCCCCCCAGCCAAGAGGAGCCGGTGCCTGGACTTCGGGGGAATGGCGCGCATCTCAGGGCCCCAGCCTGGGCAGCCCAGAGCAGAGCAGGTGGGCAGTGGGAGACCCCACGCAGTGCTCCCACAGGGACTTTCTGTGAAAGGCTGCTAATGGGCCACACTTCTTCCTAGGGCGGGTGGGCAGGGGCACTTACTGGCCGATTGCTTAAATCCCTTGGCAGAGTGGACGATGACGTGAAGGAAGCCATAGAGTCCAGGGGACTCGTCGTCTGCAAGAGAGAACAGCCCCCAGGGCGGGGTAGTGAGAGCTGCACCCCCTGCTCGGTCCCAGGCTGGTGGGGAGGCAGACAGGGCGAGACACAGCCTGATCCCTGGTCTGACAGCACCACCTGGTGGCCGCATGAAAAAGTTCCCAAAGCTCACTGCTTCCTCCAAGGTGAGCGGCCCCAGGCGGTGCAGGGGCCCTTCTCCCCTCCACTCTGCCCAGGAGGCCGCCCTCCACCTACCGTCCTGGCCAGGGACCTGGCACCAGTACCCTGGGGTACTCTTCCTGCCTATCCCATGCCTGCCCTCCTCAGTCTAGTCTTTCAAAGCGAAATCAACTAATATCATAAGTCACTCTGTGCTAATAGAAGAGAAAAAGCCCAGCTGTGTGCCCTGCTTGGGACACAGGCGTCCCTAGAAGACCTCCATATGCAGAGGACAGCTTGCCTTCAAAATTCCTTTCACAGAGTGGACCCTTTCCCAGCACCCTGGACAGCTAGAACGGACAGTTGCCAGCCCTGGTCGCTGCCCTCCCCCGCCCAAAAGCCTCCCATAGGCTCCTCAGCTTACAGCGTGAATGCCAAACTCCCTTGCGTGGCATTCAAGGCCTTCCAAGAGTCGGTCCCTGGAAGCGTCCAGCCTTATTTCTCAGATACTACTCCACCTGCCCTCTTCCCTCCCCCTCCCCATGCTTCAGCCTCTTGCTTCCATTATCAGACTATTTTCATGGATATATTAACTACACAATCCCCATGCACCAGAATGTCAGATTCTTCTCTCAAGCCAGAGGGGGTCCGAGGAGAAGTTGGGGCCCAACAGGGATTCAATGCACTATAATCCCTACTCAAGCTCTTGTGTACCCGGCAACTGAATAGTCCCAGCACAGTGGAGCAGAGATCAGTCATTTGCAGCCACATGTCTGTCTGGGTACTTAAGAAAGGCCAGCAATGCCCTGCGGCTGGGACCTGCTGGTTGGGCAACCTCAGGCTCTAGTCCTTACCGTCTTTATTGCTGGTGACAGGAATGTTGTGTACAGTCCTAAGCTTGAAACAGGATCCCGTGAGCACCTGGAGCTCCACTGAGCTCAGGACAAAGGCCTGGAGATCTGAAGGAAGAGCCAAGAGAGAAGGGAGCATCGGCACTGGTCCACTAGGACCTGCTGATCTTCCTTGGGGGCTGCTTCAGAAAGACACCTTAGTTCTAGGGGCAGAGTTTGGTCCTTGGGTAGGAGGGAAAGACTTGCAGACAGACAAGGACTATTGTAGGTGCTGTCAGAGGGGTCAGAGTAGGAGAATCTAATTGAAGAGGTTCGTGTATGTATGTGTGAGAGAGCGAGAGCAAAAGAGAGAGAAAAGGGGACGGGGCGACCTTGGGCTCTGGGTCCAATCCTATTACCAATTTATCATGTCTTCAGCAAATCACTTAAATTCTTTGGGTCTCAATGGATCAGTAACATCATCAAGTGCCACCTCCCTTGCACCTTCTAGGGTGACTACGAGGGCAGAAGAGGAGATACTGAACACAAAATGCTTGGAAATGCAAAGGCCCATCACTGCCATGGACGTCACCAGGGCAGTGCAGGACGTTACCCTTCTTCTGTAGTTTCTGGATCGCTTCTCTCCATTCTGACCTCTCATAGTCCGAGGACAGTAGGAACAGGTAGCTCTGAAGAGAGGAGATGAGCATTCAGTGGGGTGACCACAGTTAGGACAAGCACATTCCCAGAGTCTGGGGCTGCTAACAAGCTCCTTCTTACTCAGGCACGCCTGAACTTGGAGAAAGAGGCAGCTAGGTTTGGGGCAGTGGGTGAGGGGTGGTCGGAACTTCCTGGGAAGCCAGGTGACAGAAGTGGCAGTGCCAGTGATGGCCAGCAGGGGGCACTGGCTCCATACCAGTGGGGAGAAGGAGTGTGGGGCTGGAGTCATGGCAGCCTCCTTGGGAAGTGAGGGCCTGAGTCCCTGATTTCCACAGGTCAGGGCCAGGAGCTATAGAGAGTGGGCAGCTCTGGGCTAAGGAAGGGGCCTGTCTTTGTCCCACCCTCACCCTTCCTGACCTTTCCATTCCGACTGTGGATCCGAAACGGGATTGTGGGGGAATTGAGCAGCAGCAGGAATTCATTCTCAAACATCTTCTTTTTGAGACGCTCGATGGCCCGGCTCTGCCCTTTGTTGGCTTTCTGCGGGGGCGGAGGGCACAGTGGGTTTCCCTCACATGCAGACACCATCGTGGCTCACCCAGCAGCTCTAAGTACAACGTTCCCCTGTGTATTAACCGCGCTTTTTCATTTTCTACATTTTGTGACATTTTGACATCTTGAGGGGTGGGGGCCGCCCTGGGTGAGGAGAAACTGCTTCTCCCAGGCTGGCTAATCCCTAAGATTGTAAATGACAATACTGTGAGCACCTTTCATATGCAAACCACCCACATGTCTCCAGCCACTCCTATATGCAACTCTTACCCCTAAGCCAGTATTTCCTCTGCCCTCATCACCCAGGGCCAGGGGCCAGGTAACTAGAGACCACCTAGAGCCTACCAACATTACTCAAACCAGCCCATCCTAAACTGCTTCCCCTGCCCCACCTTGCTTCTCTGCAGAAAACACAACGAGGCTGGCCCTGCCTGCCCCTCACTCCTGCCTCCTGTCCAAACCTGGTGCTTCCCCACGTGGCCATGTGTATGTGCTGTCTCCTTCTCTTGGGAACTGTAAATAATGAGAAATCTTTCAGTGGTATTAGCCTCTCTGTATTGTCACTCTCTCACCTCTGTAAATTAAATCCTGGGTACAAGAGAGACACCTTGCTTTAAAAACCTCAGATACCTTTCAGCATAAAGCCCCATCTGCTGGCCTGGCACCCTAGTCCCCTACGGCAGGGTTCCGGCCTCCCTGCGCTGCCTGACAACTCACCACGCTCCACCCTGTCCCCTCGGCTCAGCCTCTTTCTCCAACAAGCCTTCGTACCCTTCTATTTCGATTTTCCAAGTTTATGTCTACTTTATAAAGATCCCCTGCTTATTAAACACTATTACGCTTCAAGTCTCAGTTTCAATACCATCCTAAAGCTCCTAAGTTAGAATTAATCTCTGTAACATTTTTTTTAAAACCCACTAGGACTGGAAAAGTTGTAACAAATGCTCACAGCCAGTGTTGTGACAGCGTGGGGAACAGTGACTTTCATTCATTGCTGGGGGAACGTAGTGGACACAGCTTTTTCAGAGGTAAATCTGGCAATTAAATGCATACACCCTTTGCTCCAACCATCCCACTTGTAGGGAATCTGCTACGGCAGTGGTCCCCAACTTTTTTGGCACCAGGGACTGGTTTCATGGAAGATCATTTTTCCACGGACGAGGGGTTGGGGAGCAGGCAGATCTCAGGCAGTGACGTGAGCGATGGCGAGTGACTGTGAATACAGATGAAGCTGTGACGCTTCGCAGACAACACCTGTGCCTCTCCAAGGACTCTCATCACAAGTGTCACGCTCTGTGGTCAGTAATGGACGTGTCTGCCTGCTCCACCGGACAAGGAACTCCGTGATGCTTGTGGCACACTCCTGGAGGCCTGCAGCCAGTGGAGCTCAGTAAACTATGACTTGACTGAACAGAAGGCCACATCTGCACACCTAGTGGCAGGAGGGAGGGCACAAAGCCTGCTGACTCCTGGGATTGGGTGAGAAACACACATGCAGCATGCCCCTGGGGAGGGAAGGGTGGGCACCCCCAGAAGGGGAACAGGCTCACCTAAGCAGGCTGGGGCCCAGCCATTCAGGAGGAGGACACTGGTGGTCAGGCAGCTCCCTCTGGGCAGACACAGCCCCAGTCAGACCCTCAGTCCTAGGACATCCTCCTGCCCTGAACACCCCTGGGGTTATAACTGTGGTCTTCCCTTCCCTTGTTCAAAGACAGATGTTTGAGTTGAAAGGATCCTTAGAGGCCATCTGGTTATGTATCCCTCAGTGATCATTTACTAAGCACCTGTTTATTATGTGCTAAGTATTAGGGACATAGAACTGAAGAAAGAGCCCACTCATTGGAGTTCAAATTCTGTTTTTGTATTTTGAGACAGAGTCTCACTCTGTTGCCCAGCCTGGAGTGCCATGGCATCAGCCTAGTTCACCTCAAACTAGCAAACTCAAACTCCTGGGCTCAAATGATCCTCCTGTCTCAGCCTCCCAAGCCTGTAGCTGGGACTACAGGTGCTCACCACCACGCCTGGCTAATTTTTTCTATTTTTAGTAGAGACGGGGTCTCGCTCTTGCTCAGGCTGCTTTCGAACTCCTGATCTCAAGTGATCCTCCCACCTCGGCCCTCCAGAGTGCTAGGATTATTGGCGTGAACCACCGCACCTAGCTAGAGTTCAAGTTCTAGTAAGGAAGAGGAAAAGCTGATCATGCAATTATAATTCAGTACCATTAAAGCAAAACCAGAGGTAAACACCAGGAACTGGGAGCAGGACATCCAACTCAGATTATGGTGGGTCAGATATCAGAGAAGGCTTCCCAGGGGAGGTGAGGCCTAAGCCCAGACTGGACAGGTGAGAAAGAGAGCCCAGGCCAACCAAACCACTCCATGCTCTTCCTTCTATTTTTGGGGAAGGCTTCTCCTGCAGTGCTTTCCTCTAGCCACTGTTTTAGAATATATGAATTGAAGGCTATATATTTTCCTCTAAAAAGTGCTTTGGCCACATCTCATGGGTTTTGCTATGTAGTGCTCTCATTTTCATGCAGTTCTAAATGGTTTGCAGTTTCCGTTTTGATTTCCTCTTTCTCTCGTAAGTTTTAATTTTCTAAGCATATAATTATATTCTAGTTGTTGATTTCTAATTTTACTCCACTGTGGTCCGTGAACATGTCCTGTATGCTATCAATTGCTTGAAACACTTTGAGATTTCCTTAGTGGCCTAATATAGGATGAACATTTGTGAATGTTCTACGTGTATGTGACAAGAATCTCATTTCTCTGCCGGGGCACTAGCTTCTATGCGTTTTTAGGTCAAGCATGTTAATTGTACTATTCAGGTCCTCTCTCTCCTTACTTATTTGCCTACTTGGTCTGTCAGTTTCTGAGAGAGGCTTTCCAGGTCCTTTCTCTTGCAGATGTCCTGCTTGTCCCTATGAAGACCTTCTTTTTCTCTTGCTTACCTTTTCTACAGGGTTCAACACACACTGTTCTCCAGGAAACTTTCCACAGTTAACCCATCTAAATTCTAACTCCTTGGCCCTCCCTCCATCTGCTCACAGCTACTCTGACACAGGCAGGGTCTTTCCATTAACACACTCAAGGGCTCCCACTCTTTCATCTTGCCCCCCCATCCCTCCATCAAACTCTCAAACCTTACAACTTCCCTTTCTTCTACCTCCCCAGCATACCCCGTTCAAAGAGACCCAGTAAGAACGGTCCCAGGCTCAGATGCCAAGCTCTGCTCACCTCCTTCTGGATTTCACTCTTGAGGGCAGAGATCTTCATTTTCATGTCCTCCAGCTCGTGGTCTGGGAAGGGGTGCACCTGTGGGCTGGCCTCAGACTCCTCGGGGGATGGAAACACTAAGTCGGCCAGGGGGATGTACCACTTACAGTCATATTGCTGGTGCTTCCTGCAAACAAGCCAGAGGGAAGTTGAAGGGCTCTTCAAGCCTAAACTGCTGGGCCCAGAAGCAAAAAAACCATTGGAAAGGGATTTACTGAGAACTCGTCATAGGCAAGAATGATCTTGAGGAGTTGATCAGGAAACACACACATGGAATAATGAGAGCAGATTCCAGGGTCAGCCAGCTGTGAGGGCTGGTCCTGCACCTTGCCAGTCTTCTGGCTCAGTACGACTGATGTTTTTAAACATCCCAAACTGCTTAGGTGTTGAGAAGAGGGAAGCCTTCCTGGTTGGGCCCACATATTCCTATTCCCCATCTCACACCCTTCCCTCCCTTCTGGCCTATTCATACTTGGCTCACATTCATTAACCTTTAGGCTAGAGATAGAACACAGACGTTATTCTGAATGCCAACTCTGATTAATGGGGTACTGGATTGAGGATGATAAAGTCACATCTAAGCCTAGTGGGAAAGAGTGCCATCCATGATTGATTAGTAATGTCTGCTGCAGGCAAAGGACTGAAGGCAGAGGCATGTGTGCTCATTATTACCATCTCTGTTTCAGAACTATCTCAAATGTGATTTAGTTCCAGGGAGCCATGCCTTTTATTGAAGTTCATAATGACCTCTCCTTCTCTGACTTCCCCGAGCGAGGACACAGATTTGCACCTCTTATTCTGGTCCCTTAGTGTTGCAGTGAGTGCATGGGCTTGTTGCCCCTGTACTGTAAGGTGGTATACTTAGCACATTGTGCATGATTAGTAAATGCAGGTGGAAGAATGTGTGAACGATACTGAATAATCTTTTCTGTTCATGGCACAGAGCAGACCCACATGTCTGGGTATAGAGGTGGCGGTGGAAAAGAGCTTTCAAGTTAGACAGGGTTCAAATCCCATCTCCTCCACTTCTAGCTGTGCGACCTTGGGCAACTTATGTACCTTCTGTAAGGCTTTTCTCTCATCTGTGAGATGGGGATAATAATAACTACGTCGCGGAGTTGTTGGGAAGAATAGGAAATAATGCATTCAAAGCATTTGTCATGGCACCTGCCATGGCATAAGCTTTCAATAAAGGGTAGCAGTACATTGAGTGAATATTCAGAGAATTGCAGTTAGCAAAAATTCAGAGATGTCTAATAAAAGGAGAATGCTTAAGTAAATTATGGCATATCCACTTGTAACATCACGCAGGAAAGTAAAATGATGATTATGAAGATTAGGCAGCTACGGGGAAAATGCTTATGACATGAAATAGAAAACGCAGAGCCCAAAATTGGGCATTCACTCTGATTACAACTGCATGAAAAAACATAAGAACATTTTAAAAAAAGGGAAAGAAATATAGCAGCAGGAGACTGATGCTTGTGTTCGGGTGGGTGATGGCTTTCTTTCTGTAATGTTCTTATATTATCTTTATAATTAAAAACATGACTTATTTTTAGAAAAAGTCTATGTAGTGAAATGAAACTAATTAAAATATTTTTTAAAAGGAAAAAAGCCCCCAAATCGCCCCAGGTTGATGAGGGCTCCACAAGGAGCAGGGTCTGGTCGCCCCCCACCATGCCCCCGGGCTCCCACGCACTCACCCCGCGGAGGTCTTCTTTAGCTTGGCACACAGTAGGACATCTGTAAAGAGGAAGACGTGCCGCAGCTTCCGAGAGCTCTCCGACACTTCCACCAGGAAGCCATCCTTTACCAGCTGCCGCGTCTGAGGGAGATGACAGACCCCCCCAGCCTGCTCAAGGGGAGAGTAGCCGAGGGCCCAGCCTGCGCCGGGGGCACCGTCCAGCCAGGGAGGGCTGAAGGCACGGGCAGTACTGCCCGGTCACGTGGACACAGGTTTGAATCCAGACTGCCACTTCTCAGCTGTGATCTCAGGCAAGTTCCCTGACCTCTCTGAATCTCAGATTTATCATCTATAAAATGGGGACAAGGAAATCTGCCTCATAAGGTGATTCATCCAGATGGTGTATGTAAAACAGCAAGCAAAGTGCCTGGTGCATAATATATGAGCAACAATGGAGCGCTCAACAGCTCCCACCTGGGAGCACCCCATCCAGGATGACCTGGTTCCTCCACCCTGGGGTATGAACAGCCCCCGGCAACCCCTCCCAACCGAGCCTAACAAGCTGGTCTAGTTTAGGCTCAGCCTTGCCCTGGAGACCCTCTCAGGGCTGTTTATGCTACTTTCTCGGTGGATTCCTCCACCACCCCCAGTGGATGCGAGACCCTGGCTGTCCTCAGTGGAGCTGTGGCAGTGTCCTGGGGAACCTGCAGCTGACTCTGACCTGGGCTCTGGATGGTCAGGAGCATTTTGCTCCAGGTGGGATTTCCAGAGTTTCCTCCCGGCCACCCTCAGAGCCAACGGGCTTCTCGGGAGGGAGCTGTCACAATCTGTCCCAGCCTTTCCCGTGGGTCTTACATGACTGCAGCAGGAATGAAAGGAGCCACAGCCCTCACCCCTGCTGCTCTGACTCTCATTTTTAGCTGGGATTTGGCAGGCACACATATGTGTGACCTACATATGCTGCAATATGTAGGTGAGCATATTGAAAGTATACGATTAAGACAACCTGAAACCGATGGTGCTCTAAGCCCTCTGGAGATTTTGCAGATGTCCCCAGAGTAAAACTAACGAGTAACATTCCCGGGTGCTGCAAAGCAGCTCCAGCTCCAGGCACTGCACAGAGACAATTCTCCATGCCCCATTAGTCACTCCCCAGACCTGTTCCTCATGATTCTCTCCCCAGGAGACACTGCAGCCCCGTAAATGTAACAAAAGAGCATAAACCCAGTCAGCCTTCACTCCTAAACGCCACTTAATTACGTCTATTGGACAGGAAGCATTTTATCTGGGCCAGGCTGCTGATCCACGAGGGCAGTTGTCCCTCTGATTCCTCACACTGCCTCCCCTCACTGGGATACCCCCCACCCTTCCGCCAGGAAGGTACAGGGGACTGCCATACCACATCTAGCTAGGTGACCACATGGGACGTTCCAGCAACCTGGGTGGCCGCAGCCACCTCTAGTCATAGCCCTTCCCACTGTTGGGCTCACTCCCCAGCTCCCCCTGCTGTGCCAGCCCATCTACAGTGGCTCAGAGCTCCTGTTCCCTCAGCCTCCCAGGGCACCCTGATGGCATCACACTGGCCAAAGGGGGGGAGAGTTTGCATTCAAGAATGAGGTACCCAGAGGCCGGCTTTCCTGGTGTGGGGGACAATGCATGGGGCCTGTAGACAGATGGCCCCAGATAAAGAATCCAGTTCTGACACTTATGTTTAAGAGACTCTCCAGGCCTCAGTTTCCTCTTCTGCCTCATTGGATTATTATGAGGATGAATGAGATGCTGGACTTAAAAGCTCTTAGCCTAGGGCCTGAAATGCCATAGGTATAGTCCAGGTGGCCAAGGACTGAAGACCTCTCCTTGGCTGGGAATGGGGGTCAGGGTTGGAGAGGGATGGGGGATTTGGTCCACCCATACTCCTCAGCCTGGGTGCGAGGATGTGCTGGGCCCTGAGCTCACCTCCCCCTTGGGGGTCGTGACTGCAGTCCGGCGGGGGTCAATGTCCTCATTGATGCTGGACAGGAAGTTCTGGGAGATGCGGAGGGCATCCTGGAGCAGCGGGTAGTCTGGGTGGTCCACAGGTGTGTGCTTCAGCAGGTCCTAGGAAGGAATGTGGGTGGTGAGCTGGGGGGAGCGGTTCTGGGGCTCAATGGGAAGACGGAGGGGCGTGCTCAATCCTCACTAAAAGAATTCAAAGGGTGGGCACTCAGGGACCCATACTCACACCTGCCAAATCTGAACTAAAAGTGAAAGAGAGCAGCAGGGCTGAGGGTTGTGGCTCCTTTCATTCCTGCTGCAGTCATTACTCTTTCCCCTGCTGGGGAGAGCCAGGTGGAGGCTCATCTCACCAAGCAGCTGGGAGAGAGACCCCTCTACCCATTCCACAGCTGCTCCAAGGACCCTGGAGACCTCCAGGCAGGGGATGAGGAGGCAGGAAGTGCCTGCCTCCTAGGGAGCGTTTGGCCAAATGTCAAGCTTAGTAGCCAAGCTATATTTAGGCCCTGGCCCCGTTGGCATGGTTACCGTGGGCCAGGCAGGCGCAGTCAGGCCCAGGGACCCTCTGCCTGACACCCTGCATGAGCTGTTCTCAGTGACTCCAGCACCCTGGGTGTCATCTTCCACCAAACTCTTAACCCCTCCCTGGCCATTCAGAGGACTTGACACTCACGTGTAGGACCAGGGTGCTCCGAGTGACTCGGTCAATGGGCTTGTATAGCAGAGCTGTTGGGAGAGGCAGGGAGAAGGGGACAGGACGATGACATACCAGGAACAACTTGACACCTTAGAGACCGGCTCTATCTCCCAACCCACCTTGCTTCCCCATGCGAGCACCCACTTGCAGGAAGCCAGAGCAGGCCCATGGCCACTGCTACCTCTGGTCTCACTCCCAGGGCAGGCCAAGGAGCGGGACGGGTCACACAAGCCCTGGCAAGGCTCCTCCAACCCCTGCCTCTTTGTCCTACCTCTCACCAAGGCCGTCCCCCAGGCCTGTCCTGGCTCAGAGCAGATGCTCCCCTGTGCCCCCACCTGAATCCCACAGTGACACCTTGCCATGCCCCGCAGAGGTCCAGCACATTCTGAACCAGGACCCCAGGATGGGGGAAGGAGACACGCTGTTTTTCCAGGAAGGGCAGCTCCCCCGTGCCTGGTCATTCTCAGACTCCTCCAGTCACAGGCCTGGCATGGCTAGCCAGGACTGGCACTGCCCATTCTGACCCACACAACTGGCCACACCCTCAAACCCCAGACAGAACAGGACAGGCGAGAGGGAGGCCAGAGCGCCACTGAAAGGCTCTGCTTTGAAGCAGGTGGCAGCCTGAGGGACAAAGATTTCCTGAAGGAACTCAGGTCAGGTCTCACATATGGGAGCCCCAAATAGGCTGGAAAATGCAAGCTCAGCCAGGCCCCCATGTGCCACACCCCTCTGCCACTCAGACACCAAGTGAGGATTGCTGGGATTCAGCAGGGACAGGTGGAGGTGGCAGCTGGCAGACCAACACTTCCAAACATCCCTCCTGTGGAGCAGCTGTGCCCCGCCCCTCCCAACATGGGGGGTTCAGCTCCGGTACTGCACCTGGACGCCTCTGTCCGTGGCGTCATGACCTTTGGCTTCCTGCCATAGAAGCAGTCAGAGGAAGGAGGACCCTAGACCGGGTGCCCCATAGGATCACGTTGTGACAGATCCCAGAGCCGACACTCATGCCCCAGCCAGACCCCAAACCCAAGGGGCCCTCGAAGCCCTCGAAGCCCTCGATATAAATACCCCGCACTGCTAGGCAGAGCTTCGGGAAGCAATCTGCAGGCTGGGAAGAAGATGCGGCCTCAGCGGGGTGCCCTGAGCCTTATCTGCAGTCTCTGCTTGGCTGCCCCTTTAGAATCACTGGGGGAGCTCTTAAAAGACACAGATGCATGTGCCCTACCCCCATCATCTAAATCCAAATCTCTGCAGGGTGAAATAGGGCATCAGCATCTTTAACAAGCGCCTTTGCTGATTTGAATGTATAGTAAAGGTTGAAAACTACTTCCTGTGACTTATTTGTAGCCCTTTCTTATGTAGCTAGAGACCCTCCCCATGGGGAATGAGGGCTTGAATAGGCAGGACCAGGCTTGGGGTGTCCTGGGACCCTAAGGGTACAGCCTGGTTCCCAGCCCAGGGAGGACCCATTTCTAAGGCTGTTTAAAGCACCCACCTGTGGCCCAGCCCATCTCTGGGGGAAAATCACACCCGAGAATCCCAGAGACTCAAAAGAAAGCACAAGTTCAGCAGACACCTGCCAGGGTGGGCCCTTGAGTTCCAGCCTGGGGGCGGGGGGGGAAGCTGACACTGCACTGTCAGCTCCCTCCAGCCCTGTCTCGGGTCCCAGGAGGAAGAGGTTTCTGACTAAGCCCAGAGGTCTGCACAAATGGCGGGTCGGGTTTCAGAGGGGTTACTGATATGCCTGTGGTCATCTTAAGAGTCCACCTGACTGGGGCTGTGGAATGAGTCCTAGGAGGGCAGCTGGGAGGAAAAGTGGGGACAGGGGACGTACAAGGGCAGGGTGTCTGGGCCACAGTCAGATACGGAGGGAACCAGGGCAAGAAGAGCAACCCTGATGTTTGAGCTCCCGTGGCCCCCGCATGCCTGCGTCCCGGAGAATTCATGGTGAGGAGGTCACCGCTGCCCCAGGAACTCCTGCCCCTTCCTTTGTTCCCAGGCCCTGGCGGGCTGGCCTGCTTCCTTCCTCTGCCTGGACTACCTACCACGTGCCAAGGTGCAATGCCTGTCCCTCCCCCTCCCCCGAGAAGCCTTTCCTGACCAGGACATTTGCAAACAACACCTGCAGTGTCTAAAAGTCAGACCTAGGACGTGCAAGCTGGTCTCTCTCTAGTTTGTGGGGTACTCACTCTGCCCTATGGCGCTGGGTTAACTGCTTTATGTGTATTATTTCCTGTGATTAAAAATGGAAGCAATTCTCACTAGCCCCATTTTACAGATGAGGAGACTGAGGCACAAAGACATTATGCAACATGCTCACGATCACCAAGCTATAAGTGGTAGCTGGGCTTTGAATTTAGGTCTCTGCATGCTCCTAACTTTGAGCCATCTCCTTCCTCAGTTGGAGGCAGCTCCTGTAAAAGCCCAGTGAATCTCAGGAGAGTTCTCAGGAAAATTCACCAGGGAGGGGTGAGCCCCCACCTTACAAGCCGGCTCCTTCATTCCTTACGCCCCACTTTGAAGCTGACTTCAAAGACAGTATGGCAGGGACCGAAGATCCAGGTCCCAGGTCTGTGTTGCTAAGACTAAGCTTCTTCTGGGAAGGGAAGAGGAAGCGAGGGGCTGATTTCCCTTTTAGGGAGGCAGCATCGAGACCCAACCCACTCCCAGGCCAGACCATAAAGAGCGTTTCCCCTTTGATTCCTGAATGGGCCAATTTCAAGTGCAGCCGTCCCCCTGCCCCAGGCCCGTCAGAACAGAGCTCGTGTGTCCGTGCTGCTGGGGCCACCAGAGGAGGCTGCCTCGGAGCTTGCTTCCGTCATGAGTGGTCTTCACACAGGACGGCCTGAGAAGGCGAGGGGACAAGGGCCCTGCACAGCCCCTCCTGCACAGCGGGAAAGAGCGCAGGAAACCTCATCATCTCTGCTCCAGCAGATTGCCACCCCCCACTCCCTTCAGCCTTCGACAAGGAGCTCCGGGTTACCACGGAGATAGGAAAGCAAAGTGACTGAGAAGGGTGCGGAGACAAAACACCTGGTAGGAGGGAAGAGGAAGGTCCTAAAACCAGCCGCCTGCCGTGCAAACACGCGGGGCCCAGAGCAGCTGGCCGAAGGCAGCGTGGGTCACCCCTTGGCCCATGGGCTTCTGGACAGCTCCCTGCCCAGCCTGCTTCAGCCTCCTGTGAGCAACAGCCTGGCTGGCAGCACGCACCTGTCCCAGGACACCCGCCCCCCATGAGGGGACAGCAAAGAGGATGCTCCAGGTCCCTTTCGTCGAATGGTGGGCGTGTGACCTTCACAAAGCAGCAGCCTGCCACACCCCCCTCTCCACAGCAGTGCCGACCGGCCTTCCACAATGAGCACCCAGACCTCACTCGACGTGGTCCGGGGGCTGGAAACACACCTTTCAGTGCCGTTCTGCCCTCACACCGCTCCGCATCCTCCCACTGTTGCCGTGGTGGCCCTGGGATCACACTCCGTACACACAATACCCTGGCTGCTCAACCTCCTCGCCTCTCTCCAGAAACAAAGAAACTCCCAACTTCTCCCTCCAGCCTGGGCTGGCGCCCTCTCGGTCGGAGGCGCTGCTGCCCGGACCATCTGCCACTCTCCACCGGGCCCTGTGGACCCTCTCTCGGGCCGGGCTGCCCCGCTTGCAGGTAAGCCTGTCACTTTCTCTCCTTAAGAGCCTCTCCAGGAAGTTGCTCAAAGCCTCTCGCTAACTCACCAATTCCCCACCGATCCTCAGGGGGACCTGGACCCTTCCAGCCCAGTCCTTCCATTCCAAAGCCACCCTGCCCTGGGAGGCACCCAGACTTCGACTCCAGGCCGGACACTGGCTGGGGTGGAGGTAGATGCAGGTCCGGCCGCTTGCCCACCCCCCTTCCCTGCTGCCCCCAAACCTTGCCGGCCACATTTGAGCCCGTGCCAGCCAGCCCCCAGAGGCGGGAAGTGCACCACCTCCCGTGGAGGGGTGCCGGGTTACCATAGGTGCAGTTACAGCAGAAGCGGATGATGAGGAGGATTTCCATGGCAGCCTCCGTCCCTGCGGCAGGAGCGTGCAGCCATCGCTCCCGGCTCCCCGGCTCCCATCAGCAGCCCGGCCACCCAGCCACCTTGCCGGCTGCAGCTGCACAGCCTCCAGAACCAAGCAGCCGCTTCCAAGTGCTCCTCCAGCAAGGAGGAGGGGAGGGGAGGCGAGTGGAGAGGCGAGAGGAGGGGAGGGGAGGGGAGGGGAGGGCGAGAGCAGCCTGCTGGCACCCTAAGGAGGAGCACGTTTGTAGCTGGCTGCCTGCCTGGGGACGAGGCTGGATTCCTCCCTCGCTCTCGTGCACGAGCACACACGCTCACACGCGCATAAGCAGGGAGGGCGCCGCTCTCACACAGCCCGTAGTCCACAGAGCCAGACAAAGGAAGGTGACTGTAATCCAGCCCGTTCCCCAAAGTACCTTCCATGGTGACTGACGTGTGGCTGTCCTTGGAGTCCTTGGGACCTTTCACTTTGAGTTCCTGCCAAAGGGAGGAAAGGAATCACTACCTGGTCTGTCCCTCCGCCTCCCACCCCCCACTGTGAACACTGCAGGAAGACGGGCTCTGAAACCCAGGGGTGCAAATATGAGAAGAGAGACAAAAAAGCCCCATGGACATGGGCCTGCCTCCGCCTGGCCACCTAGATCCCCTGTGCCCACACCTGCGACCTCCTGGAGCCTCGTGGAGTCCAGAGGCTAGGGTGTGGGCACAAAGGAGGGGACTCTAGGTAGCAGAGACAGGACAGGTCGGTAAGGAGCACTGGGAGAATGGGAAGGCCTCAGCTTTGTCCCCTAAGACCCCTCCCCAGCAACCCTGAGGGCCTTCGAGAGAATGAGTGGTGGCAAGAGCAGGACCCTACCCCGCCATCCCCCCAGCAGCCGCTACTCAGGGACCCCGCACATCAGCCCAATGCAGACAGGGCTTGAGTCAACAAGCACCAGGTGCTCCAGCTGCCCCTTGGGGCATGAGCAACCCCTGAAATAAGGAGGAGGGTCCCACACACCTGCACAGGGAGGTGGCGGACCTGGGGCAGAGATGCTGAGCTCCACAGGGCAGTCCAAGCTACATCCTACCCATATCAGGAGGGACCCAGCCAGCCCCCAGTCCCCCCTGCCACCTCCTGCCCCCCAGTGCCTGTGCTGGGCAACAGAGAGGAAGCTGCAAGGGAAGAACAGCCAGCACCCTTCCTGGATCCCACGCCAAGTGACCCACTAGTGAGTGCTGGAAACAGACTCCAGGGATGGCTTATCTCATCCAAACCTCTTCTATTCTCCTGTAGAGAGAGAGGGTCTAGCCCCAGCTTTTGCTAACAGGACAGTGTGGCCTGCAATTGGAGCTGTAATGCAATCCCCATTTGGCAGTCTGAGTGCACAGAGCCTGGAAGAGGAATGTCAGAGGGAAGGCAGGGGCGAGGTGAGGCCAAGGTCGGGGACCCAGGTCATATTGCCCACTCTGCTCGGGAGAGGAAATGCCCAGAGGGCAGGAGCCCCACATTTCCTGCTTCTGTCTCAAGCTGTTTCTAGATAGAGGAACCTCCCAGGGACTGAGCTCGGGGCGTGCGCCCGCGTGTGTGCATGTGCGTGCATGTGTATGCGGGGGTTTACTCAGCTTCTCCAGTCTGTGTCTCTGGCTGGTGCCTGGATTCCCAGCTTTAGGGAATTTTTCTCCAGGCACCACCCCCACTCCAGTGCAGCCTGGAGGTATGAAATCACTCCTGCTGCAAAGCAGAAGAGCCTAATTGCAGTAATTAAGTGGCAGTGCCAGCAGGAAGCAACAGCGTCATCGTCATCGAGTGAGTCAGAATGAGGAGCCACCTGGCAGAGGGCCATGGGCCTGGCTTTGCCCTCTGGGACGGGCAGGCTTTGAGAGGGGCTTATAAATGGGTGTGGGGGTCTCTGCCTACACACAGAGAGCAGGCAATCAGCCCAAGCTAAGAGGAGAGAGCCCATACTTTTTGGACCATATTTGATCCTGGGCACTTGGGCAGCCTTGGCAGGGCCACTCTGAGCACAGACCAGGGAGTCCACTCTGTTCCCAGGGAAGCCTGGAAGCCTTGAGGGGAAGCACTATTTGTCCATCCTCATGACCATGTGGAAGGACTTCCCCAGCCCTCACTCTGTCCTCCCAGACAGAGGGTGACTCATCTGATCCATGAGTTTTGGAGAAGAAACTGAGCTCAGCCCTCCTCTCTCTGTACCTTGAGTTAGAGGGATAGGCTCTGCCCTCATTGTAGGGAGGGGTCTGTGGCTTCCCACCCCTGCCAGGGACTCAATAGATACACTTAATTCCGAGGTGAAGTGTTAGCAAGCCCAGCGTGGCTACAGATCCAAATCCACATTTTCCAATCCAGCTTTTAATAGTAATCAAGCTGACACTTCCGACTCTATCTGTCCAACTCCTGTGCTGCCCCTCACTTGATTCCAAACTTGGGCATAACCCATAACCCCAGTAGTTTCAGGAAGAGGAATGTCAGAGGGAAGATGGGAAAACCATCTTGTGTCTCACCAACTTTTCTAGTGTCAGAGCTGAGACAGAGAAAGCAAAGTGCCAAGAGAGGCCTTTAAGGCAGGACTTCCAAAACTGCAGAAGTATCACCCGCTCCCCAGAACCAGAGGTTCTCTTGCCCTAAGCTTGGAGCCGGGTGCTGCTCCTACAAGGCTAGTGGTTTAGGGGTATCACTGAGGTCATCTGGATAAAGGGATGAGCAGAGCTGTGTTCCTGAAGGATCCTAGAGCAACCATGCCCTCCAGGCCACA